>JAFBJQ010002389.1:90000-101428 GCA_016785345.1 Trinectes maculatus | reverse complement strand
CGCCAGAAAACGTCATTTTCTCATAGGTCAGAAATTTGAAAAAAAACATAAGGGGTTAGTATGTTGAAAATGTCCAAAAACGGCCGAAAATTAAAAGTGGAACAAACGCGCTAGAATGGCAGGAAATAGTGTGCAAGCACCCCCCAGAATGATATTTTGTTGATTAGACGCCAGAAAACCTCATTTTCTCATAGGTCAAAACTTTGAAATAAAACGTAAGGGGTTAGTATGACGAAAATGTCCAAAAACGGCCAAAAATTAAAAGTGGAAAAAAAGCGCTAGAATGGCAGGAAATAGTGTGCAAGCACCCCCCAGAATGATATTTCTTTGATTAGACGCCAGAAAACCTCATTTTCTCATAGGTCAAAACTTTGAAAAAAAACGTAAGGGGTTAGTATGTTGAAAATGTCCAAAAACGGCCCAAAATTAAAAGTGGAACAAACGCGCTAGAATGGCAAGAAATAGTGTGTAATCACCCCCCAGAATGATATTTCGTTGATTAGACGCCAGAAAACCTCATTTTCTCATAGGTCAAAAATTTGAAATAAAACGTAAGGGGTTAGTATGTCGAAAATGTCCAAAAACGGCCGAAAATTAAAAGTGGAAAAAACACGCTAGAATGGCAGGAAATAGTGTGCAAGCACCCCCCAGAATGATACTTCGTTGATTAGACGCCAGAAAACCTCATTTTCTCATAGGTCAGAAATTTGAAAAAAAAACATAAGCGGTTAGTATGTCGAAAATGTCCAAAAGCGGCCGAAAATTAAAAGTGGAAAAAACGCGCTAGAATGGCAGGAAATAGTGTGCAAGCACCCCCCAGAATGATACTTCATTGATTAGACGCCAGAAAACCTCATTTTCTCATAGGTCAAAACTTTGAAAAAAAGCGTAAAGGGGTTAGTATGTCAAAAATGTCCAAAAACGGCCGAAAATTAAAAGTGGAAAAAACACGCTAGAATGGCAGGAAATAGTGTGCAAGCACCCCCCAGAATGATACTTCGTTGATTAGACGCCAGAAAACCTCATTTTCTCATAGGTCAAAAATTTGAAATAAAACGTAAGGGGTTAGTGTGTCAAAAATGTCCAAAAACGGCCGAAAATTAAAAGTGGAAAAAACGCGCTAGAATGGCAGGAAATAGTGTGCAATCACCACCCAGAATGATATTTCGTTGATTAGACGCCAGAAAACCTCATTTTCTCGTAGGTCAAAAATTTGAAAAAAAAACGTAAGGGGTTAGTATGTCGAAAATGTCCCAAAATGGCTGAAAATTAAAAGTGGAAAAACGGGCCAGAATGGCAGGAAATAGTGTGCAATCACACCCCAGAATGATATTTTGTTGATTTGACGCCAGAAAACCTCATTTTCTCATAGGTCAAAAAATGCACAAGGGGTTACTATGTTGAAAATGCCCAAAAACTGCAAAAAATCAAAAATTGAAGAAATTCTCGATGCTTTACCACACTGTGTCGATTTTTCCGACGTTGACAAAATTTTCTATACTTTACTATTTTTTAATGTTTTCACTGCAACCTCCCCACAACCACCACCAAAGAGAGGGTACCAAAAATTGGGACGGCTACCTGCTTATTCCTGTTACGTATAATATTAAAATCGTGAAGGCAATAAACCACAGTACAAGTCTAAACAAGTCAATTAGATGCGGAGCAGGGTGCAGCAAAATATAAATAAAATGATGATAACAATAATTCTAATGATAATAATACATAACCACCATTTAATCATTTCATAATGAACAGCTTTAATAGAACTCCATTGGATCAGTGTCAGTAACAAAACAATAATGTGTGACTACATTTTTTTTGTCTAATTACAGCAGCAGCTGCCAAGTAACATTAACTCCTCATGTATCATATGCAAGATTAAATCCCTCACATAAAATAATAAATCAAAATACAGGAGAGCAGTGAAAACTAGTTTTGGCAACTGCAGTACTTTTTATAATCACAAAAGGCAGTAAAACAGTAGATAAACAGCACAGCGTTGACAATATTACCGGTAAGTAACATCTAATGCATTCAGGTTCCCCAAAATTCATAAAGACATAAAGCTTGATTGACTGGTTGATTAATAAAGACACCAATTCGTAAGACAGAAGAATTCATAAAAACACTTTTTATCTGCTGGACAAAAACAACAGTGATTTAAAAAATAAACAACATGGCACTTTTGGTACAATAGGTGCAATAGTTTATCTACATTAGCAGTTTTTAACCAGAGCTCCATTTCATATTTTTATTATAAATCTTCTTTAAGGAACACACCACCATTTTATGATTGTTGCCCCTCTTACAATTCCAACAAAATGGTTCATAATGAATGGATTCTAACCTGTCCATTAGCACTTCTCCCAGAAGTGTCAAAACAATCTAACCTCTTTCCTGTTTATAAGTTGCGATGGGTGTAGTTATGATTTTCTGATTGGTGGTGTGTTCCTTTAAGATTTACTAAAGTTCCTCCAAATATGAAGGCCAATGTTAGTGATTTGAGAAAGTCTGTTTTTAAAGTTTGCCACATAATTAAGTACAGAGCAGTCAATTGTCTGCCTGGTTAGACCAAAATTTGTGTAGAAATTTGGGTCTAAACATGCATACACATAATCATGAAGTGTGACAAGTACTAGTACTTTACCATACTGTGATCAGGACACCCCTAGTCTTTAATACTGCAGGGTTTCCGCAGGGTATAAATTTATATTCTCATTAAGAGCACATACGAATATAGAAAAGAATGGGGTTTGGTTTAGAGAAAAAAATGACAAAATTCTGACTTACTTTCACTTTCAAGTCTAGGATTAAAGTAAGAAAACAGGCTTTATTTTAAACACATTAAAATAAATTCCACACATTTTTTTACACACAGTCCTAATGCTCTTGCATAAAAAATAATGAAGGGAGTAAAAGCACAAGAGCGCTGACCCAAAGTACAAACAAGTGAATGTCCCAGGGAAAGCATAAATATAAATTATATAGATTTTACAGTTTGGGATTTTTTTCTGTAACCGATAAAAACAAAAAATACAACGATACAAGATTGAATCTGCATAAAGCTTTTGTTCAGATGTAATGTCCATTTACATAAATGATCAAATTAAAGCATCACTGATTATGGTGTGAATACTGCACTGCACTGCACTGCAACACACCCTGATATGGGCAGTTACCTGACATGACACAAAGGAGTAACACGGCTGACAGTCTCCACCAGAGGGAGCTGTAAGCCTAAATCTGGGCTGCATGTGTAGACATCCTGCCCAGCAACTGTTCCTCCACTCATTAGCTTACGCATTTCAAGAAACCAGGCGAACCCATCTGCTCTGAGCCAAGGTTGTCTCTCACCGGCCAGTGAGAGCCACAAAGCCTCAGCCAATCGTGTGCTTGAACACATGCAGGCAGAGGTGGCTGCAGACAGAACCAGACCGGATCACCAACAGAGACAGGAAATAAACCGCTTCTGTCCAGTTGGCGGCAGATGAACAAAACCAGCATGTAGTGTCAGGGATGGGCGATTGTGCCGTGTCGACTGCATGCTCGTGTTTTGACCCTAAACACACCACAGCAGCTGATTTGCGTCCATCAGTGAAATCAGCTGCTGTAGTGATGGACTGGAGGGAAAACCTGCTGGCTGCTGATGGCCATTAAACGTTTGACTGTCGATTGGAACTTAACCATCATTTCCTGATACTGGTACAAAATCCTACCGTATATTTCACAACAGTATAAAAATAGATTTAAGGCAACACTGATCCCCTGGCTGCCATCCCACTTCCATCAGCTAAGAACACAAATGAAATCAATATTGATCAGCTTTCAATAAACACTCTTTGGCCAGATAATCAGGTTTCATCAGCCAACTGAGATTAGTGTCAACAAGAGCAGTAATGTTACAGTAATGTCAAGACAAACAGACTACTGTCTCTAATCGTTCTGTGAAGTACTTTTAAAACTTCTTAGCACTGCAAATTTGTGTTTTATAGTTTATGCAGCATCAAGCAAGACTGTGTAGTCTGTTTAACTTTTTTTCATATTTATTTTTGCTTCCTGTCCTGACGTGCCCATTCAGTACCATTATTTCCAACAATAACTGAAATGTACCAGTATTTAAATAATAAACCAGCAGGGTTTTTCCACACTTATCTCTGTTGCTGACAGTAAAAAAAAAAAAAGATAGCAGTTTTTTCCTCCCTCAGAGTCAGTGGAGGGAGGAGGATGACATGCTTACTTCTCTCTGCCGGTCGACATTTTCTCCTCAGAGTGGAACATGTGCCTCTTCCTGTATCTGTCCATCCGTCCTGCCAGGGAGGAGTTGGTGAGTGTGTTCAAGAGGTGAGAGGTCACTGACGTCAGAGAGCGAAGAAGAGGATGAGGACCACGATCATGATGGCAACCAGCACACCAATGGCACACCACTGCCTCCGACCTGAGGGACACAACAACCATTAAGCAAATGAATAATGTGTACTACACAAATAATAAATAAGAATCAGTGAGTTTAAAGCCGTGACGCTGTATGAGTGTTTGCTTACTGCTGGTCATGTGAGAGACCTTCTCCAGCTTCTTCAGGACAGAGTCCATGCGGGACGACGTCTGGTCCATCTCGTCTCCAAATTCCCCCAACATGCTGTACAACACAAAAAGACAAGTTGATAATTGTGCACGGTTACAGTAGTAAACAGTACAACACACTAGTCTTCAGTAAATGCACTCTATTCCCACTCAGGTTTTCATGTTCGGTATTGTGTGTAACATTATCAACACATTAGCTCAGACGCACAACTAAACACTTCATAAGCTCATTAGTGGGATGAGATAAGAGGCGAAGAGAAAAGTGGCTTGGGCATCTGAATAATGTGAACAGCCCAAAAGCCACACAATGATGCACGTGACGTGCATGTGTGCGTGTGTGTGTGTACTCACACAGCCTGTTCATCAAGCTCGTCTCCAATACGCCCAGACATGTCTTTGAGGACTCTGATGCTGCCCGACACCAACTCCAGCTGCTCATCCTGCTCCTGAATGATGAGCTACACACACGCACACACAGACACACACACGCAAACGCGGTTAATTCAGTAATTACGTTGCCTTTTAAATTCGATATAAATGTCCCACACAAAGAAAGAAAACATCAATCAAGCCACAAAGGCTCAAAGACAGAAACATTCAAAAGAAAGCTTATCTATTCTGCTGAACACTGATGTTGATTAAATGTCACCCAAACATAAAAGATCTTTTCACTGATTCAGTTCCGTTCAGACGAAAACCACAGGATGTGTGACGACACACCGAAACTGGCAGTTCTAAAAAAAACAAAAAAAAAACCCTCACACCTGTATAATATCCCCCTTCCAGTCATTGTAGAGTTTGACTTTGTAAAGGCGCCTTATTATCACAGGGCCTTCAGCAGGGAATCCACAGAAGCTCATTAACAGTGTAGACGGACTTTTCAGGAAGACACTGCTTTCACGTCAACCTTTATACTCCCTCGCTCCTGTTTTTCATTCAGCCTCTTTCTCTTCATTATTTCTTTCTTCTCACTGTAACATTTACACCCTCAATCCTTTACTTCCTATATCTGTATTATAGAAACAACTATAAATTATAGTTGCTCTTTAGATAAAAGATAAAAAGCTCTTTATTAAGTTCATTTATATGCATGCTTGTGTGTGATTAGTTTATTTGGGATTTCTTGGGAATGTGTAGTTGTTGTGTATTGGTACAATATGTTGGAGAAATGTTCAGGGGTCAGTTGATGGATGATGAACACAAGTAGAGAGACACAGAGCCTGGATGTCTTAAGATGAAGTACAGCTATACTGAGCTCTGGAGAAACAACAGTAGTCACAGGCAGGCTGCACCACAGTCAGTTCTCCCTTATCCCTCTCAACTATGAGACTATATAGGCTTTGGTGGAAGCCCCAAATGGTCATGCAGGAAAAAGGAAATATTTAGGGTCACAGTGACCTGGTGAACTAGACAAAGCAGGCGGTGAATCTAAGGCATAGGTAAACAACCTTTTCACCAGTGAGGCAAGGCAGATGTGTTCTACCAGAAGGAAGGTCACTCCTTCATGAAGGGATAATCGTCTAAACGGAATTCAGTAAAAGATAAACATACATTTTTGCTTACACAACAGAGAAATAAAATATATGTGTGTGTATGTTTGTTTATGTATATACATGCTTCTTCCTTCTTTGTTTACTCTAACTGTTCATTTATCCTGCCTCTTTACCTGCTGTTGCTCCTGCTGTTCCTGGATGTATCTGGAGTTTGCAGACACCAGATGAGCCTCCAGCCCTGTTGACCTGTCCTGACCTGATGACGCCAGCAGAACCTGGGCACACACAGAAAAATGATCTTGAGTGTCTGGTGCAAAAAGTAATTTATGATCATATTCGTCCTGCTGTCATAAAAACCACACTATAAAGTAAACGTGGAGGGCTGATATGAACAAACTGACCTCTCTGTTCTTCTTCTCTGCCTGAGCCACAGCAGAAGGGCTGGACAACTGATCCTTCATCTCCTACACAAACAAAAAAAGATATTTATTTACACCACTCAGCCCACTTGTGTGAGAAAAGGAAAACAGTGCAGACAGCTCCATTCATAACATTTTTTGCTCTTGTGCCAGAATCGCTGGCAGGCGGATTAAAATGGCAAAGTGTTTTGTTCCTCTCTCAGTAAATCTATTTTGTTTGGCCCAGATGACTGGATTCTCTTCAGGTCTATTTTAAGCACAGTACCTTTTGCTTGTGAAACACACATTAGAAACTGACTCATGTTTTCCATTGTGCCTGCAGCATGAACAGGGCAATTCAACCCAGTCAGCTGCGGTGTAGGCAAACAATCTGACAGGTGCTGATAGATAATCAATTTGAACCGTTCTTACAACAAAAACAGAGTGGAAACACATAAATAATTTGTGTGTTTCAGTGCTGGAAAAGTTGCTTTGACTGATGTCTGAGATTGCCTGTGCAGTCTGGGCTCTTTACTAAGGCCTTCGCGGTATTTGTGTAGTGGTCTCTAGTCCAGCGTGGTTACCAAAAAAAACTGTCCTTAACAGACACTAAATAATAAATAACACATCCTGACACAGCAAAGTTTATTAAAACTGCATATAAACTTACTACACACGTTTGTTAGCATTAATATTAAGTATGTCAGAAAAGTATGATGAGAATCAATTTGATAAATAAATAATACATTGATAAATGCTTCCTGATAAAGGAGGATCACAAATGGTGGCATATATGTATATGTTTATCTCTGACACTGATATGTCTGGGATAAACTAACATCCAGCTGACATTTCACTTAATCTCTCTGACGTTTTGAGGTAAATCCAGTGCATCAGCAGAATATTCCAATAAACACACACCAAAAAAACATAGCACATAAATTTTTGTTGATAAAATTTACCTGGACAGATTTTCTGGTTCGCTCCACAAAATCTCTTCTCTCTTGAAGTTCATTGTCTCCGAGTCTGAACTTCCCTGGATTTGACTCCACGATACCTGAAAGAGTCAAGGGTCTAACTGACAAAACAAGATGTCTACACAAGATGTGATACATAAAAACAATTAATAAAACCCAGGTGAAGCTTCTTATATTCTTATTAATATTAAAACCAATTACATTTGCTAGTGTACTGTCACACTATTCTAATACCCACTAATATAAACTAACTGGCCTCATCTAGAAATTCGGCTATTGCCTGTAGGCAGGTTGTTTCCCCCTCACACCTTATTTTTTTCTAATTTACATTTTCCCATACACTAAAAGTGTCATTTCAGTTTTCTGATCTAACTGTATTACCATGTATGTTGAATGGTTCTAGTGTCAAATACAAATGCATCTTCTGAAGAGGCCAGAACAAACAGAGGAGGGTGGGAAGAAGTGACAAAGCATCTGTTTGTTTTAAAAAATACCAACAGTTATGTGAAGAGGCTGATTGTCGGGATGAAGGATGGACTTTTTTCTTGCTGGAAGGATACTGATGGTCTCACTGAGGTCCTCTAGGTCCCAGTCTATGGCCCTCAGACAGTTCCTCAACTCATTGGCGCTCCAGTCCAGCTCATCCCGACTGACCTGAGAAAAGAAATCACTAACTATGCAGGAACATAATGTATAAATATTCTACACTGCTTGTTACTGTGCATGTTTTCACTCCATTTACAAAAAATCCAGACTCCTCACATGTACGCATAGACACCATTAGACTCCATTAGGTTTGACTTTTGTGTTCATTTCTTTAACCATACTTCCCTGTCTCATATTTTTGTCATTAAAAAATAAAGGTTTTAATGTTAGCACAATAACATTAATTAACATGTAGAAGTGCAGCTTTTTTGTAAAATACTTTTTACAAAAGTATTTTACATTGGCAAGAAACAGTAAGAAAACGTTTCTGTTTACACTCTGCAAAGACCTGTTGGTAACTTCATTACTTAAATATAATTCAGTATATTTGGTGAGCTAATTGTCTCTTCTGAGTTATTTCTGGATAAAGTGTAAAATATGACAAATATGACTTTGTCATAGTGGTTTGATAATGGTGTGTGTGTGTGTGTGTGTGTGTGTTCGTTGGGCTCATAGTTTGAGGACAGTGATGTGTTGTGGATGTTGTATCGTTGCTTACCTGTGTCCCATCATGCAGCAGCTCCTCCCACCTGTCATACAGGCTCCGAGCACGAGACAGGGCCTTCTGCACCTCCCTGCACGCGCACACACACACATACACACACACACACGATAGACATGAGCCACTGTTGACTTCAGCCTTCACACCCCCGCTGCTGCTTTTCGGGCAGAAAAACTCTGCGGTTACGCCCCATGTTTACCCACAATAAACAGCGCAAGCTACATTTCACATCCGCCTCAGACTCCACACCCCCATGTCAACAACCCCCCCCACACACACACATACAGAGAGCAAACATTTAGCCAAACCAATTGTTAGCAGTGGGGCTAGTTAGCTAAAGTTAGCCGCCGAGCTAACTCCAGTTCTTTAACTTTAGCTTTGAGGGAAAACGCCACCGCGCTGTCAAATGACACTTTGACCGCTTGACCGCTCGACTTAGCCCGAGGTTACGCTGAGTTTTCAGGTCTCACTCTGCTCATTTCTCACCCCTTCACAACGAAAAACGGGTCTTCCACCGACATGATGCCTTTTTCCGCGTCCCCTCACAGCGCACGCGCACTCACCATGCGGTCACGTGACGCTCTGCCCCCTGCTGCTGGAAAGTACCCGACTTCAGTTTATCAATAATGGCACTTTCTATTTTACACAGGTAAAAAAAAAAACTTTACTACGGTATTTTAGTTACTTTACAAATTAAAAAAGTTATAATAAACAAATCCTAAACACATAAACGAGTATAACTGTATCGATTTACAAATGGGGCTTTTATATAAGATAATCAGCAATATATAAATTTGTTTAAAGTTATATATTTTCCAACTCCAACATAAAAGTGATGGACACATTAGTAACTATATTACAGTTACATAATATACCATATTTTGCATTTATTTTACCTATGTTACTATGAATATAGCTTGATACATTTGTTTTTTTTATACATATGTCAGATCCAGCCTGTATAATAAGAGAAGAAAAGAAAACAACAACATGGATACAGGTCTGGAGAAATGACCTGTTGGAACAGAAGAGGCTTCAACTGTACACATCTGGAGGAGATTAACCACCATGGTAACATCTCAGCAGTCACCACCTGGGTTCACAGTAAATTGCAGGAGGTGTTTATACAGACAAAGCCTGCGTTTAACTCGTCACCTACGCGTTGTCCAAATAGTCACAAAAATCTTTTTTGTGTCTTTGTGTGTTGATCATGACATCATGCAAAATGTGACATGATCGGGGGAAGTCAGTGACTTATGTCATGCACAGTTGAAAGAGGCAGTCTCAGATCAGATAAACTTTGTCAGTGAATGTTTTTCAATGGAAAACAGGGCAGGGTGCGATAGAAACGAATCCTCTGTTGCTCTCATTAAAAATGAATCACAACAACGATGCTCACACATGAATGAGTAGAGCGGATCAGGGAGAAAGGGTGGCGCCCAAAATGAGTTGCAAGCTCAGCAAATGCTCCAGCTCCACCTGCACGTTCTCTCTTTCTCTCCACACATCTGTCCTTCCTGTCCCGCCCATTCATCTGTCTGTTCTCAAGTCCCACCTTGTCCTGTCCACCTCCTTCCTTCCTGTCCTCATCCTGCCCCCCCCCCCTCCTACCACCATTTCCTGTGAAATTTTACAGCTTCACTTGTTAACATCACCGTTCACACACACTTGGAAAGAGTCAGAGATTCTGAGTTTCATAAATATGAAAAATAAAAAAACAAACATCATCAGGTAGATGAACAAAGAATTGGAAAAAATGGAATTCAGAGTCCGTCAAGGCCAGCACGGAATCAAAAAGCTCTTTTACGCTTTTGTGTGTCACATCATTTTGTTTGCCCAGAGGGAGCTGATAACTTAAATCAACAGACACATTTGAAACGTCTTGATTGATGCATCAGCAGTAAATCTAAAATATAATAACAGTCAATTACTATAATGGAACATTAAACAGTTTGGGTATCACCCGTGACGTACAGCATGAAGGTAGGGTGTCGTCACACTCGGCCTGAGACAACAAACTCGCCTCGCAGTGTGAACAGCCTCTAAGGAAAATCTTCACCATAAATTAAAAATATATATAAATTTAGATACTGTTGTTTTTTTTGTTTTTTTTACCCCACCTGCTGCATCATTTGAGCGACGGCTCAGGTGTTGTCCGGCTCAGCTGAACTCAGACCTGCCTGTGTGGAAAGTGTGGGTCAGTTGAACACACAGCGATGAAGCAGGGAAAAGGTCTCGGTTGGAACAAAGCACAGCAAAAGAAGACGGACACACTGTCAACAAACTGTAGGAAAGAGTCTAAAAATAGTAGCTAACTATGACCAAATCCCTTATGGTGCCTTTAAGTGCTCCATGTGGGGGTTGACCTACTTTCAATTTAACCACCAATATATAACATTCAACCTAACGTCTGCAGTGGCTTTTAAACAGTGCACGGAAGAAACTCTGAAAACTGAAAACTCTGCATAAACCACATTTATGGTATAGCTGACTGGTTCACTGGTTTACGGTGACACTATACTGGCAAGAAAAGTTTTTGTCCGAATATTAGACACAGTGCAGCACAGGCATCACCATGGCGACACCGCCTTTAAAACAAACACGCTAATCTGACTTCAGCGTGCACACGAACATGATATGAATCATAGACGTAGATTTCAGAGCTGATCGGTTTTATTGGATGACACTGTGACACTGCATTGTACAGGTTTGAGTGCGGGGTCAAATTATGAAGTTACAATGGCAACTCACTGTTTACAGTGACTGACT
>JAFBJQ010002389.1:70000-85000 GCA_016785345.1 Trinectes maculatus | reverse complement strand
ACCTCCTTTAGGGTTAGGGTTAGGGTTAGGGTTAGGGTTAGGACGATGTGGTTTGTTAATGTGAGACGTCATGGTGACACGGGTTCACACACAGTATAACTGTCCAACAGCAAGTCAACGGTGTCTTACGGAATTATCCTTTAATTGAATGTTTCCTGTTGATGAAACAAATCATCAAAACAAAAAAAATCATCATCATCGATGAAATGTTGTCTTTAAACGTTTAGTTTTGTCTGACAAAAAGGACAAAATATTCTTTGTACAATATGTGACACACAATGACTTTTTTCCATCTTGTTAAGACGCCCAAACCGTCTCCGTCCTCGTCATTTTACACAAACCGAGAAATAATCATCATCATTTTAATAATCATCTCTCTGTCGATCTCTTCCAGGAGCTTTTTCACCCGCAGCTTTTAAACCGCTGACGTAAAAACGCTCGCCGTTTTCCGTCCTGTTTTTGTTGCGTGGCCTGTAATGTTGTTTCCATACAGCAGAGGTGTTTATGCCCGCGTGGCTTATGAATGTACAGATCGGGGTCTTATTCAGTACTGACCCTGATCTGTCCACTGCATCGCCGGATTAACAACAACAACAACAACAACAACGACAAAAAAACATCTTCCAGATCTGGGTCATTCAGTCTGCATGCGTTTATTAATTTGCTATTTTTAATTTGACTCAGTCAATCAATCAGTCAATCTGTTTTGATTCACATAGTTATTGTTGTACAGTTGTCGAGTGTCAGCGGCTCGTTTTGTGTCGGTGTTCCTCACAGGTACATTGTGTTCCACGCAGCCACTTAAGCACGACAACGATACAACATGTCCTTGTACAGCACACGTGCTCAGATCACTAGTGTGAAAAAGAGATTTACAAATAACCCTTTCTTACATATTAGACCGAATCTAAAGCTGATGGATGTGTGGTTGTTGTGCAGACTTTGTGTTTTGCTCCTTAACAAAGCTAAAACGTTTAAATCTTTGTGGTACGTTGTTACAGGTCAACCTCAAGGTGACCCCAGAGGGAAAACCCGGATTCATCCTCTGAGCACAATAAATAAAACATAATGTACGTTTTCATATGGATTCAATCTGTGGACCAGGTGACAACGTCAAAGACGTCACACGCCATTATTCCCTCGCACACAGAAACACAATCAGAAACAGACATGTGTGTTTGTGGGTGATGGAGCAGCGCTGCTCTGTGATGCCCGTGTACGCTGCAGCCTGATTGAGATGCAGCGTGCAGAGGGCAGACAGTCGCAGTGACGTGTAGCTCCAACAGCTCCCAGCTAAAAAAAGAACAGCACAGGAAACATCTCCACACAGGATGCGTGCACGCGGCGACCAGCACGCGCCGACCAGCACAGGCTCAGGGTGATGGAGGCTGATGATGTGCGGGGGAACAATAGAGTGTCTGATTGAACACATCATGGTGTGCGCCTCCATTCATTGGCCAATGTGTACTATATATTTGTATCATTATTTTGTGCTCGAGTTATATGAGAATCAATGTTTATGTGAAGTAATTATACTATATTATAATTTACCTCATGTACAAAACGCAGAGGGATCATGATGACGCGTGTGTCTTTCAGTATTGATCTGCGAGGAGGCTGTAACATTGAATAATTAATGGTTATTATGCTAATCACTGAGAATCAGTGACGATTTGACACGTTAGTTACTTCCTGGTCTGAAAATGGCAGAATGTTTGTCCATCTGCAACCTTTCGCACAGAAAACACCTGATCTGCTCAAACTGCAGCGTGTGAGTGTGTGTGTGTGCGTGGGTCAGTGTCAGTGTGTGTGCGTGTGTGTGTGTGTGTGTGTGTGTGTGTGTGTGTGTGTGTGTTTATCTGTGAACAGGAAGTCATGCTCTGTTCAAATTTGATTAGTAAGCTGCTCGTATCTTTCTGGACTTGAATGAGGAAGTCAAGAGTGTGTGTGCGTGTTTGTTTGTGTGTGTGTGTGTGTGTGTGTGTGCGTGCGTGTGTGATCATTTGATGATCGCATGTCACGAGGCTGTAAACACATGACCTCATGCCGCTCACAGTGCTTGATGTGTGACTGACTGAGATGTTTTCATCATAGCAGAGGACGGACTGACTAACTGTGAATATGAATGAGCTAGAATACTCGCATGCACTCATTTCTGTGTGTGTGTGTGTGTGGTATTTCGTATGTTGTGGGGACCTTTGCACCATCACATTGTGGAGACCTATCTCCCTAACGGGGACAGAATGTCCACATAAATCATTACATTTGAAGGTGAAGGTTTGTGGTTAGACTAAGTCTCCAGGAAATAAGTAATGTTCTCTAATGAGTGTGTGCGTCTGTGTCTGTGTGTGTCTGTGTGTGTGTGTCTGGCAGTAGAAGAGAGCTGGCAGAGACAGGAAATGATGCGTTGATACATGCGGGCGGCAGAATCTGTAGGAGGATTCTATTTTTAGACTCAGCTGCAGAAGGACAGTGCGCTCTAATACATCTGGGCTGGTGTGTGTGTGTGTGTGTGTGTGTGTGTGTGTGTTGGGGAGAGGGAGGAGAGGGAGGTCTGCAGGAAAAGCAGCAGGCTCTTAAAACAAAGACAGGGGAGGGATGTCAATAAAACATGTCCACACATGGAGTGGGGGAGTGGAGGACACAGCACAAGGTAGTGCGAGTGTGTTGGTCTGTGTGAGTGTGTGAGTGTGTGAGTGTGTGAGTGTGTGTCTACCACTGCCCACACAGAGGTGACGTAGTGCCAGACGTAGACGAGAGGAGGAGGAGGAGGAGGAGGAGGAGGAGGAGGAGGAGGGAGACAGTCTGAGGACACTCAGTGGGGACGTTTGGTTTCTACATGGAGAACAAGAAGACGCCTGCTGGTGTGTTAGTGTGTGTCTCATCTGCAGTGAGTTCAACACAGATCTGATCTGAAGATCTACTCTGAAGATCTACTCTGAAGATCTACTCTGAAGATCTGATCTGAAGATCTGATCTGCTGCTGGTCCTCTGCAGGTCTGATGAGATCAGGGAATGTGAAATTCCCCTGAACAAAACCATTAGTCAGGTTTTATCGTGAATGAGGTAATCAAGTATTATTCCAGGAAACAAAACTATTTTTTTTAACATTTTTAAATTTTGATCTCAAGATTCCAGATTAATCTGATAGAGACAGCATTTATTCCATTCTCATTTTAAACCAGTTTACTGGAGACTAAAACACGTCTCTTTAAAACTGTCCATTTATATCAATATATATAAAATAAACATATTCAAAATATTTAATTATATGATGAATCAAACATACCGTAAATTCCGGACTATAAGCCGCTACTTTTTTCACACGCTGTGAACACTGCGGCTTATACAGTGATGCGGCTAATCTATGAATTTTTACGGGCTAACGAGCTTCATGCCGCCATAACATTTAGCCTCCGACATGTGTGAGTGTGTGAGTGTGTGTCTACCACTGCCCACACAGAGGTGACGTAGTGCCAGACGTAGACTGAGAGGAGGAGGAGGAGGAGGAGGAGGGAGACAGTCTGAGGACACTCAGTGGGGACGTTTGGTTTCTACATGGAGAACAAGAAGACGCCTGCTGGTGTGTTACTGTGTGTCTCATCTGCAGTGAGTTCAACACAGATCTGATCTGAAGATCTGATCTGCTGCTGGTCCTCTGCAGGTCTGATGAGATCAGAGAATGTGAAATTCCCCTGAACAAAACCATTAGTCAGGTTTTATCGTGAATGAGGTAATCGAGTATTATTCCAGGAAACAAAACTATTTTTTTTTAACATTTTTAAATTTTGATCTCAAGATTCCAGAAGAATTTGATAGAGACAGCATTTATTCCATTCTCATTTTAAACCAGTTTACTGGAGACTAAAACACGTCTCTTTAAAACAGTCCATTTATATCAATATATATATATAAAATAAATGTATTCAAAATATTTAATTACATGATGAATCAAACATACCGTAAATTCCGGACTATAAGCCGCTACTTTTTTCACACGCTGTGAACACTGCGGCTTATACAGTGATGCGTTTAATCTATGAATTTTTACGTGCTAACGAGCTTCATGCCGCCATAACATTTAGCCTCCGACAACTTTTCCTGCACAAAAAAAGAGGAGCTGCAGCTTGTGAATTGTTATATCCTCACTTTTTAATCAAACGCTGCGGCTACACTGATCGCTAAGCTAGATACGGCTCTATCACCTCTCCTCTACTGCCCTCTACCCTCCTGGGGTGGAAGTCCCTTCCAATTATAAGGCGCTGACGTCTGAAGCGTTGAAGAACAGCTGTCTAGAACGATAGGAAAGTGTTTTTACTCACTTCCTTTTGCAAGTTGTAGACGCCCAACGCTGTTTTTATGATATAATGAAGGATATGTTTATACCGAGGGGAAAGCTAGCAGACGCTGCAGCTTACACAACAAACTTGAACTACACTTCCTGTAGTTTAGTCACTGATCTATAATTATAATTAATAACCATAATTATTACACTTACTGTATTAAACTTCTCGTATGTTGTTGGTATAATTCATGAAAGAAAAGTTTGTTACCAGGCAACCAGATGAGATGAATCTCTCTGGACTCACTCGGGAACGGTGTTGTAAGAAAGGAAGTGAGTGTATGGAAATGGATCAGGTGATCCGCGGATGTGCTGTGGGTGTGTCAGGATCAAGGAAGCAGACAGGAGGATGGGTAGAATGCATTCTCTCTGGTTTATTCAGGTTCTTTAGGAAGAGTTCTGTTTGAAATTACAAAATGCACTGGTAGAAACAGCAGAGATAGATAGAGAAAGAAACAGGGGGAGAAAGAGGTGGTCAGAGGAAGAGAGAGGGAGGAGAAGAGAGGGATTTCATAGCCGGAATAACGGGAATAACATCACCAGATTCAGATTCAGGTTCAGGCAGCTCTTTACTCGTTTACTCGTACTTGTTTTGAATCAAGGAAAAGGTTTGTATTCTTTCTCCCCCTTTTGTAAAATCTTTTTTTCTTTTGTTGTAATGTTAGTTAAAGTGTTATCTATCCTCCATTCCCCCGCAGTTTCCCCCCATGAAAGAACTGGCAAATATAATAAACAAACATTCTTTGATTTCATCACCAAAATCATTTCCTTTTTTTTTTTGTCAGGATTCTTGTGTTTTTTAAAATTATTTTTGTCTGGTTTTTTAAATTTTTTTTTCAGTCAGGGTTTTTATTTTTTTACATTTTTTGTTTTTAAAAATAGAAGAAAAAAGAAACACGTTGCTCTTAAAAACATCTATCTATATATATTTTTACATATATATATATACTTTTTTCTTTATATTTATTTTTTTTTAATTCCTGAAGTTGACTTGTTACCCCACATAGTGGCATGCACATTGCACATGCAAATCTGTAATTAAATACTTCTCTTTTATCTTAAATTGCCGTGTATGTTTATTTTTTTTCTCTTTTTTCCCCCCGACTTGCTGAGTGAATCCTGTATGGTTTTCTACTGTGGCACTGGTTCGGTTTCTACTGGGTCGAGTGTTGGATGGTTTGCGTGGCGATGAGATGGACGGCTTGCAGTTGCTTCGGAGACTTTCCCCAGTACGTCTCTGATACGACGAGGCTACTTCTACTGCTCTCGTATTTGGATCTGTAGAAAGTGATGAGTTTGTTATTATTGAGCAAAAATTATATTTTATTTTGCACTGAACTCTTATTTGAGTTCTAGTTTGACAAAGTCACCCTGTTTCCTGCAGCTGGGACAGGAGGGCACCAGATGCAAATAAAGGTTATATTCTAATACTATAAAACCACTTAAAGATAAAGTATAAACCGGAGAAAAGACGGAATGTCACTAATCTTTGGCCAAAGTTTCAGATTTGAAAAATTTGAAGCTTCAAAATTCCTGATTTCTATGAAATAATGAAGACTAAAGGTTTATTCCGTCCATCAGAAAGTCAATGAATGCCATGTTTTGATGGTCATTCAATAATCAGATCAGGGTGAGAAATCTTAACCTTAAGAGAAAGAGAGAGAGAGAGAGAGAGAGCTCAGAGGTCAGAGGTCAGAGCTCAGGTCGTTTGGCGGTGACGAGGAGAAATCTTCTCGAAGCAACGCGTCTCCACGGGGATGATGGTGATGGAAATGGATGAGGAACTGAGAGAGGAAGAGACAGATGAGGAGAGAAACGGAAACGGAGAGAAGGGCCTTGAGGGTTGCTATGGCGACAGCAGGAGACAATTCATCTGTGTGTCTGAGAGTTATTCAGCAGACAGCAGCAGAGCCCGACACGTTTCAGGAGTTCTCACAACTTGTGCACGTGAACTTCCTCAATTAGCATTAGCAAGTTAAGAGTTTTAAATGAAAGGTTTTCATATGGTCCACCAAGATACATTATCTCAAACAGGTATTGATAAGTATTGATAAGTAATCGCTCACGTTGTTGGGGAGCAACTTTTTAAACGTATAATAGATCAGGGGCTTTCAGATTTGCCATCTTGTTTTTGGGCTTATTCTGCCCCCTACTTGTCAAAAGAACTAAATCCAGATAATAAATTATCTATAAATAATAATAATAATAATAATAGAATCTGATTATTATTATTATTATACTAACATAGCACAAACTGCAGCCATAAAACCTGTTGGGCTCCAGAGATGTACACACAGAGCAATACACCCCAGCAGACAGACAGAACACACCCACACACATGAACCTGTTCAACCTGCACAGCACAACCAGACACACTGTGTCGATGTGGGGGAAGCTCAATCCCGCCACCCTGTGTCGATGAGTGGTAGTACAGACAATGCAGTGGTGGAGGCAGAAAGACAAAGCCAGGTGAGAGAGAGAAGAATGAGACACAGCGCGTTGAGACAGAATGAGGATGAAGTTTTTCATAAACTTTATGGATTATATACACAAGAGTTACAGAGCCAACAACATACAACACAGGGCAGGAGGGAGGGCATAATTATCTCTACGGACCCCCCCTCACCCACCAAACCACCACACACATCCTCACCCACCACAGCGCCGGACAGAAGAGGAGGTGTGGAGCGGGTGAGGGGGGTGAATCAGTGTGTCCTGTACAGTGTAAGGCACTGAGGGTAACCTACTGTAGCTGATGGTGTCAGGACACACACACACACACACACGCACACACACACACTTAATTAGTGCTTCTACAATTAGTTAATTAATTGAGAATCAGAAAATAAGATGAAATTGATGGAGTTCTGATCATTTCGTGGTTGTTGCCTCTCAAATGTGAATGTGTCGGCTCTTTTCCTACATTATTTTAAATGTTATTCAAGTATATATATATATATATATATATATATATATATATATATATATATACACACACAAACATAAATACTGAAAATGGTCAGTTGTGACTCCCATACACAACAAAAACACATCTACACATTCCTACACACAACACACACACACACAGCATGTCTCCCTGTCGCAGTAGCCCCGCCCCCCCCCTCACAAACATGGACGTGGTGACGGTGATATAAAATGTCTTGTGAGCGTGACGATGAGTCTGGAGAATGATCCAGTGCCATTGTGAAATTGTGTGTTAACGTCACTATGACCTCTGACCCCCCACCCCCACCCCCACCCTTCCCTAAACTGTCACCGCCCCATTTACCCTTAACACACCATTACATTATCTCTCTCATCACCTTTTGACCCCCAGACCCCCCCTGTCGGCCTCGCTCTTGACCCCCCTACACACACGCATGCACACATCGAGTGCTGTACAAAGGGGAGACCACGGCGTGGCTTCAGCTACATAAGCACAACTTTTGGCAGCACTACTGTACAATAAAACCCACTGGTACGCTTTTTTTTTTTTTTAAAGAGAGCCCTTATTCGTGTTTTTGTTGACACGGTGCCTCGAGGCTGACCCAGCGACACAATTTCACATCTGACTGAGTGCATGGGTTCACCTGTTTGTTAGTTTTCCTTCGTCGCAGAAGGAGGAATCAATGAAAAATGACTTGTCAGAGGTCAGGACTGGCGGGTGACGGAAGCCGGAGGTGAAGACACGGCGAGCGGATGTGAGTGAGCAGAAACCTTTGCGATCCCTCCCCACACAGTCCCATTCCAAACAAAACACGAAAAGCAAAAACAGCAAGAGAAACAAACAAAGATCAAACATTCACTTTGTTTTCCAAAGAATGGGATTTTGTTCTCGGAAAAGTAAACACAACACAACATGCTTTCACACAAGGGCAGTGTTGTGTGTCGGCCATTTTGGATCTGCTGTTACAATTCTGGACAAGCGAGTGGTGGCGTTGTGGAGCCGTACATGGAGGTGGGTTTTTCCTGCCTGTCCGTCAACACACTCGGTGTCGGGTGTTGGTGCGTGAGCAGGCTGTTAATGTGGGTTAGTGACAGGAGAGAGACGGTGGGGTCAACGTTACAATGTCTGACACAATGCCAGGTAAAACCATACATTAACTCAATCCGAGGCCTGTTTGTTTCCCAACACTGTCTAACTGCAGCGCTACCTAGCTGTAGAGGGACCTGAGAAGTAAGCAAACCGCTTTGCACCTCTGTAAACCTCTCGATACACCGCCTGAAACTGGACCCAGGACATCTCCGGGATGGACACAAAATGGCGCCCTTGTGCCACGCCCAAGGGAGGTAAAGCCAAGAGGACCAGCGTGCTGGCAGCATCTGGTAACAGTGACCGTTTCAGTCAAATCAAAACCATGAGGCTCTTTGTTGATTTGGATTGATTTTCATAGTTTTATGTGTAAGATTGACAAATTGACGCAATTAGGCCCAAACCAGATGCGATAACGTTTCCCGAAGTCAAGTTTAGACTCTTGGCTAGTTCCTCACTATGGTCCAGTCTCCAAATCGCCGCTCTCCCTGTTTCTATGCGAGCGTAGGAGCCGGTGGGACTCGACTTTTAAGGCGTAGTGTGGTTGATCTCTACTGGAGGGTAAAGACGGACGGGACGGGGGCTCTGGGCGAACAGATGGGGGCTGATAAATGTGACTCTGATACAGAAGGCACTGTGGCTCTGTAGGGGTTTTGGGGAAGTTTCCCACCTGCATAACCTTTCACAAAGGAAGTTAAAAGCAGAGGGGTTTCTGGTTTGTGCCGCTCGACTCCCGCCAAACCAACAGACGATCAACAACAACAAAAAATCCCCTATCCCCACTCTCACTATGCTATGCTCAGCTACCAGGTGTGGAGGAAACACACTTTGGGGGAGGAGAGAAAGATGGGGAGGGAAAAGGAATCAGCCGGAAGACGAGGGGAAAACGTCATGAGAAACAGGGGGGTTTCGTTGTGGGTGTGATGTCAAGTGACGTGTGCAAAAGGTGGTGTCGATCTTCACATTTTTCTTAGATCTGCGTGCTCCAGTGTCATTAATCGTGTTACAGTACCACAGCATTGCAGTTTCTCCTCTGAAATAATACAGCAAGGATGTGTATGAGGTCTGCATAGAGTCAAAACCTGTGAACTGGGGTTTGTTTTCTGGCTTCTGCCACTGCTGAGAAAACAGTGCGAGGTTCAAAGAGAAGCTGGGTCTTCGACCGCGCAATGAGCATGAACGGTGTGCAAATAAATAAACATCTGAAACTCTAATTAGTCTCCGTTTGTTATCTATAACTACAGCTACAGTATCATAACTAGATTCATCTGTAGATTACCGACTATATTAGTTATATTTTATCATCTTGTCCTAGACTTATTAAATAATCAATAAATAACTGCTGTCCCTCATAACGATAAGGATGAAATTAGTAGTACTAAGAGTTTCTGTCCTGTGGTGCCTTTAGTGTCACTCTCTGGCAAGCTGAAAGAACATGTATACGTCACAGGAGATAGAGGGAGGTGAAGAAGGACAGGGGTTGGTGGATTCTGAGGTGGGTTTTGGCAAAGGAGGTTTCAGCTTTGCTACAACCTCACAAAATGGATTGGTGATTTGGTGACTCTGGTTATCCAGACCTGAGAGTAGGGGCTGGAAAAAGTGGGGGTGGGGGGTTCAGCATTGGCACAGTCAGGCAGACAGACCCACAGAGGGTCGGACCTACAAACGGACAGATATGGCATCTCCCAGGCTGCATCCTACATTTCCTGACTCGGACTAGACTTTGTCTGTAAATCTTGAACAGATAAGAAATAAGAGGAAGTTACACTCCAGGTCTAGAAACCAGGATGTGGCCTGGAGGCTGTCCTGTAGCGGGGGAAAGGCAGGGTGGAAAATGTGTGCTGTTAACTGCCCCCTGGTGGTAAAAAAAAAATTAACAAATAAATAACGCCACCGAATACCCACACCAACACTGTTCCACCAATACTGTGCTGTCACTGCTGGCAACCGATCACACTACGAACTACAGAGCAAAACAGAAGGATGAGATTCAGATTTGTAGCCTTTTTTTGGCTGCGAGTGGAAGAATACAACCTCGGTGGAACGTCAGCCTCGACATGCTCAATAAACCGGAACGTCCCTGGCTCTGAACATAAATCCTTGATCTTTGGGTTGGACTGACAAAAATACTGACCCCACAAATCATTGCACGTCAGGTACAGAGACTCCTCTGACCTCCACCCCCACCACGCCGCAGAGAGAGTGTATCTTTAGAGTTGCGTTACAACACGCAATGCTGCAGTGTAAAGTTCCCCAAAGCCCAAGTGCTCGAAACGTTGCACAAAGGCATCAGGAACCTGGTAAACGTCATTTAACAGGGGAATAAGAACATAAAGGATGTAAACATAGTGGACATAGCATATAACCAACTGGAACTTCAAATAACATGACAACAAATCTACAGCAACAGTTCTATCAATGAGTCAATCGTCATCATTGTCATCGTCATTTTGCATTGACATTGATTTCATTATTCATCAAGACTATCATCAGCAACAATAATAAATCAAGTGTGGCAGAAGTCCACTACTCTCCACTCTTTCTCCCTCTTGTTTCTCAAGAGCAACAGGAAACCTTAGCGTGATCCTGCAGCATTTCCTGTCTATTACTAGGTCTTGGAAACGTAGCGTTTGAACTTGATCGACAGAAAACTGAGACAAACAATTTAGTCGACTGTCAATGCCCGTTTCAAGCAAAACAGAGCGATAAGTCGAAAGTTACGTCTTAGATGTGACCGAGAGAGAGAGAGAGTATGAAAGAAGAGAACTTTTTGTAAACCTAAAGAAGTAAATTCCTATAAAGCCCCCATGTCCCACCCGCACCAGTAAGATTTCCTCTCTAGTATGTATTTAATCAATCATGCAGGTTTCCATCAAATTTTGGACTCGGAAAAAGATCAAAGGAGGCTGAGCGAATGCAACAGAAGAACCAAGCTCCAATGTCCGAAGAAGAACAAGAAGGAGAAGTAATCGATCGAAGAAATACTGAAGAAATAAGTCTTTTTTTCCTCATCCCTCCTTTCCTCTCCTCCGCCCAATTCTACTGTGTGATGTCATTTCCTGTCAGGTCATCCTTCGCCATATGCTGAGATGGGTACCTGAGGAGGAGGGGCTTCGCAAAGTGTCTGACTCCCTTCTCTATTGAACTGAATCGCCCCCCCTCCCCATAGCGCACTCTAACAGGAAGTGAGCCACACCGTGCCCCGTCCCCCTCACTACCGCCACCGTTAGACAGGAAGTGATGCCACACCAGTTCAGCATTTCGCTAGTCTTTAACAGTAAACAGAGATGATAAAACTCATCAAATATCAGCCAGCGCTGAGATTGGCTGGTTTTTGCAGTGTAGGCGGAGCTTCCTGGTTCTGTCCCCTTGGAAAGGAAAAAGGTTAAAGATAAAGTGGTTGTTCTCCCTTTTTTTTCTTTTTATTGTCACGTAAAGATTCGTTTTGTTCTTCACTGTTCAAGTTTGATTTTCTGGAGGCATAGCTTGGCATGTGAGGGCGAGGGGGGTCCTGGCTTTTCGTTTGTTTATTTGTCTTGACTGGTTTCTGTGGAGGAGCAGAGTCGACGCAGCCGACTCCGTCTTCCAGCTTATTTTCAGGCTCTGACATTCGCAAACTTGATGGCGACAGATACAGCGCATCTGATGAAACCAACCAATCACGTGTCCGTCTGAGAGAAGCGCTTCACTGGCCGTTACGGCGACATGCTCCTGTCTTGTTTTTCTCTTCCTCCTCCTGAATACTGGGAGGTGTAGTTCTGAGACAGAGGTCAACTGTGCCCAGACATCGCGTCTGTCTCGTTCTCGTTTTATCCCCAGGCTGCTCTGTCACTGGTTTGAGTCTTACACTAAACGTGCAGAAAGCTACTGCAGCACCATCACCGCCCTCCCCTCCACCCCTTTCTCTCAGTCAGAGTCCCAGGGGTGAGGATAGAGGGTTTTGAGGGCGTCCACCCCCTCCAACATTTCCACCACCACTGCTTTAGTAAAAGTCTACGTATCCAAGGCTACTCTACTCTCTGGCCCATATCCCTCCTTCCCTGTCGTCGTTAGCACCAGTCATCTTCGTCCGTCTCGCTATAAGGTTCGTGCAGGCCCTTGCGGGGCCCTCTGGCATGGGGCGGGCGGTGGTGCGGGTGGGGGGGCACCCCTGGTGGTCCCCGGCGATGCGGGGAAGGTGAGGATGAACGGTAGCCATTGGGCACCCTCCGTGGATGCGGGTGAGGGGGCGGAGGGGGCCCGTGGCGAGCAGTCCTAGGTGAGCGTGGGTGAGGGTGAGGATTGCCCCCATGTGGATGGGGGTTGCCATGAGAGAGGCTTTGCTCGTAAGCGGGGGGCTCATGGTGCCGCTCATACTCATAATCGTGCTCATAGAAGGGCCCATCGCCCTCCAGGCTGTCCCCAGGCGGAGGCCCACTCCAGCGGCCTCGGTGAGGAGACCTAGGCGATCCATGGAGAGGCGAGCGTGGGGACTGGTGTCTTGGGGAGCGTGGCGAACCGTGGCGAGATGAGGAGCCGCCGTGGTGGGGAGAGGCATGGCGTGAGGGGGGTCTGTGGTGGTAGCCTCTGTCGTGATCCGGTGGGGAGAAGTGTCGAGGTGAGGGGGAGCGCAGGCGGCCTGGCCCCGGGGGGGCGTAGCTGGGCTTGCGAACAGCGGGGGAATAGGTGACATGAGGACGGGGGACGGCGGGAGTCTGGGGCAGCTGCCGACGACCTCTACGTGGGGTGCTGGTTCCCGAGGTGGAGGGGACCGGGCTGCCGCTCACCGAACTACTGCCCTACAGCAAAATGTAAACAAGGAAAATCAAAACGCACCACAACAACAGAGACCAGAATAGAAGAGTGGTGGGATAGATAGATAGATAGATAGATAGATAGATAGATAGATAGATAGATAGATAGATAGATAGATAGATAGATAGATAGATAGATATTCATTTAAAAACATAGTGATGAGGCAAAATATTGACACCAAGAAGCCACACGTCACATTGAAGAAAAATGGACAGAGAGAGAAACAGTGACAAAAAAAGCATAACACAAAAGAGAGAGATTGAGATCCAGAGGTAAGTGTATGTGAAGGCACAGTTGTAGTGGTGGTGGTCGCACAGTAAGTAAGTAAATGAACCTGTCTTTTTTTTCAAACTGTGTGGTTTCCACACAGCGTAAACATCTTTCAAGTCTTAAATAAAGGAGAGGAAAACGTGGAACAGTTGTCTGTTTTTGGACTCTGAAGCCCACCTGTCTGTGACCTCGCCCGTCTGGCCCCTCGCTGGGCGACCGGGACCAGTGGCGGTCGTGGGGATGCCTGTGAGGGTAGTCGTGGCGGTCGGGGCCGTAGCGCTCCTTGTCCATGGAGCTGTGGTGATGGTGGTGGTGATGGTGGTGGCGACGGTCCTTGGTCCGGCCACGGTCCCGCTCGCGCTCTTTGGGTGGCAGGTCACCAGACTGCGTAGTGGTGCTGAGGTCTGTGCCCAGTCCTACCAAGGAGATGTGTCAGTTTGATATAGTCGTATCGGGCTCACTTCTACATTGGTCTGTTTAATGACCAGAGGTCAGAGGTCATGACCTCAGATGGTTCAGCATTAGCAGCAGATCTCAGACATCAACATAAATTTAGAGCTAGCTTGTGAAAATGGGTTCATGGAGCCGGCTGAATGTTCCTGACATTGTTTTTTGGGGGATCTCGTCTTTAAATGTTCGGGTTGGCTCGCAGGCGACCACTCACCCGTGTCTGCGTCGGTGTATCTGGTCAGAGAGCGCTGTGAGGTGCGATGACTCCTGTCCCTGTGGCGGCGGCCTCCGCCGTGCCGCCCCTCCTCCGACAACACCCTCTCCAGGGAGTAGTCGTCCAGCCGCACGCCGCGGCCCGTACGCCCGTGGACCAGGCTGGAGGTGGAGCGCCGCATTGGACTGGTGTCGGTGATGGTCTGTGAGGACGAGGGAGAAAGTGGACGACGGAATGCAGAGAAGGGAGATGAGGAAGTGATGAGATGAAAAGAAATTGAGGAAAGATAAAAAAAAAGGGAACAGTGGGGGGGAAGAGAGAGAAACAGGAAGAGAAGAAGAGGTGAGATTAAATCGTCCTGAGTGGATGAATCTCTCACTGAGAGAGTGACACTGCAACACAGCTGAAACATCACGTCCATACTCCTGAAGGACTCTCTGGACCAAAACACGGAGGGGGATTCTGGGTAACAGCAGCCTGACCCGCTGCACCTGAAACCACTAACCGCCGTCCACAAGCACATGCGTCTCCACCCAATCACGGAGGAGCGAGACGGACAGAGACCAGCAGGAGGAGAGCGGGGGAGAAGATACAGAGAACAAGCATGAAGCTGCTGAGACCATGCCTCACATGCACAGAGGAGCCACCTGGACCCCCACAAACACCACAGCTGTGCCATTCAGATCAGGCTCCGGGTGGAAGACAGCTCCTTTCATAACGGAAGCATCAGATCATCATTTGAGGAACGTTCCTATAGATTCTGTTTCCCAACACCGGAGTGTGACATGAATCCAATATGGCTCCGTGTGGATGAAGCAGACAAACGCTGTGTAAGAACCCAACAGGAAAATCCTACACAACCCATTATTATTATTATTATTATTATTATTATTATTA
>JAFBJQ010002389.1:35000-65000 GCA_016785345.1 Trinectes maculatus | reverse complement strand
GAGAGAAGTAACAGCAGGAGACGACAGATACGGAGGCTTTAAATGAAGAGCGACAGGGACGGAGACGCTGAGGGGACGTCTGCAGGAGTAATAACAGATAAGACTCATTCATCGCCAGCTGTCAGAGAGGACAGAGACGGAGACGACGGAGACAGACACGTCTCCGTCTTTCCCTGTCGGGTCACTTCATATCAGTATCAAACCCAGATACTGTTACAACAACAGAAAACAAACCGCCCCCCCCCCACCCCGGCAGGGCTTGTGGTGGTGCGTTTCCATGGCGATGAGGATGATGGGTGTGGGTGTGGTGTCTGTACCTGGGGGTTGTGCCGGTTGTCGCGGAGGTCGTCGGGGTAGGGTCTGTCAGGGCTCCAGTTCCCCGTCTTCTGGAACATTTCCTGGGCTTTGGCCGTCATCCACGACTGGCTCTCAGTCATGCCACCCTCCGGAGGTCTGACACACACACACACACACACACGCACACACACACACACACACGCACACACACACACACACACGCACAAACCGATGAAAACAATCAGTATCTATCAGATTTAATCTGTCAAACGAATCTTGTCGTTCTCTGACCACTGAACATCTGAGTGGTGACATCATTTGACCTGACGCGCAACACCGAGTGTGTATAAAGGAAAAAGCAGTATGTGTGTATGTGTGTATGTGTGTATGTGTGTATGTGTGAGGCATCATATAAATACACTCCGTCCATCCAAACACAACATCATCAACATGTCCTCCCGTCCCTCCCGCTGCTACTCACATGCTGTTGACGTTGTCCGGCTGGCTGCTGGGGAGGCCGTTGACCCCCTGACCTCCCTGGCCGTCCGTGCCGCCTCCCTCGGAGGGCGGCTCCATGCGCTGAAACATTAATGGCGTTCGGTTCTGTGTGAGATACACGACATGGCCTGCAGGCATCAGGCAAACTCAGGGGGGCAGACACAGGACACACACACACACACAGGATGCACTCGCAGCATGCACCCACACGGGGGCGCCATCGGTAAGCACACAGCTGTGGCTTTCCGAGGTAAAGTTCCCCGACAGACAACTGATCGGGGATCAGCTCAGCGCCTTGAACTGTTCAGTAAAGGGACAATGCTAACTTTAAGATGATGATTTCACTGTGACGTTCAAGGCGGGAAAGCTGATCTCAGATCTGTGTCAGAGGCAAACTTCTACCTCTCTCCTCCTACATCACAGCTGCTGGACCAGATTGTGTTTACAGACACACTAACAGACATTTGACTCAAAATCATATCTGACAACCTGCGCCACACAATAATCTTTTGAGTAATGTGCCTTGTTTGGGGTTTTTTTTTTTGGGGGGGGGGGCGGGGGGGTAAACATCTGATCCTGAACCAGCTGTATCCAAAAGCAACTAGCGCCTCCATCAGACATGCTGAGGAGGAGACGGCTTCGAGGTCTCGACAGTGATGCATTCTGGGAAAAATTCACTGTACAAACATTTAGATGGATTATGATGAAAACACTGACACCAGCCTGACCCACACACACACACACACACACACACAGACACACACACACACACACACACACACACACACACAGACTGGAGAGAAGGTTCTCGGTTAAGGAAACCTGGATTGACCAATCAGGGAGAGCCTGATAAGTCAAGGTCCCATCTCTTCCTGGAGGGATAAAGGGAGAGCGTCAGAGGTTCGGAGACGACGCCGGAGACAGGAAGGAGACAGACAACAAGACACGAGACACAAGACAAAGTGAAACACAGTCTGCCACACAACAACAACAACAACAAAGAGGAGCGGTGGGACGAGGACCACCAGGACAAGGAGAGAAGATATGAGGAGCTGAAGAAGAAAATCCACCGCCTGCTTCTCTGCACTGTCACATGATCAGAGTTCTGTGTGGAAATGATTTGATCTGCTGTTTATTTACATCGTTTGTATTTGATTATTTTACCACTTCCTCTAATTATTTGAATAAATAAATAATTATCTGAATCCGCCTTTAGTGCAGTGAAGGTTTCGAGTGGATTCTTTCTTCTGGACACTGAAGACAGACGCGGGACAAAGTCTGCTGGACGTCCTGCTGCACTGCTGCTGCTGGTAGAGACAGACTGTGGTGGACATGTCCATTCAGTCCAATGGGATGGCTGCATTCAGGCACAGACTGGAATCACAGCACATGTCGTGTCCAGTCGAAGGAAAACATGCTCTCCATTCACCAGGACACGGCTGACGCGGGACACGCGTCTCAGCCATTTGGAAAAGACACATTTCAGACTTTGTTGTGTCGAGTCAGTGGGATAAACAGGAACAGGAAGTGTCGCACGAGTGGAGAGATGTTTTCCACGCGTGTCGACAGGGGGAGCGAGTGCATCTCAGAGGCATTCACCGACAGGAGTGGAGGAGCACTGACACTGAACAAAACCAAGTGAGGCCATGTGGTATCATCATCATCATCATCATCACCATCATCATCGAACCTCTGAATCCTTCTCCTCACCACGTTCACACAGAGCGTGGTGAGGAGAAGCGGAGCGGGGGGGAAACGTTTGGTATGGAGTCTACCTGTTCCTCACGCAGGGCCTGCAGCTTTTTCGTCTTGCTCTGCCGGTAGTATTCCATGATCATCATGGCGGCGTAGATTTTTCCCACCGTCAAATCTGTGGCTGCTGAGAAAATGACAAGTTACCCTGCAAGATTAGACCCCAGTGAGATGGGACCCTGAGCCATGGGGGAACGGGAGCGGGGGACGAGATACACACACACACACACACACACAGAAACACAATCCACCGACACAGAGAAAATCCACCACAACATGCAGAGTGCACCAGCAGGGGGGACAACTCTGTCCCATGTCCACAGAGGGACAGCGCTCAGGCGTTAAACTAAATGTACATTTAGCCCTAATAATAACAACAACAATAATAACACTAACAATCACAAGATTTATAATCAAATAATATTAACATCAATAATAATATGAATAATAGCAATGACATCATAGTTATTATCAATAATAATAATAATAATAATAATAATAATAATAATAATAATAATAATAATAATAATAATAATAATCAGTGTCTATGAGAAGGTGGGACACACATCTATCATTAAGCCTCAGATGAGTCAGAGCTGAGCTGGTTGCTGGTGCACAACAGACAAATACAACATTACAACACTGCACAGTTATTAACACAACAGAAGCCAGTCGTCTTTTCACAGGCAGATCCTGTTGTCCTGTTTATCTGATCCATTCACATCCTCTCATTACTGCACCATCATGGAGCATGATCTCATCTCGAGTCTTAATATTCAGGCTGAGGAGGACACGGGCGCCGCAGTCAAACCATCCCTGGCAACAGGAGCTCAGTGTTTTTCCAAAAACTCTGGATATTTATCCCCAGAGTTTGGATGAAAACACGGAAACGTTTAGAGTCAGAAAAAGCACCGAGCTGTGTTTGGGCTGTGAGTGGGCAGCAGGTCTCTCAGCCTGAAGACCCAGCACCAGCACCTGAGAAGATATCACCACTCATATCTTATTACTCTTATCTAACATGTTATCTGCATTTCTCCTATTTGATCTACTGCCATGCATTTAGCCAAACGACTTCAGGTCACTGCTAAAAACATGCAACACCTCAAATCTCTAAATTCATCTGACCTTTGACCTGGAAATGTATTGATCAGCTTCAGTTTAGATCACAGCCGGAATCTATTTGACTATTTTACTGTCCTGTAGTGAAAAGACTTCTATAGAGGATCTTCTATAGCAGGCACCCCCTGATACCAGGCCTGAGAGTGTGTGTGTGTGCGTGTGCGTGTGTGTGTGTGTGTGTGTGTGTGTGTGTGTGTGTGTGTGTGTGTGTACACTCGTCCTGTTTGTTGCCAAACATCAAGACGTTGGTTCTTTGTAAGATACATATGAAAAGGACGGATGGATGTACTGAGTCCACGCTGGTGGATGTGTGTATGTCAACATACAGTATGTCCTGTGTGTGTGTGTGTGTGTGTGTGTGTGTGTGTGTGTGTGTGTGTGTGCAGCCGGATCAGGAGATGCAGAGCAGTGAAGGACACTGACCGGTAGAAGCTGTCCTCTTGGTGAGTTGGTGGTTGGACACATAAACACCACGATGCTCTGGCTCCTCTAACTTGAACTTACCCTTGTGAGGAGTGACCAGCAGGTCCAGAGTCTTCTGCGACAGGTTCGGCCAAATCGCCATCATCTCCTTCCTCAGCTCTGCATCCATCTGGTGCTTGTCTGCACCCCCTGGGCAACAACACCGCCACAACCAGGAACCCGCAACATTCGCACACATGCACGCATCCATACGTACGCATGTAAACAACACGCACGCACACATACAAGTTCAGAGCAGAGAAGGTGAAGATCAGAGGGAGAAAACAATGACACAAAATCACCAAAGAAACATTCAGCCGTTCACGCGCAGACACACACACACACACACAAAACAAGAAAGCACCTTGTCAGTGTCAGAACTGGCAGAGTTGTGTTACATTGTGCAACAGTAGACTGAGTTAATTGGTGTTAATTAAAGAGAAACTGAGAGGTGATGAGACAGTGGACCAGGAGATAACCGGGGCCATCAGACAGGAGAGTGAGTGCACAGAGGAGAAGGTTGACAGAACCTCGTACCCTTGGCGATCTTTATGTCCAGCGCCGTCCTGATCAGAGCCATGAGGGTGGAGTTAAAATGCACCGTGTTGTCGTCGGCGACCGGCAGATCCATACGCAGCAGCCTCTGTGGAGAGCCAGTCAGGATGAGAGGATGAGAACGGGACGTGTCCTGCTAAAGGATGAAGTGAACCTCCAGGATTTGGGAGAGGGTCAGGGGTTGGGGGGTCGGGGGTTTGGGGGGAGGGAGGGGTTTGAGAGAGCTCCATAGACAACAGCCAATTAGTTTTATTGAATGTTCCCTGAGGCGGATTAGTGTAAAGGTAAAGATACAGATACGATAACATTAGGGTGAATTTAATCACGCCGTATTTGGGTTCTTGTTCGTTGTCTGATTAATGTGTGCTGGATTAAAAGTGTGCGTCAAGGCTACTGGAATTTTGTTGGTCTTCATGCGTTGGGAAGTTTGGTTGTATTTGTATTTGTATTTGCTGGGGGAAAGAAAGGTGAGTGTCCTGCGTCTCCTGTGTCTCCAGTGATACTCTGCATGACAGCACAGCTATCCAATGAGGGCCATCTGCTGCTAAGCAACTGTGAGAGCCGAGAACCACAAGGAAGAACAATCAGAGCCAAAATGGCCTCCGACCCAACCTGTGCCCATGTTCCCTAAATGTGTGAATGCATTGGCGCATTTACACATCTCTGTTGTTACACACATATAAATATAAATATATAACAGTACACATACACCAACCCTTCCCATTCCCACCCCCCCACACCCCCTCATACCCCTCTACACCTATGTACACACAATTCTTTGCACAGACTCCAATTAAGGGAACTTAATTGGAGTCCTTTGGTGACAGAATAGGTCGACCGGGGAACAATAACAGTATCACTGGTGTAATTCTGCTATTTGTCAGGAGACTGCTGTTGTTTAATTGGACTGAGGCATCTGCTATAGAGCTCCCCCTACCTGTTAGGAGGTTCCCTGTCTTTACATGTCTACACCAGGTAAAACCAATGGAAGTCCTGCAGATAGAACGAAACAAGCCGGGCCGTCTGGGGCCACTTGCCGTTCCTATCCGGGCATCCATCGGATTTACCTCCGAACATGAGCGTTGGGCACTCACGATGGGCAAGCACGGTAGTACAATGGCGGTGGGGTTGTGTACGTGCTCTTGTGTTCCTGAGTGTGTGCGAGTGTCGGGCATGCCCAGAGCCAGGTGTGCGGCAGGCGGAGGGCATCGGCCAACATCCACAGCGCTCGGCAGGCAGGCGGCAGGCAGGCAGGCTCGATGTCGCCCAGAGCCATGCGACACAGAGCGCGGAATCACATGCAACAACACACAGTACACCCAGCTAGACACATTCCCAGTTCCCAGACACAGAGCGTGCAGCATGCCTTTACTTCACTCCCACTTTTTCCCACCTACCCAGCCCACTACCCCCAATTTCCCTCAAAACCCACTTTCACAATACAAGCAGCCGTGCATCCGCGCAAAGAGAGTATCCTCACTCTAACCGGACTGATCCTAGTGATCGGCCGATTCCTTTATCTTTTTCTTTTTTTTTTAAGCTCTCTATATATTTTAGAATGGTTCCCTTAAAGAAAGTCGGATTGGACAGCGATGGGATTGTTTCATATCAGGTCAAGATCTCTCTCAATGCCAAACGGGTGCAGTGTCTTAAGGGGGAACTCAGAGTTAGAGAGGAGTAGAGTTGTGACATTCCCTGGAAAAGGAAAAAAAAAATCATAGAGAAGATCAAAAAGAGATGATTGATGTTCTTTCTAAAGTTTTGTTTTGGATGAACCAGACTGTGTAGTCATGGTAGAACTGTAGGCAAAGACTGTGTGTGTGTGTGTGTGTGTGTGTGTGTGTGTGTGTGTGTGTGTGGAGGGCGGGGGCGTGTCTATCAAAGGGGACACAGTTAGTTGACTGAAACTAGGTGAAGCTGAGCTTGGTCATGAGATGTCGTTACAGATAAAAAGGGAAATGATGAGGGAGGATTGTGAAAACACGGAGAGAGTAAAAGAAAGGAATCCAAGTTGTAACAGCGAGTGTGTGTGTCTGAGTGTGTGTGTGTGTGTGTGTGTGTGTGTGTGTGTGTGTGTGTGTGTGTGAATAGAAGTAAAAGAGGCTGGATTACAGAACAAGACAAGAGATAAAGACAAGGACTGATAACAACACCAACAGAAGTTTACTGAGAAGATCCCTCAGGCTGAGGCCCAGTGTCCACTGATGGGAAGATCCAGAACTTTGCCCAAACGAGTGATCAGAGCGATCAGTGTCAAAAAGGTTAAAGGTGTCTGACCTCACACAAAGCTCGAGGACGTCCTGATCTAATGTCCTCTGATGGACTTTTCCTCTCGGCAAAATGGCTTCAATGAACATTGGAAGGTTCTGATGGCTGAAGAATGTGATGGGGGCCACGGCCAAGACAAACCCGAAGGTTTGGAGAAGAAGGGAAGAGGACAAACGGAAAGAAGAAGGCAGGTAAAGAGAGAGAGAGAGAGAGAGAGAGAGAGATGAACAGAGGGATTCTGTGAAGATGACTGACAGCTGACAGACAAGTGGACGTGGAGGTAGAGAGAGAGAGAGAGAGAGAGGAGGAAGATCTGACACCCAGATTCAACATGAGAGAAACCCAATGCAGAGCTTGTCACATTCATACACAGTGAACCCTCTGTATAATGAACATATAGGAGTCCATAACCACATAACTTATATAAACCATCCATAAGTGTTCATATCCTGCAGTTAGCTTCAGCAGACAGGTATGAAACCTCAGTCCTGTATCTGTACCCACAAACTATTATTCCTTATAAATATAAAAAAAATATGTATAGTTACATTTTATTTCAAAATTGTATTATAAAATCAAGATTTTATTTTATAAGATTTATTTCTGTGACATTTATTTGTATCTATAAAAAACAAGTTGCCACTTATTCAGCCTCACTAGTGGAAAAAAATGAGATCGAATTATTCCACATATTCAAGAAAGAGTTCAGTGGCTTATATTATATTATAACAACAACAACAACAATACTACTACTACTACTACTACTACTACTAATAATAATAATAATAATAATAATAATAATAATTATTATTATTAGAACAATAATAACAACAATAACAATAATAATACTAATAATAATAATAGATATTAATCAATTGTTAATTAATGTTTAAATGTAATGAATCATAAAAGATTGCACCTGAGACACCAAATCATCGACTCTGTGATATTGGGTTGAATCTGGATGTCAGTGAGAGACAGAGGACAGAGGTTGATGGACAGAGTGGACAACAGGACAAAGAGACAGCGGCTGCTGAAATGCCTGACTCAGATCTGTGGTCGAACGTCTGAGACACAGCGAGAAGCTAAAGATGCTGACGTCTCCTGGGTGAAAAAAAGAATCAAATCAAAAAGGGCCAGAACCTGAACCTACTCCACTGAGCTCATGTGTGGACATGTGTGGCAACGTTGGAGTGTGTTTGTGTGCACTACAGCGCCATCCACAGGAACAAGAGACTCAGAGGACTGAAGACAGACACCCTTGCCGGTCCTTCTGTACCTGCATCGTCAGCAGAACGGCTGCACGGCGTGAATATGTCTGCTGTTTGTTTCACTCGAGAAGAAAGTTTGTCCAAATGAATGAAAGATTTACGACCAGAAGAGAAATAACGATCAGTGAGATCAGGCCAGATGTTGTGTTTCCCAATTCTATGTTACATGATATTTATTCTATCTTTTCTTATTTCATTCAGAACATAACGTTGGACAAACGAATTATAATGGAAGCTTTTGTTTTAAAATGGAGTCAAATATGTAATTTTTTTATTTTGTTATGGAGAAGAGAAAAAGCTTCGTCACGTCTGTGCGTGTGTTTGTGTGTTTGTGTGTGTGTGTGTGTGTGTGCGTGCATGCGTCCGTGCAGGCTGCAGAGGGACTGGCAAAGCCCCCTCTGTTCCCTGGCTCCTGCGGCCTGACCGGAGAACAGGTCAAAGAAAGAGACTGACTATCACTTCACTTCACTGCACGATGACAAAGCCCATCCCTCCATCCCCGCGGTCGGAGAGAGAGAAGAGAGGACAGCGCTCACCACCACCACCACAACCACCACTGACAGACAATGAGGAGAACACCGCTGGGAGGAGGAGGGGGGGTGGGTGGAGGAGAGGGGGGGGAGGTGGAGGGAGGGAGGGAGGGAAGGTTCTCCTCCCCAGCGATGGGGAGGTTGAAGGACGGAGATGGGGGGGTGGAGGAGGGGAGAAGAGAGTGATGGCAGAGAGGAGCGAGAGGAGGAGTTAGGGTTGGGGTGGTGGTGGAGGGTGGTGAACGGGGGTGGGGGTGGTAGGTGGGGGGCGGGGCTACCTTATAGGCGACCCGGGCGGGACACCTCTTCCCAAGGCCTAGCGGCGGACACATGTGTCTTAGCATCTGATACATGTCTGTGTAACTGATCCGGCCGCTGGGGTGGCCACAAACAGACACACACACACACACACACACACACACATGCAGTCACACACCCGGAGGCCAACGCACACACACACACACACACACACACACACACAGCAGACAGAACAGACGAAGACAGACGACATGGAAACGAAAGAGAGAAAGAAACAATGTGGGGAGGAGGGGGTGCACAGAGGTGTGTTCCAGGGAGGAGACGTGAGGAGAGAAAAGAAAGAAAGTGACAAAGGAGAGGAAGAGGGGGGAGAGGGGGGAGGGGGAACAAATACACAGAGGTTATTGTTTGGATCGCTGTGGATATGTGGTCGCTGTGGTGAGAGAGAGAGAGAGAGAGAGAGAGAGAGAGAGAGAGTGAGAGAGAGAAGGTGTTTCTACTCTGGTTCATTATAACGTATGGACAGAAGAGGAGGAGGAGGAGGAGGAGGAGTTTAGTATGGTTAGTTGTCGAGGTTTGGTTCTACACGAGGTGAAAAAGGGACATTTCGCTCTCTTTGTCTGCTCGGACAGAACAGGCCTTAAAGTGTCCACCAGGAACATCTGCCCACAGCTGCACCTCCACATCTCCACACACACACACACGCACACACACACACATCTCCTCAGAGGGCTGTAAAACACTGACCTCACCGTGCAACTAGTGGCTAAACTGCACAGCGCGGTTTGTGCAGGTGAATGTTCCAATATGTCGATCATTGGTAACTATAATCAATACTGCAGCTTTCAGATCACCACAGGTCAGATCAATATGAACAAACACTGACTCAGCCTTTGTTGACAGAGAAGTTACAGGTCAATAGGTCATGAATGCTGAACGCGTTTGTCACAGGACTGTAACTGTGCTGATGTGGAGTTGATCTGCTCGTTAGGTGGAATTTAAATAAATAATAAACCAATTAACAGTTTTCTCAGCAAAAAAAGAAAAATAAAATCCTCCTCGTCTCAGTAACATCAGTAACATCAGAGTGTTTGTAACGATGGAGGTGATCTGACTGTGACCTGGTGGACACACGACCTTTCACTGTCCAGACCCCCCCACCCCAAACCACACACACACACACATACACACACTCTCACACACACACACGCTAACACACGCGTCTATATGCTGAAGTGTAACACCCCCCCTCGCCCCTCACCCCCCCAACCATTTCCTGTCCAGGCAAACTCAGGCAGCAGGCAGAAAGAAAAAAAGATGGCCGACTGGGGTCCAGTGTTTACATGAGGAACTTTCCCAGCGTTCAGTCAGGATACAACAGCGAGTGCAGTGCACCACCTCATGCTTCACACACACACACACACACACACACACCACTATCAGTGTGTGTGTCTGTGTGTGTGCATGTGTGTGTGTGTGAGAGAGAGAGTGTATGCATGTGTGTGTGTGTGTGTGTGCATTTCTGCATTGTCCCAAACATTCTCATCGTCATGTCAGAATGCAAATACAACAGACCCCCCCCCCCCCCCCCCCCCCCCCCCCCCCCCCCCCCTCCCCCAGCCCCCCCCCCCACCCCCCCACCCACCCCCGCAGAAAAAGATTCATGACTCGATGGTGAAATGAGTTGAAAACAACTGAATAATGCAAAACCCAAAACAGAAACAGTCAAACGGCCAAGGAGGAAGAACTGGTTCTTAAAGTGATTAAAGAAATGAAGAGATCAGAGAGAGAGCGACAGTCATTCCAGTCTCTTAAAGGCGAGCAGGTTGTGTTTAAGTTGAAGTGCTTTAGGGGTTTGGTCCAAACCTTGCAGGCCACCCTATGTGGGCATTTCTTGCCAAGGCCCAGGGGAGGGGAGATAACTCGCAATAAACTGTACATATCCTTATAATGTATGCGCCCGCTGCAAGAGAAATACAAGGAGGAAGGGTTAGGAGAGGGAGCACACAGGTCACCGCGCCAGAGCGAGAGAGAGAGAGAGAGAGAGAGAGAGAGTGACGGGGTCAGATTTAACTGACCCACTCGTGTCACACACACACACATGATGCACTTCCTGTTTCATCATTTCAACTCACTCATGGCCTGAGACCTCGACACGGGGTCACTGACCCCGGGACAGGAAGAGAAAGCCAGGGTGGTTAAGAGTGACAATCACATTCAAAGTGTTTCCATATGTGTTGATACATGTTGTCTGCTCGTTTCTGGATTTTGCATCGTTGTGTGTGTGTGTGTGTGTGTGTGTGTGAGGGCGACTCACCGGGCGGCGGGGTCGTACTCGGCCCATATCCTTACATACTCGTCCAGGTGATGAGGCCCCAGGATGGAAGAGTCTCTGGTCAGATACTCAAAGTTGTCCATGATCACAGCCACAAACAGGTTCAGCATCTGGACCGGACGAGACGAAGACGAGAGCGTCGGTCATCACACGCACACACGTGAGACACACGGCGAGATGGTGAGTGTTTTTGTTTCGTCTCACCAGGAAGGAGCAGAGGAAGATGAAGGAGACAAAGTAGGTGTAGGCGAAGGTGCTGCCACACTCGGGTTCTGTGTTCCCTGAGGCCGGGTCACACTCCTTCCCCCCCAGACAGGCCAACATGATGTCATGCCACGCCTCGCCGGTAGCACTCCTGCATGTGCAGACACACACGCCAGTGAGTGAGCGAGCGAGTGAGCGAGCGAGCGAGCGAGCGAGCGAGCGAGTGTTCTAGAGGATGAAGCAGCAGGACTCACCTGAACAGCAGCATGAGAGCCATGATGAAGGTTCTGAAGTTATTGTGCTCATTGATGGCACTTTCTCCCTCCTCGTCCAGTGCCAGGTTCCCAAACAGCCACACACACACACACACACACACACACACACACACACACACACACACACACACACACACACACAACAAGAAACGAAACAACACATTTACTTGAATGAATATTAATATTGTGTTTTGGTTTTTTTTTTACTTTGCAGGTTGAGATTTTATAAACCTGGATGATAAATGAGAAAATCATTTCCCTGATGTTACTCACTCATAAGTCTGGACTCATATTTTCTAAACGCGTTATGTTCAATATTGGCTTTTTTACTGACATCTGATATACCAATATTGTCCAACTATTAATATCCGATACCAATATCAACCAATAACAATATATATTTCAGGTAAACAAACAAAAGTAAACAAAACAAAAGTATCTCAAAAACTACACAGCACATCTCTGACATTTTGACATTTTCAGTGAGAGGAGAAGTAGCTGAAGAGTTTGGTGTATGATATTGTGCAGTGTTGTGTAAAAGTTGTGTCGTTAAAAAAGTAAAAACCCATACTGATAATTTCCAATATTCAATATTAATGCCAATATCGGAGGATAATATCAGACATCTCAGACAAAGGAGCTTCTTCTTCTTCTTCCTTTGTTTGGAAAGTGTCGCACACAGACTCACAGATGCAGGTTGATCAGATATAAATCCGCCGTACGGCACACTGAACACACCTGCATGCCGATAATGGCGTAGATGAAGAAGAGCATGGCGATGAGCAGACACACGTACGGCAGAGCCTATCAGAGCAGAGGAGAAAGCAGGAAGTGAGGAGCGCTGCGGTGCCACAGGTATGTACGTTACGTTCCGGGGGAGGATACCTTGAAGGACTGGACGAAGGTCCAGAGCAGGATGCGGATGGTCTCGCCCTGTCTCAGCAGCTTGATGAGACGAGCCGCCCTGAACAGCCTGAGGAAGCTCAGGTTGATGAAGTTATTCTACAGCGGAGAGGAAGGGCGGAGTCAGTTTCAGCCAACACAGCACACCCGCACAGCCTCCCTCGACCCAACACAAAAACCAAAAAACAACAGCGGAGAGAGAGAGGGAGGGAGAGAGAGAGAGAGAGAGGGGGAGAGAGAGAGATGGCGGAGGAACCAAACCCAACACAACTGAACCACAACTGCAAACATAACGACACTGAGTCAGATACAAGACAGAGGAGAGGTCACAAAAAAAGAAGAAGAAGAAGAGGGAACAGAGATGAAAAGAAAACGAGGAACTCAGGGAAAAAAAGATCAGAACTCAAAGACGATAAAGGTCAAAGGTCATCATCCAATCTGGTACAGCAGAAGGCTTTTTTTTTTTAAAAGAGAGAACCAAATGCACTGATCTCTGAGGGGGACGAGCAGGCCACACAGGATGGAGCACAGTGCACTGTGCCTGTCAACCACACACACACACACACACACACACACACACACACACATACACACACACACACACACACACACACACACACACACAAAGAGCGTGGCTTACACTTCAATCTTTGTAAACTATTACAACTAAAACTATATGATTCTTGAGTTTGGATTTAAAACAAAAATAAATCATGAATTTGTTATTTTTTAAAAAATGTTTCTGGTTTGGGAGAAGCCAAACTCTCTGATGACGTCCTGGCATGTTGTGGTTGACAGACAAGGCAGGGGGGGAGCGTGAGGAGGGACTAGCAGTCAGCCTCAGTGCAGACACGACATGGCATGGCATGGCATGGCATGGCATGGCGGGATACGTCTCTGAGGAAGAGCTGGCCGTCATGCAGACGACAGGGGCCAGTGGGTGCAGAGCACATCAAAAAGTCTGATTCACACATTCACTTATTCAGTTGCAGTAAGAGAGTGGGTGATTTTTTTCACTTTGCTAACCCACCTGACTGGGAAATAGTGAAGTGACAGGATTTTACATATATATATATATATATGTATATATATACTGTATATATGTGTGTGTGTGTGTGTGTGTGTGTGTGTGTATAAAACCAAAATAAACCGATTTCATTCGATTATTATTATTATTATTATTGTTATTATTATTATTATTATTATTACACTAATAATGAGTCGATGATTTGATTTTTTTTTTTTACTAAACTAATCATGAACCTCTCTGTGCCATCAAGTACCAAGAATTCATCATCCAGAAAAGCGCATGCACTGGGGTCAAAGGTTAAGACTTGTCATGGGGGGCAGGTAACTGGAGGGGGGGGGGGTCAGGGGTACGCATGACCATGAGGATGCAGCAGAAAGCTGAGAGATAAATTACAAACCAACCAGATTCTACATGTGCGAAGATGTAGATAGATGAATGTGGAGGAAGTTTTTTTGTTTTTTGTTTTTTTTGGTGAGTTGTAGTACATTGTGAGTGGGTGAATTTTTTTTAGGGGGGGTGGGGTGAGGTTCAGTTGTGTGTTTCATTGGGCGGGGGCATGGGGCCAAACGCACACCATCACCATCATTATATTCATCATCATCATCACAGCACCACCACCACATGTCATGGCGCAGCACAGATGGAGAACACGATGAAGGAGTTCATAGTGCATTTTGATTGGATGGATTTTTATCAGAGGAGGGGGGGGGGTGGGAGGGGCGTAGGGCGCCAACAAAGTAGAGAGGTTTAAAGAAAGCATGTAAAGAGATAGAAGAGGAAGACGGAGTCATTATGTGTCATTAGAAAGGCAGCGATACACAAGTCATCAACAACAACAACAACAACAACAACAACAACAACAACAACAACAGTTAGTGAGCGACATCAGGTCACAGCTGGTTCAGCTCCTCTCTGCCAGCTGCTCTATGTGACACGTTTCTATGTGTTTACCTGATCGCACACTGGACCAGTGACTGGACCCTATGGATACAACATTGCTACAATAACATATTTATTACCCGACGTTTGTGGGTGTTTCTACTCAGAGAGGTTGTTTTTGAACTTGATGAAAAACATCTGCCCTCATTAGCGCACACACACCAGAAGCATGGCATGATTTTCTCCCTATTTAACGAGCTGGTTTTCTTGCAGTCATAAAATATAATAATAAAAAACAAAATATGAATAATCAACATAAAAAAATAAATGAAACATGAGAATTACATGAATATAAAGGTCTAAAAGTAGATCGTAGTAGATTCTGTCGTCAGGGCTTTTGGCTCTTTACCTTTTTACCTAACCATATTCTATTGCAGCTCGCGCAGTAACACACACACACACATGTGCTTACTTGTAGCAACAGCAGCTTTTACCTGAGGGGCAAACGACTACAGGGGTCAGATGGACTCCAGGGGTCAGATGGACTACAGGGGTCAGATGGACTCCAGGGGTCAGATGGACTCCAGGGGTCAGATGGACTCCAGCAGCGGCTGAGCTGCTGCGTCCTGACAGCGCGTGGACAGATAATCGATCAGATAATCGATCAGACGTCTGAACTCATCAGCACAGTGTTGGAAACAGCGCTGACGTCAGGTAATGTCACAGCGGCGAGGTGCAGCACGGCGCTCGGCTGAAGGCTGCTTCTAATCATCTGAAAGCTCAGTAATTAGCAGCATTTAGCACAAGCACTGCTGATCGCACTAAAGTGAGTGAGACTAAGACTTCAGTGTGCAGGCTGCACAGGGTGATAGTAATCAATGACACTAAACACAAACGTCAACAGCTGATATAAAGGATATGGAAGATATACGTTTATCACACGTCTGTGTTCACGTCCTTAACGTCAGTGTCTCCTTGTGATCTGGAGAAAACAAATTCTTCACTTTCACTGCCCTATAACCGCAGACGTGACGTAGCCTGATGTATGTTTTCATATTTAAGAAAAATAAAATAAAATAAAATAAAATAAAATAAAATAAAATAAAATAAAATAAAATAAAATAAAATAAAATAAAATAAAATAAAATGATATTAGCTGGACGGCAGAGAGGAGCTGACACTTCCACTGAATATACTGAGACTCGTTTCAGTTAAAAACCTGAAATTCATATTAATAAACAAAAACACAAAGTCACTGACACACACAGACAACAACAACAACAAAAAACTCACAATGAATAGCTACAAGTTAAATGCACAGCCTGTGCTTGGTAAAAAAATGTCATTTAACCCCAAACATCACGCCCTGGTCTCTGTAATGGCACCATCTGAACAGCAGATATAATGTGTGACATTAGGGGTTAAAGGAACATTGCAAACCAAACCATGGCTGATGATGAAATGAAATCACCAATGAATATAAATAACGTCAGAAGTTTTTATCCAAATTGGATGTAAGAATGTAATTTACAGAAACATGCAAACACAGCATACAGACACACACACACACACACACACACACACTGGTTACGCAGCAAGAAAAAGCCATTGTTAGTTTTGCTTTTCACTCTATGTGTGTTGACATGGTGCAGTGGACACAGATCAGCCCCCAGCTGTTATAAATAACAACTATAATAAATAACTATAGTGCATCACTGATGGCTTCATATTTCATCATGAAGTTACTATATAATGCTTCAGTTCATTTGTTCTTCCAGGTACGTGAGAAGGTCCTGCAGTCCTTTCAGGGCCAAGATGTTCAGGTTAACAACAAGTCTACTCTGAAATCATGGTAAACATGATATGTTCAGGGACACTAAGACAAAACAAAGCTATATCAAAGCAAAGGTTTGATGTTTCATTTGAGTCGATTGAACCTGCTTCGTGTGTGTGTGTGTGTGTGTGTGTGTGTGTGTGTGTGTGTGTGTGTGTGTGTGTGTGTGACATGAGCGAGCGTTGTCTGGAACAAACACTTACCCCTAGTTCTGTCACTAATATGTCGGTGATGCTTCCCAGGACGGAGACAAAATCAAAAATGTTCCAGGCGTCTCTGAAGTAATTCTGTCGGGAAAGTGAGAAAAAGTTTCAGTCGGAAGACGAGAGAGTTGCCGACTTCATCCTCCCCAAAAACAAAATCCGGAGGGACTCAGCCCTGACCAGTGATGCTGTTGTTACCATGGAGACAGAATGAAAACTGATAGCATGATGCTGTGCAGCAACACTGCACGGTCTGGGTTGTTCAGGGACAGGAAGAACCCGCTCTAGATCTGTCTACCAAAATAACCTGCAGTATAAATGAATAATGGGATGAAACACTGAAGCGTATCGAGTGGGTCAACCCATTTGTGGAGATGTGTGTGTGTGAGTGTGTGTGTGTGTGTGTGTGTAGCTGCTTTCTGTTTGTGTTTCTCTCCCAGTCTTACCAGAGGACCGAAAGCGATGATCTTGAGGATCGATTCCATGAAGAAGAAGGTGGTGAACACAATGTTGAGGTTCTTCAGGACGTCATCGTAGGTTTCAGATGCACCATCAAACTGTGGACAAACAGCAGATGTGAACGCACAAGAACGAAGTGTCCTCAATGCAGGACTGTCCTCAGGTCCCTTCCCAGACAGGACAGACCTCAGGAGACACCAAGCCCCAAAAGTAGGTCAGACCGATGACCTGCATGTTCTACATAACCTGCACAGCTAAAATACATGACGTCAGACAGAAGTACGCAGGCGTCTGGGTTCAAACTCAGACAACGTATAACAGGCACTGCAAACTCGTACCTTCATCATGAGGACGATGGTGTTGAGCGCGATCAGAGCCATGATGCTGTACTCGAAGGGCGGAGACACCACAAACTGCCACATGCGATACTGGAAGCTCAGCTTATTCTTCGGCATGTGGCGAGTCAGAGGTTTGGCGTTGATGGCGAAGTCTATACAGGCTCTCTGTCCACATGACACAATGAGACAAGTGTGAGTGCTTTTTATTTGATCTCGTCCATTTAGACATAACAACTTCATTCTCGTATTAACAACTCTCGTGAGCCCCCTGAACGCACCTCATTCTTCTCTAAGCTGTAATCCTCCATCATCTTATCCCCCTGTTCCTGGAAGGTGATGATGATGAGAGCCACAAAGATGTTTACGAAGAAGAAGGGGAAGACAACGAAGTACACCACGTAAAAGATGGACATTTCCATCCTGTAACCCGGGCTCGGGCCCTGATTCTCAAAGGTGGAGTCCACTGAGTGCTTTAACACCCTGCAGGGGGAGCAAAACACACGTTAGAGTGTGTGTGTTTTTGTGTGTGCGTTTGTGTGTGTGTGTGTGTGTGTGATGCGTGACTCACTGCGGCCACCCCTCTCCAGTCGAGACAGTAAAGAGGGTGAGCAGGGCCCAAGCCACATTGTCGTAGTGGAAATCGTACTTCTTCCACTCCCGCTTCTGAGCTTTGACCTCATCTTTGTCATACACCAAGTACTCGCCCCTGACAGGACACACACACACACACACACACATGCAGATTGTAATCATGAAAAAAAAAACACAACACAAAAAGAAAACAACGACCGCCCAGTGTCTTTTTAATGATGCTTTGGATGAAATGAAAAAATCGAGTTGTGGATCTGGGTTAGTGTTTGTTGCCCATTCACTCCTCTGGGTGGCAGCACCTGCACAAGTGATTTAGCCGAATGTTTTTTTTTACTCCAGACTTACAAAAATGAGTAATATCAAGAAAATGTACTTTTCATTGATCATCCATGTCTATAGGATCTAAATCTGCAAAGTAACTAAAGCGGGGACGTTTGTTTCTCTGATCACTGGTTCACTATCTAAGTGATTAATAACAGGACCATACTTGTCAATACTTTCAAGTCAGTCTTATTGATCGATCGACTGGATGCGTGTGGTGTTTGTGAACCAACCTGCAGTCGCGCTCGAACTCTTTGGATTCGTCCGTGCAGTAGAAGAATCGGCCTTTGAAGAGCTGCACGGCCACCACAGCGAAGATGAACATGAAGAGCATGTAGACGATCAAGATGTTCAGGACGTTCTTCAGAGAGTTGACCACACAGTCAAACACAGCCTGTCGGAAAAAGACACAAGCAACAAAAACACACCAGTGAACACACAGCGAGACAACAACAACGCAAAATAGTCAACGCAAACAGTGAAGAGTCACTGTTCTGAAGGAACTTCTTCAGGAACGTTCCACTGGCAAAAAAAGGGTCAAACTCACAATAACGTCTCTCTAACCCTAAATAATGTTTTACAATGTTGCGTTTTTATTTATAGTGAACTTAAAGCAAAATTCAGGCCATAACTACCTTTAACTTAGGGAGACGCTTGATGGTCTTCAGAGGACGCAGGACCCTCAGCACTCGAAGGGACTTGATTGTACTGATGTCTTTGCCCTTGCTGCTCCCCCTAGAGTTCAGCCAGACAAACAGCAACGGCGTCAGGGGAAAATTCGAGAGCGGGACGCAGGAGTGAGGAGACGGATCAATCGCGATGGGCTCTCACCCATCTCGATTGCTACTGTCAACGACATATTTGAAAGGGGGGGGCGTGAGGCGGGGTGAGGGGTATGTCGTCAAAGTTGAGTTTATCGTAAACACAACCTCTACAGTGGAACCACACATGATATGACGCCTGCGGTAATCCGCTGTCACAACAGCACACGACATTTGTGTGGACACACAGTCTCTTCTTCTTCCGCAGCAAGAAAAGAAACTGCGCCAGCTGGTGGTCAGACATGAAACCGGATGGGGCGGGAGAGCGATCCGAGGCCCCACCGGCTGGTTTCATGGACGATACGAAGCAGCATCATCATTTATTTTCACCTTCACCATCATACACTCGCTCATGGCATACGGACAGGCATCTCCCGGCAGAGTGCCCAGCCAAACCTCTTTCTTTCTTTTTCAGCGACGCGCCGTTTGCGTCCCCGGAGGAGATGCTCGATTGAGACGCTGGATTGAGACGTGGACGCGTGGAGTTGGGTGAGGATTATTTCAGCGTAATCCCGGATTTGTTAACGTGACAACGGCTTGATTCCAGTTATTTTTCCTTGACAAGGAGACGAGGACGAAAAAGGAAAGCGAGGCTATGCGAGACTCATGGGACGCGTGATGTCATCGCATGTCATCATCAACACAAACAAGCAGGAGTCACGGGAGCGACCGGAGGCAATGGTGACGGGTTGAAAACAAACGGTTTAATGACGGATTTGTGCGCACACAGACTCTACACAACATCGTTGAGGAGAGATGTGGGTGTGGACGGAGTAAATAGCATCGTTAATGTAAGTGAATGGAGCGTTTTTGAAAAGAAAAAAACTTTTTTTTTTAAAAAAGCGAGGCGTCTGGGCGTCCGAGCAGGAGAGAGATCGTCCATCAAGTCTCGCTCTTTAACCGTGACCTCTGTTCCCGTGGCACAAAACATAAGACGATTCAATTCAAGGCTGATTGATTGAGTCTGAGAGTCGACAGTCCTGTGTGTACGCGAGTGTGCGTTGGTTGTGTGCGAGTGTGTGCGCACGCTGGAGTGAGACTCAGTCGATAATCAATAGGTCTTTGTCCTGTGAAGTCGTCAGGACGCAGGTCTCTCTCTCAGAGTATTAGAGTAAAGCCTGCAGAGGCCAGAGGTGTTAGGGATTAACAGCATGATCACACACTCACACACACACACACATGCATGTGACAGCAATAGTTTTTAAAGTTCAATGTGTGTGTTGAAAAGTTGTCGGATTAAAATGTGGGTTAAGTAAAAGGCGGATTATAGTGATACACAAACCAGTGTTTTACACCTGCAGGAATAAAACTTTTTTTTTTCTTCCCTGCGGTCTGTGGCGGTGGAGGAAAAGAAAAGGTGACGATACGGCGCAAGAGGGTCCGAACGATCAGAAGAACAAAGAAAGAAAGAGAGAGAAGCCAATTTGATCCGGTGATGAAGAGCAGGGGGGGTGGGGGGGTGGAGGAGGACACAGGAAAAACTTTACCGAGTGCTGCTCCTGTCGAGTTTCACCGACGGTGGAGACAGTGAGAGTCAGTGACAGCGACAGGCAGAGAGAGAGAGGGAGACAGAGAGAGAGAGAGAGAGAGAGAGACAGAGGAAGGAGGGCAGGGGAGGAAGGTGGGGAAAGACACACAGACAGACACATAAACATAGACACACATTGATAGAGAGAGAGCGAGAGAGAGAGAGAGAGAACGACAAACACAGACAGACACAAGACAAGAGAGAGGGGGTTTGGAAGAAACGGGAAAAAAATACATCCATATGAGAGACAGACAAAGAAGGAAGGACAGCAAGATGGACACACACCCTCACTACACCCTCACTACACCCCCACTACAACCCCACTACAACCCCACTACACCCTCACTACACCCCCACTGCACCCCCACTACACCCTCACTACACCCCCACTACACCCTCACTACACCCCCAATACACCCTCACTACACCCCCACTACACCCCCACTACACCACCACTACACCCCCACTACACCACATTCACTGCACACTACACACTGTATTACACTGTACATCTTCACATGACAACATTAACAATGGCTATGTCATTAATATAAATCCAAACATTCACTTTGACAACATTTACTTTTCTTTTTGAGAAAATTAAAAACCAGGTTGTCAAACATAAGCTACATTCACTTCCTGACACTTCACAGTGGGGTCGGCCGACATGGCGGTGGAGCATCCTGATTGGACGAGTCTGAGACGTTTCATTGGTTCATTCCCTCTGATGGTGTTTTTATAAAACACAAGCAGACGACAAATAACGTTCATAACGTTCACAAAATGTAACCACTGCGACGGAAGAGGAGTGTAATCTGCAAATGTGCTGAATCTAAAAATCAATCGTTCCACAAATATTCCTCCGTCAAACGGACAATAACAACAATAAAACAATCTTTCATTGGAACGTGCTCATGTTTGGCCACATCCCACTACTTTCAACATCTGAAACAGTGAGATCATAATTTATACTGATTACAAAGCTGCAACCGGTTAATTCAGTCACCTGGGATCTAACGGTACCTCAGTCCTCCTGCTGGTCAGTGTGCAGGTTGCGTCTGCTGGGCAACCACCGCTCCACAGGACCAAACGCAATCTACACCGATTCTTATCTTATCACGCCATAATGATCAATTAGCGCGGGCCTACAGCGCACGCTGCCCCCATTCGCTCTGCATGCACATCTGCACGGCGGCGGAGGAAGGGGGAGGCATTAAGTCTCTCCGTGTTGGGGGGTCCCAGGTTCTCCAGTTCCATGTCGGAGCGCATGGTACAAACACGCAGGAGACTCAAGAAACCAGGGTTTGTGTGTGTTGTCCCGCACACACACAAACATACACAAACACACACACACACCGTCAATTGAACAAAAAAGGCAGACTGCATGCAGCTCTGTCACGACCGCAGTTCATTCAGCATTTCCCTGGAAGATGGAAGGTGCCAGAAGCAAAGGTGTCGAGTTTAAAACCCATGGACACGTGGAGCCATTGCACTGTGACCATGCTGAATCTCCTCCGTGCAATGGCGCCGTGGCGTTCAGTACCTGCTCTTACACCACCCTCATGCGTGTGAGTGAGAGATTTGCCCCTAAAGCAAAACTTCTTCCTCTACAGCCCTGGAGCGGATGGTGGGAGTGAGGAGGCGAAGGAGGAGAGATGATGGAGAGAGGAGGCGAAGGTGAAAGGGCGACTGGGGAGGTAAATGAAAGGGGGGGGGTAGTGATAGTGTGGAGGGAGCGTTCTGCTTTCATTGAGGTGGGGGTTGGGGTGGAGGGGGTCGAGATGTGGAGGCTGAAACGGTGGAGTGATTTTCCTGTAACAGGCCTTATCAAGTCTCAGGATGTTGTTGTCTCTGGCTGAAGTGATATTTTACTCGATTTGGGTGAAACTCTCCTTTAAACGTTTTGGGTTTTCCGATGTGTTCAGGCTACAAACCTGTGACCACAGCGCCGCTCAGGGACTTTTACTTTGAAAGGCTCATTCGATTATAAATGAAAGAATGACAGAAATGTAGGTAAAGTACATATAAATCTATAAATATCTGTGGTGTGTGTGTGTGTATAAAGCTGTATGTCCTGTATGTGAGATATATGTAAATATATGTGTGTGTGTGTGTGTGTGTGTGTGTGTGTATAAAGCTGTATGTCCTGTATGTGAGATATATGTAAATATATGTGTGTGTGTGTGTGTGTGTGTGTGTGTGTATAAAGCTGTATGTGAGATGTGAACAGTTGAGCCAGAGTAAGATTTCACTTCAGATCCACATCACCTGTAAACACTCGTACTGTATGTGCACCTTCCTCTTCGCTCCCTCTCGTCACTAACGACCTCGTTACTGCTGACGACCTCGTTAATGTGTACGTGAGAATCTGAGTCATGGCTGAATATGGCATCGTAGGAGTTTTGTTAACGTTGTCTCCTGGTTGCTGGCTGTGTGTAGCAGACGTGTTGTGTTGATGTGTCATCAGCACCTCAGGCTGCCAGGCCGACTGATCTAGACTTCACCAACCACTAAAAGTTAAAAATAAAACTTGCCTGAATAATAATTAATCTTGACCTCAGTGACCTCAGCTTGACCTGAAATGATCTGTCACTCTTGTATTTTCACTTCCTTTCCTTCAAAGCTAACATCTGGAGCACAGGTTCATGCAGACATGCATCATGGAGCTGAGGAAGATGCACACACACACACACACACACACACACACACACACAGTCCTAAATCAGTGCATGTATCGTAGTAATCATACATATTTACCTTTTTACTACCTCAGCATAATAAAAACAGATCATTCCACTCGCCTCGCCCCCTCTCCCATCATGCCTCCCTCCTCCCCTCCCACGCTCACTCTGTTTCCCGGCTCGTGCAGAGGAAGGAGAGTTAAATACCTGTGCCTCCGGGAACTTTAACTGGGCCAGTACGGTGGAGGATGTGTCTGGTGTGTGTCTGGTGTGTGTGTGTGTGTGTGAGAGAGAGTAAAAAGTGCTAAGCCCTGGCGGTGCTCCTCCCCTGTGGTGGATAGATAGTCTGGGCAGTTAAAGGGTTAAAGGTGTCTGGGGTGCCCTCACCCCCACAGACTGACTGTCGGAGACGTCCGGCCCAGAGGACGGGAGGGGTGGGGGGAGATGAGGAAAGCGGGGCATGGTGTGGTTGGAGGTGGGGTGATGGGGAGGGGTGGTGGGGTTTTCACTTCCTAACACACAGTATTAAAGCTCATATTTAACAACAAACACGTGTTTGGCTATAAATTGTGTATATGCGGAGAGAAGATGTTTGGTGCTGGATCTGACTCACCATGACATCTTGTTACAGACTGTCATGGTCCCAGAGGATGAACCTATTTCCTGTTTTTGCTCTTGTCGCTGTATGTTAGGATGTGGAGCTTTGTAATGGAGATAAAACTGATGTGATGATGATGAGGGAAGGAAGGAGGTGAAGGCATCAGCAGGGACCAATGCTGTAGAGGACCTGGTTTGGCGTGGTGGGGGTGGGGGTGGGGGGGTGATTAAGGGTGTTGGGGGGCAAAGTTTTGGGGTCAAAGTCGGGGGCTTTGGATGCAAGAGAAGAGGAAGGGATGACTCACGGCCTGGTTGGTGGACATATCACAGCAGCGGGTGGGGGTGGGGGGGGGGGCAGGAGACAGGAAGAGTGGGAGGAGAACATGTGATGTCATTAGATCAGACAGTAAAGGGGAATTGTGTTTGGGACAGTTGTTAAGGTGATTGTTTCAGGTTTGAGGTTTGTGGTGGGTGGAGGGTGGAGGGTGGAGGGTGGAGGGTGGTGGGTGGAGGGGGGAGTGTGACGACACTCTGAAAAGATAACGACACGTTCAGGACTTTACTAAGGAAACGCTGTGCAACGAGTTCCATGTTTACAGACGTAAATAAGAGGTTTTTATCAGTACGACCACTGAGGCCGGTTCCAATCGACTGTGGCATCAGGTCATCAAAACGTTACGAGGACGCCTTCATCTCTTCAGAGTGCAGGAGAGGATCAGGGTCAGAGTTTAGTTTGGGATCAGGGGTCAGGTGATGTCAGGTGATGGTGCTGAAAGGTGGAGAAAGACCTGTTGATACAATGGCACCGGGATGATGAGCGTGAGGATGGAGGGATGAGACGATGTCGAGTCGCGAGAGAAGAGAGGACAACGAGGGAGGGAAAGAACGAAAGAGTTGACAGGAAGTGGAGAAAGAGAAGGGGAGGATTTATGATGATGTCAACAGGAAGTGATGATTCGGATGTGTGTGTGTGTGTGTGTGGGTGTGTGTGGGGGAGATGAGGAGGAGGCGGGGGGGGGGTGGGGGGGGGGCACTTACGTGAAGGCGAAGGCCACCAGAGCACCACTAACCACTATAAAGTCCAGTATGTTCCACAAGTCGCGGAAGTAGGACCCCTGGTGGAGAAACAATCCGAGCACCACCATCTGGAAGACATGGAGCAAGCTCAGTACACAACACACACACACATATCAACTGATAATCCCGAAAACACAAAAATACACAATTACACAATCACAAAAAACCCCAGCATCAGAAAGTAGTCCAAACACAAACACACACACACACACACACACACTCAGTGATACGTTGTTACCTTGATCAACATTTCAAACGTGAAGACGCCCGTGAAGACGTAGTCAAAGTACCGCAGCACCTGCGGAGCGACACAACAACACAACGACACACAAAGAAAAAGGCGAGATTAAAAAAAGACACTGACTCAGAGTCAGAGTCTCCACTGATTACACCCTGACATCCTCCGACCTGCTGCCACACAATCACACTGACAATCAACACGCTTAACAACAACACACACGCACACGTGCGCGGCGTGTGAGGTCTCACATTGTTGCGTGGTGAGTCGGGCCAGACAGGGTCCTCTGCAGCCAGGGCGATGCTGCTCATGGCGATGACGGACAGGATGCTGAACTCAAAGTACTTCAGAGTCAGGATGTAGTGACAGCATTTCCGAAACCTGGTGCAAACACGGACACACACACACACACACGTGCACACACGTGTTGTTTGCAACGTCCTGAGTGAGACAGCAGTTAAATGGAGCGGGACAGAAGGAGACGTACGGGTTGGTGGTGGACATGATGAAGCAGGAGCTGTAGGGGGGCATGGGTTTGGGGCCGTCTTCGTCACCGCCCTCGTCCTCCTCCTCCTTCTTCTCCTCGCTCTTCTTCTGGTCGGTGTTGGCGTTCTTGTTCACTGCGCGAGACAAAGACAGTGTTTTCGTACGACCAAAAGAAGATGTCTCTGCTTTTCACGTCTCATGAATGAAACCTCACCCTGCAGGATGGCGTTGGTGGAGGGGTAGGGGTAGACGGGGGGCATGTCTATGGTTGTGTAGTCGGGTTTGGCCATGCTGGTCAGGATCAGGCTGTCCATGCTGTGGAGCAGGGTGTGTGTGTCGGAGTCGCGGCAGTTCAGGAGGTTGTTGACGTGGTCCGGGTGGTCGGGGTGGTCGGGGGGGAGGGCGTACAGGTGCTCGTGGGCACTGGCCAGCTTGCTGTTGTTGCGGAAGTTGTCCAGGTCCTCGTTGTGCTGCTGTATGGGCCGCGTGGTGGACAGACTGGGACCGGTGCTGTGATGTTCTCTGCAGGAAGGAGAGAAAAGGAGAGAAGAGGCAGGAGATGAAACCTGGAGGAGGATGGAGAACAGATGTGGTCTGGTCCAAAGCTAACTGGCTATTAGCGCTTGTCAGGTTGTAATTTACCGCTCACGCGGCGAGAAAATAAAAACTCTCTTCACTCACTTTCTGCTGCGATGTCCTCTGCTTCGCTCCTGGTTGCCGTGGCGATGCCGTCTCGTCTTGCGTCCTTCACCCTCCTCGCCTTTCTCCCCATCTGCCGCCGCCGTCCCCCTAGATCTGTGTCTTCTGCCCTCCTCGCCCTCCCTGGCAGCTCGCCGGTGCTGCCTGGACCTCTTGTGCTCGTTGTTCCCCTCTCCCCCTTCACCGCGCTGGGGAGACGCACTGCGCGCCTCCCTGCCTTCCCGGTTCCTGTGCCTGTGGCCTCGGTGGCTCCGGTGGCTGTGCCGCTCCTCGCCCTGCTGCCCAGCTACGCCGCCCTCCACGTTTCCCAGAGACGTGCAGCTGAGTCCGTGCTGTACACGGGTCTCTGTCGGCTGCCCCGTGGCCTCGCCGTCGGGCCGGACAGCTTTCTGATGGTGATGGTGGTGGCGGTGGTTGCAGTGAGCGGCTCGGCGGTGGTGGTCGATGTCCTGGTGCCGGTACTCCTGCTCCAGAGGCAGCTCACCAGGCTGGGTCTTGTTGGTGTTGTTGTTGCGGTTGTCCTGCGGGTTGACGACGAGCGGCCGGTCCAAGTGGGTCTTCATGTCGGCGCGTCCTTTTCGTGGGTAGGACACCTGAGTGAGAGGGTGGTAAGGAAGTCCTGGATTAGGTCAATCCAGATCACACGGAACACGTTTTCCTACCAGACCTGGTGGTCTCCACTCATTCAGATGTTCTGTAGATGTTCAGACACTTCCACATGTGAACCTACAGGATGATCCACAGACCTCCTGCTGATTACTTTGACAAAACAACACATCTCAAAACATGGATGAATCTTTCAAGACAGCAAAGCAGTTCAGTGCAGTGACACCCCACCCCCACCCCCACCCCCACCCCCACCTCCACCTCCACGAGCCATAGATATACACAGTTCGGCAAACGGTCCACCATCGTTGGGTCCACATTTACAATTTAAAATCAAGTTACTCGTGAACCTTTTTTTTCACCTGCACCTGTGAAGATTCCGTTTGCCGAGTCGTATCCAGTCGACTCCTGAGCCTCGTCTTTTTTCTCTTTCAGGTTTGATGAGAGTTCCACTTTGCTCCTGCTCCAGTTTGGAGACATGGAGTTTCTCTGCACGTCCCACTTACAGTGAGAAGACATCCCTCCCCAGCCTGCAGCTACAAGCCATCCCACACATCCCATCCATACATCCCATACATCCTACACATCCCACACATCCCACACATCCCATACATTCCACACATCCCATACATTCCATATGGCCCACACATCCCATACATCCTACACATCCTACACATCCCATACATCCCATCCATACAGCCCATATGACCCACACATCCCATACATCCCATCCATACATCCCATACATCCCACACATCCCATACATCCCATACATCCCATACATACATCCCATAATCCCACACATCCCATACATCCCATACATCCCACACATCCCATACATCCCATACAGCCCATACTGCCGGTGCAATGATGACACACTTTCACAGGCTTAAAGGGACATTACACCCTAAAATCAACATCTGGGTGAAGTATGACCCACACTGCTCAGTGACAGCTTCATCCTGTCATGGACGCTCTGCTGTGTTGTGACCACCCCCACCCCCTCCACCCCCACCGTGATGTCACAGGGGGAAAAAATGACTGAGCGGAATCTGATGATGTAACTGTAATTTCCAACAAGTCAGGTGGGAAATGTAACGTTTGGCGTCACACCAGTCCTTGTTGTTGGTTTGTTGTTAGTTCTTAAAGCTTTGGTGAAATAATGGTGATAATGTCCCTTTAAGTGGTTTAAATAATCAACTGTATGCACACATCACAACTGATGGTCACCATATATATATCAGGAGTTGACTGCATATATATGTGTGTATATGTGAGTCTTTCCTCGGGGGCGGGGGGCTCCTCTCACCTCCTCTCCCTCCCCTCCCACCTTCCAGTCGTCCTGCTCCAGCTCGTTGTAAAGCGCCTCGCGGCTCGTCATCAGGTTGTGTCGGCGGATCTCGCTCGTCCTCTGCTCCCACACGGACTTGTTCCCCTTGGTGTGGTTCTTCTGCTGCTCCTTACTGCGGGAGGAGGTCAGGGTGGAGGAGGTCAGGGTGGAGGAGGTCAGGGCGGAGGAGGTCAGGGTGGAGGAGGTCAAGATGGATGATGAATGAGGGGGAGACAGTAGAAGCAGAGCTTTAATTAAAGACTTTAGAGGCTGCTTAGTATCAATAAACCTTCAAAATCAAACAGTCACTGACCAACCAATAAGACAGGTGTGTGTGTGTGTGTGTGTGTGTGTGTGTGTGTGTGTGTGCGTCACTTGTACATCAGTGACTGCCACTCAAGACTGCTTTTGAAAATCCACAAAAAGAGTGAGTCAGAGAGATTTGTGTTGTGTGTTTACAAAGATACAGGGATGTGTTTGTGTGTGTGTGTGTGTGTGTGTTTGCGTACGCAGCAATAGACAGGTTGGCGGCAGACAGCGGGCTGACTTCCGCCACCTCCTTGGCCTTCTGCAGTGCTGTCTTCTGATTGGCCGCCTCCTCTTGCTCCTCTTCATCCTATGGGAGGAGAAAAGAAATAATAATAATAATAATAATAATAATAATAATAATAATAATAATAATAATAATAATAATAATAATAATAATAATCATAATAATAATAATAATAATAATGGTCAGATGACTGTAACTCCGCCTCTCATCACAACATCTCTGCTTCTCATATCTCTGCTGTCCTGACGTCAGGCGAGCGTCACGTTGTCCTGCTTTGATCCTGTACCTTTGTCAGCTCCTGAGCGTTGGCCAGATTGTCCACAGCGATGGCCAAGAAGACGTTAAGCAGTGTGTCTGTGGAGGAGCACGTTAAGGAGAAGGCGGCTGGAGGGAATCTGATGGAGGAGTTTGGGGAAGAAGACGGGAACGGGAATGGAAACAGGGAATTGTCTTCCAATTACAAACTGGCACGCGACAAACTGAGTGAGCTGGAGGCAGGATACAGTTGCCAAAGAGCGTGAGCACAATGAAGAAGATGGAGAAAACCATCCCTTTGTTGTTCACTCCTCCCTGGGATTCAATTCCGTCGTACATCACCATGTTCCAGTCCTCACCCGTCAGGATCTACAGAGCCCAGGAAACAACCAACAACTTATGTATGATGAAAATATGAATTTCAAATATGTTATCATGATAAATGATTTTAAAAAGAAACATCTGAGCTCTCCAAACGTTACAAATATCAAAACACAAATACTAAAATATAAGATAACAAAATCTAAAATATTTGATGATGCATGTGGGCAGGAATCAAACTGATTTAATACAAACACACACGTACACACACGTCACTGAGAAACAATAACCTGACTCAGACTGAACCAGCCGTCTGTTAAACTGCTGACACGTCAACAATCAGCTTCACTGTGGAGACGAACACGAGTGTGTGTGTGTGTGCGTGTGTGTGTGTGTGTGTGTGTTGCACAGTTTCACTGAATAAAG
>JAFBJQ010002389.1:22500-32500 GCA_016785345.1 Trinectes maculatus | reverse complement strand
CGTGTGTGTGTGTGGGTGGGGGGGGCGGTTGTTGTGCGCTCACCACACAGTCAAAGCAGTTGAATGAGGAGTGGAAGTAGGGCTGGATTCCCAGACCGTACATCTTGATCAGCATCTCAGACATGAACAGACCGAGGAAGATAAACTCTGCATAGACTGGAGGGAGGACGGGTCACAGAGGTCACAGAGGTCACAGAGGTCACAGAGGTCACAGAGGGGAAGAGGGAGGAGAGAGAGAGTGAGGGAGTGAAATAAGTGGAAGCTGATGTTGTGTGATGTGACGTGTGTGTCTCCGCTCACAGAGGAAGTCGGACAGGAGCTCAGGCTGGTTGTAGTGGACGGCAGCCACACACATGGTGTTGAGTCCCACCAGGCACAGCACCGTCCAATAGAAAGCCTGCGTCTTCACTATCTTGCGGATGAAGAAGCGCAGCCGCCGCTCCTTCTTGCTGTAGCTGGAGCCATCTTTACCGCTCTTTATGCTGGAGCGGGCGAAACCTGACGCGGACGGACCACAGGACTGAGTCGGACTTTTTTTTTTTTTTTTAAATGCGTTTAATGAAACGCCGGACTGAAAAAGTCACATGACTCCCCGTCCACCCCCGAGTGTTTCTCACCGACTGCGTCTCCCATGTTGTCCTCGCCCTCCTCGGGGTTCAGCAGCTCCGTCTTGTTGTTTTTGGTTTTGATGGTCGGCCTTCGCCTTGAACCTAAAAAAAAACAAAACAAACAACAAACCGACAAACGTTTCTGCCTCTGTCTGTTGCTGTCGTCGCCGCCACCACATGTTCAAACGCCTTTTGACAAAGTCCTCATGGTCGTTTACCATCAAAGTTTCCTGTGGTGTCCTCCTCAGCCAGAATCACCTCCTCTGCAACAAACCAGAGAAGATCGTCTGTTACCACACCGCGTCAGGGTGAGGACCACATGCTGGACGTCCACGCAGGAACCTGAGCAGTCAGTGTGTGTGTGTGTGTGTGTGTGTGTGTGTGTGTGTGACTGAACCTGCTTTGCAGATCCACTCCAGGTAACCGTTGAGCTCGCGCTCGATCTGCTGCTGTCGCCTCAGCTTGAGGAACTCGCTCCTGTTCTCCACGCGCTCCCTCTCTTTGGCAAATTCACTGTGGGGTCATTGGAACAGAGACGATGAGACGGTGGAAGAAGGAAACACAACAGATGGCAACAACAACAACACGGGAGTGAAGGGGAAGAGTCATGTGCGTACCCTGAGAGTACACCCAGCACCAGGTTGAGCATGAAGAAGGAGCCGATGATGATGAGGGGGATGTAGTACATCCAGTTCCAGGCACTGCCCTCCACGTCGTTACTCTGCAGGACACACACACACACACAGACACACACAAGCGGTGTCACATTACAGTTACACAGAGGCGTCTGGTGAAACACGCCAACGACAACAGAACTGTCTGACACCAAAACAAATCCAGCTGACAGTCAAAGAAACCGGGACACAGGGTCACATCAGGTTCCTGTGACCCGAGTCCTGCGTTAACGGACCAATCAGCTGACCAACGATGTCTACACGCGGCTCATGAGACAATAACCATCACTGTGCCAAACGTCTCGTCTCGCAGGTGGACGGGTGACTCACGTAGTAGAGCATGTCTGTCCATCCCTCCATGGTGATGCACTGGAAGACGGTGAGCACGGCAAACAGGATGTTGTCGAACTGGGTGATGCCGTAGTTGGGTCCGATCCAGCCGCCTCGGCACACGGTGCCGTTAGGACACAACCGGGACGGCAACTCTGTGCCACACGGCAACTCATCCACGGTCTCGCCTGATCGGAGAGAGAGAGAGAGAGAGAGTTTACACAAAAAGAAACACAAAGTTGCGTTACATCAGACTCATGATCTACACAAACCACTGACTGTGCAGACAACGTGACATAAACACTTGGTTGTGTTCCATTTGGGTTTACCAGGTCCTCCACCTGGTCCTGCACATGTCCTGAGAGTGGTCCCGTTCCATTCTAGTGTCCCAATAAGCCACAGCAGTGCAGCAACAGCAAAATGGAACTCAGCCACCACTCAAGTTCACGTTTACACCTGTACTTGTTTACATCACGGCGATGCGACAAAATGTCTTCTTTCAAAAAAAAAAGTGGTGGCAAAACTAAATGGAACGAGGCCATCATCACCACTAGTAACATTTGTTTGGATCCATGCGTCCAGTGGGGACACACTGTAAACACAGAGACAGTGAATGTATCATATCTTTTATTTCGTGTTTACCTGTGAACTCATCGTAGCAGGTCGTGTGGAACTTTCCCATGTAGAACTCCAGGCCAATGATGGCGAACATGAGGATGGCCACGAACAGCAGCAGGCCGATCTGCAGCAGGGGGATCATCGCCTTCATGATGGACTTGAGCACCACCTGCAGGCCTGGAGGAACACAGTGGAGGACAAAGACTGAGAGGGTGGGACAGGTTGAGGACAGTGGACCTGTCTGTCTGCCAGTTCTCGGCACTCACTGGGAATCCCCGACACCAGCTTTAGTGGTCGCAGCACTCTGACGGCCCGGAGCGTCCTCAGGTCGAGCTGAGACCCCACCGACGACAAAATACTGCAGACGGGGAGGAAACAGGAAGTTTCACAAGTTACACACATCTTTTTATCTCCTGACAACAAATACGTCCCAAATACACACACATGTAACAACATCAATCCCAAAGATGAATAATCATTGATTCAAACGTCACTCATTCACTGACGCTCCGGTGTAAAGGTTGGAAAATTCCATGCTGCGTTCCCATATGGGGGCAGAGGGCAGGGACTGTCCAGCGGGGGGAGGTGTGGGGGCATCAAGAGGGGGGGTGAGGAGGTCAGAAATCATGAAATACCTGTCAATAACACACTGTTATGTTAAAGATGACTTTTACCACCGTTTGCAAATAACAGGTATTTATGGATTTGACGTTCCCAGATTTCCAAACACAGCTGTACATCTGGCACCTGGGACTCTCCTCCAGGAGGACGCGAAGAGAACCTCAGCAGGTAGGGTACTACAGTTTAATTCTCCATCAGAACCTCTGGTTCCTCTTCAACACCAACCGGACCTCATCCACACATCATATTCCCATATTCCCTCATGTCTCCTCCCAGTTCTTCTCCTCAGACCTTTAACGCGTTTGCAGCTTCCATGAGAGCGGCTCCCCGCTGCCGCCGCACACAGAGAGCTTCAGACGGCAAGAGACTGAGAAGACGTGTCCCACAGAGACAGAAGACAGAACAGCGTGCAGGAGGAAAGAGCAGGAAAAGAGGAAGACAAAGGAAAGGAAAGGACCTGCCGTCCTCCTTCCTGTCCCTGTACCGTCCTCCCTTCTCTTCACCGCCGCCGCCCTCATCGTCTTCTCTCTCCGGGTTGGTTGCTAATTCCGGTAAGAGGTCATTTATTAACCGACACAGTGCTGGAAGCCGAGCCCCTCATTCCCTCAATGGCTTTTTAACAGCCGGAGCTGAGGGCCCGGCTGCAGACCCGAGAAACGCTGGACATCAGCAGAATAAGCCAACGGCCCGAGGCCCAGTAAAGATCCAACAAGACGTACACAGCCATTACAGCCTGACACGCCCCCTTTCTCACATCCACCATGAAGCCTGCACGTTTCTTTACCAACTTTAAACCTTTTGTGTTGTTTGTTTGGTTTTGTTTGGTTTCCTCGTGTCGTATCCTGTCGCTAGTCGCTGCTCCAGTTTCCACCGGTGCCAACGAAGGCGTCGGCACATTTTCTGTTTGGGAGAGAGGGATTTATGTAGGATGAGAGGATGGATGGAGGTGTGTTTTGATATCTTGAATCTATCTGTCATTACACCAGCGTCCTCTTTTTTTCTCAGGTATGTTCTTTTTGACGGCGACTGCAGAGCTTCATTATTCATCCGTGCGAGACGGCAACCATCCGCTCCTGCCAGACAACCCAAACCTCCGGGATGCAGTCACCCCTGGCAACGACTGAACCTGCGCACAGTGCACCGGTGTGGCCAGTAGAGGGAGCAGCGACTGTGCTGGCAGTTGTGATGGGGATGGACGGTTGGGAAAGCGTGGGAGGAGCATGGGGGGGGGGGGACAGAGGAGCAACAACACGAACATAAACACAAATGAAAGGAAGGGAACAAGGAAAGGAGACGAGGAAGAAATAGTATGAGGACATACCATTATTTATTATTACTACTGTTCTTAAGAATAAAACAATAGCATAAGTATCGGGTTCCTGTCCCGCCAAAATAAAAGAGAAAGAAAATATTTTAAATTTAATATTACATAATTTAATACTACATAATTAATGTTATTAATACTTAAATATATATGCATGTTATATCCCACTGTTCCCATCTCCCATCCTTTAGCTGAAGTCGTCCCGTACACTCAGTGTTCAGAAGCCATTCTCCTCTGAGTGACAGGGACTTCCTTCAGGAGATCTGTCCCCGATGGAGGAGAAAAAAAAAACAGACGGAGCGGGAAGAGGTGGCACGTCCCTTTAGAGACAGGAAGTGAGAGGAAGAGTGAGCAGATTGAAAGAGAGTGATGGTCCAGTGTCAAAAGTGTGAGATTCAACTGTCGAGAGAGAGAGAGAGAGAGAGAGAGAGAGAGAGACAGAGAGACGGGGGGCGGGGGGGGGTATCTGCAGGGGGAGAAGGTGTTTAGACAGTGATGACAGAGCTGCTCACTACTGGGAAACACCTAACAATAAGCACACACTCACAAACGCACACATACACACACATGTGCTATGTGTGTATGTAACTATATGTTGTGTTACACTTCCTCTGAAAACGATGAGCAGAACGACAGAGAAGCGATTCACCGTCAAAACCATCAGTTTCTAAATCAGCAGGACACACACACATACACCTGTGATCCTCCCCCACTATAATGCTGCCTTTTCTAGTGATGATGATGTTTGAAATTCAAAGTATCTCTTAGAACTCGTCAACTCGTTTATGATGATGACGACGATGATGATGATGATGATGATGATGGTGGTGGTGGTGATGATGGTGGTGGTGGGACGTCGACACACGGTGACGACTGACGGAGCTCTTGGAGGTCACTCGCCGTCGTTACTTTCGCCTGGGCTCCCCCCTCCCCGCCCCCACCCCCGCTCTCCGTGGCATTGCCATAGCAACCGGCAATTCCTCTCTTTGCCGAGTCTCCACGGTTACCGACCTGCTCTCATTCATAAGTGTTGCCAGGGCAACGCAGCGCTGGCTCATTGATGGAATCTCGGCATTGCCGCAGCAACGGGGATGAGAAGTGGGTCTCCAAGTGATTGGTTTTCGACCCCCGCACACACACACACACCCCACCTCACCCCCTCCCACACACACATACACATATCCTTACCTACCCCCTCAGACCCTGCTCTAATTGCAGCTCCTGCATACTGCAAGCGTACAGCACAGTATGTCCGCATAAGCAAATCGTCCCTTGCACAAACACACACACTTGTCACAGGAAATACAAGTGTGTAGTGTTTATCCCACACAAACACAAACACAGACACGGACACACACCAGGTGTATATATGCATGTAGTGCGTGGTTGGATGACAGTGACGGATGCAGCACAGCTCAGGTAGTATGGATGACCTACTTTCACTGCTGCTGCTGCTGCTGCTGCTGCTGCTGCTGGTGTGCGTTACAACGCGCACACAGACACACACATCCCATGAACAGTAAACATACAGACATGTCGAGTAGGATATAAGTGGTTATGACTGGTTACCTGTGAGTTTTGTTGGTTTTAAGATACACTGACCACACAATTGCACCTGTGTCGCTGTGGGTGTGTAGCGTGTGGTCACAACCCTTTATATGTGGGTTCACACATAACCCGTAGAGACCATGTGTGTAACATGTCATGCGTGTCATCGCCGTGTGGCATCTTTGCCAAAGATTCATAATCACAACATGCAAAGGAGCGGGGCCAATGACAACCAGCAACATGTGCACAGGCTGAATGTGTTTGTGCGCTCGTGTAGGTGCACACGATCCATGTGTGTGTGTGTTGTGTGGAAATAGTGTAGGAGTGCCATGTGTCACCACAGTATGAGCTCCTGTCCCCTTAATGTGTCCCACTGAGCCCCCCTCTCCTACACATACACACACATGCACGCACAGACGCACATGTGATAGACATGTGACACAGTGCACAGTCAAGGAAGCTGAACAATATGTTCATCATGGTGTAGGAACTGAAGAAACTGATCCGTCAACGTTCAAAGACTGAACTGAGCAAAACATGGACACTGATTAAAGACGTTTCCTGAACCTGCTTAAAGAAGCCCATCACACTTTAGACCTATGGGAACGTCATCACCATCACCACCACTATCACCACCATCATCACCACCACTATCACCACCATCATCACCATCATCATCACCAGCATCATCATCATCACCAGCATCATCATCATCACCATCATCACCACCACCACCATCACCATCATCACCGTGACCACCATCATCATATCACCACCATCATCACCAGTATCATCATCACCATCATCACCACCACTATCACCACCATCATCACCATCACCACCAACATCATCATCACCACCAGCATCACCATCACCACCATCATCACCATCATCACCATCATCACCACCACTATCACCACCATCATCACCATCACCACCAGCATCATCATCATCACCAGCATCATCATCATCACCAGCATCATCATCATCACCATCATCACCACCATCATCACCACCACCACCACCATCACCATCATCACCGTGACCACCATCATCATATCACCACCATCATCACCAGCATCATCATCATCACCATCATCATCACCATCATCACCATCATCATCATCACCATCATCACCATCACCAGCATCATCATCATCACCATCACCATCATCATCACCATCATCACCATCATCACCATCACCACCATCACCATCATCACCACCATCATCATCATCACCATCACCATCACCATCATCACCATCATCATCATCACCATCATCACCATCACCAGCATCATCATCATCACCATCATCATCACCATCATCATCACCATCATCACCATCACCACCATCACCATCATCACCACCATCACCACCATCATCATCATCACCATCATCACCACCATCATCACCATCACCACCATCACCATCATCACCACCATCATCATCATCACCATCACCATCATCACCATCATCACCAGCAGCATCATCATCATCACCATCATCATCATCACCATCACCATCATCATTACCACGATCATCATGTTGAAATTTCCCCACTGTGGGACAAATAAAGGAATATCTTAATCTTAATCTTAATCACCACTATCACCACCATCGCCAGTATCATCATTACCCCGATCATCACCATCACCAGTATCATCACCAGTATCATCACCAGTATCATCACCACCATCATCACCATCACCAGTATCATCACCACCAGAGCTGAGCTTTGACCTGATGACACTGACTGGTGACATGGTGGCTGGTGTACAGCTGTGGGTTGTGTTCACTGTAGTTGTCCTCTCGCTCTGGGTGTGTGTCTGCAGATGTTTGTGGGACAGAGTGGATAAACAGAAGTGAGGGCAGTGGAGCGTTTGTGGGATAAATCAAGGTAAGAAAACAAAACTCTCTCTCTCTCTCTCTCTCTCTCTCTCCCTCTCTCTCTCTCTTGATACGGGACATTAAGCAGCAGCACTTTATGACTGTTATGTCACTCGCTTTACCTCACCGGTGGAGTCTATTTGCTGGGTGCTGAGGGGAGGTTATGGGGGAAGGTGGAGAGGTGGAGGGAGGTGGAGTCTTCCCACCAGCTGATGTCATCAGACTCCTCCCTCGCGCTAAGATACTTTTCCTCTTCCTGTCTCATTTGGTCCTGCTTCTCTCTGGTTTTTCCAGGTCCGGAGACGGAGACGAGATGGAGGCTCTCTCCTTCCAACCACATTCCCCGTCCCCGTCTCCCCCCTTCCTCTGTCTTTCCCTCGCCTCGTTTCCTCGCTCACACATTAGTGCTGATCTCAGCAGAGTGCTACCACTCAGCTGATGGACTCACTCTCCACCTCCACCCCGTCCCTCTCTTCCTCCAGCTTTCCTGCCTTGCCCTCTTCTCATTTGACTTCAAGCGCGATCGTGTGGACAGACGAAGTGGAGAAGGGACAGTCTCTGGCTGTCCGTCCCCCTCCTCCGTGTCCTCTCTCCATCTGTCCACTCTCCAGTCCATTAATCACATATGTTGTATTAATCTTTATCAGTGGGATGAAGCTTTGCTGACTGTGCATGCGTCTCTGCAAACCCTGCTTGGCCACCGGAGGGGGTGGGAGCGTCCGTCTTTGAATGGAAAACTTTGTTTTGTTTTTTAGTGGAGAGTTTACTGCACAGTAATTCTTTACATATTTCTTTATTTACTTTATTGCATTCTCAGATTTTTCCAGCTAACGTCACTGTTTAAACAAATGACCTTTGACCTACCTCTTGTCTAGTTCAACCAGTGTGCCTAAACATCTGTTGAGATGACAACAGAATCTGTTTACAACTGTCCAGTCACTGCACCTCTACAGCTGCCAGAGGGGGCGTTACATCACCTGAAAGCGTCTGACCCCTGTGAAGGACAAAACCTTATTACAGATTACGCCTCGCTCACTGGAGAGGTCAGGGGTCAGATTCAGGGAGAGCGTAGCAATGCAAAGGTCAAGTGTCTTGCTAATGGACAGCTGAGCAGCGGCCGGTGCTCGTTAATAACTGTGAAGAACTTCACCACACTCCTGGCCTCCGTGCGTGTCTGCAGTTGTGTGTTTGTGTCAACAACGAAAATGAAAATACACTTTTGTGTGGACGGAGCCTGAGGGTGTCAACGTAAACGCGACTTTTCTGACACCACACAGAGGAGTGGTTAACAAATGGCCATGAGGCTACTCACCGTACGCGAGTGTGTGTGTGTGTGCGTGTGTTTGCAGGCAGCTGATTGGCTGCAGGGCACAGAGTTGGAGGGTATAGGAGAACGTATAGGAGAGTGATGAGTCTGTAAATGACTGCAGAGCAATAATGATAATGGAAGTGATGGCAAAGGAACAATTTCACCTGGGTGCTCTCTCCACTCTGTGTGTGTGTGCGTGTGTGTGTGTGTGTGTGTGTGTGTGTGACCTCGTTTCTCTCCCCACTCAGTGTCCACACACACACACACACACACACCTCCTCCCTCAGAGGAGTCAGTGTGTACTGACTGTGCCTCCTGTTTGATGCTTGATTTACATTTCAATTTTTGGCGTTTGGGAAACGACCTGATTCGACATAAACGCGAGCTGATGTCGGATTCTTTTTTTTTTTTCATTTTCTCGCTAAGCGCAGACGGCCTGTGTCGATGCGTCCGGGTCGACGCGTCTGTGAAGACCCACTCCGTCTAATCGTTCTCGTCTGTGACGCAGACCTGGGCTCTGATTGGTCCACGCTGTGACTCACAGGTTCTGATGGTCTCTGCCAGACACCAGATTCAGCAGTGACTCAGTACAGTGGTGTGTACAACCCTCACATGCACTCTGTCCATATGCATCTCTACTATATGAACACATGACAGTTTCAGTGTTGTGCATTAACATCAACACAATAAGCTACTTGTCATTGTCACTGATTGTCGTTTGTTTATTCCTGGATGAGCAGCAGTGAACGTGGCCGACATGGAGGTATGAAGAAATGTGGGTTTTGTTTGTGTGGAGGGAGCGAGGTTTGTTGTTGAGGTGTGTTTGTGGACGTGCGTCAGGAGAGTTGTGTTAACGTCGGCGATGCCCTCTCATTGACTGACTGGTCCAGACTCTACTGTAAATGATTAGATTAGTGAGTGACGTCACAGCGAGGCCCTGAAGATCAATGGACTGTCGTCCCTGAATACTAAACACACCCGTCACTGTGTGTGTGCGTCTGTGTGTGTGCGTCTGTGTGTGTGCGTCTGAGTGTGTGCTTCTGTGTGTGCGTCTGTGTGTGTGTGTTCTCTCTCTATTT
>JAFBJQ010002389.1:0-10000 GCA_016785345.1 Trinectes maculatus | reverse complement strand
GCTCTCTTCCCCTCTCTCTTCCTGTCTCTCTCTCCACCCTCTCTCCGCTCTGCCTCGTTCTCCCGCTCGTCAGCATCGACTCGTTGGGAGATGGTTTGTGGGCTTCAGTGAGGTACAGTTTATTTCTCACGTCACTGGGAAGAAGGACAACGTCCTCAGAGGTTGCTCAGAGGCTGAGTGACTCTGGCATGGACCAATCACAACCACTGATGTAAAAAGTGGGCCGGTGTTAACAGTAACAGGCAAGAGGATCGTCCAATGGGAGCGGCTCTGGTTTACAACCACGACGGCGGCAGCTGACGAGCAGAATCTGCTGAACCCAAACCTCGTGGATGCTGCTGGGAAGCTGAAAGCTAACTGTTGCATCAGCCTATAGGAAGTCCTGCAGGTGACTCACTCAATGTACAGCACAACGTACACACTCACCCAGCAACATCCCATAATGCACCACGTCTTATCTGCACTGTTCTGTTTACCTACTGTAAAGAGAACGCATCTCTGTGGCTAACATGTCTGAATGAGGTGCAACACACACACACACACACACACACACACACACACACACACACACACACACAGAGCGGTGCCAGCCTACACACAGAGTTGAGGACAGGACATCAGGGGCATCACATTTCACCACAATGATATCCACACACACACACACACACACACACACACACACACACACACACACACAGGGAATCGACAGTGAGGATCACATGTCTGGAGTATAGTTCTGTCAAAACAACCATTACTATGGTGCTCGTCTGTCTGTCTGTCTGTCTGTCTGTCTGTCTGTCTGTCTGTCCCCACATTGTGTCCATATGTCTTGTCATAGTATCAGTTATTGTGTCAAACGTGGACATTTTTCATCTCAGTATATTGGACCAGTGACACGGGACCACATGATCGGCCTCACGCCACAGAGAAAGAATGTAATCATGATCATATTTACCACAGTTACCTTGCAGGGGTGTGTGTGTGTGTGTGTGGGGGGGGGGGGGGGGTGTGTTTTGGTGTGGGGGGGGGGGGGGGGGGGGGTTAATATTGCACACTGGAGCGTGAACGTCCCAAATGGTGTTTTTTTTTCTGCCAACCACTGGGCTGCAATGAGTGTACATGTACACCGTGTCCACGCGCATGTGCAGACATGGTGTGTGTGTGTGTGTGTGTGTGTGTGTGTTGGGATGCAGCTGAGCCCCCTGAGGTAAGTGATCCTGCTGAACAGGTGTTACAGTATCACCTGCCCCCACCCACTAACATGAACACATACACACACACGCACACACCCACACGCGCACACACACACACACACCCGACTTAACTGATTCAGCAAACCAGAGAATAGATAAAACCAGGCCACCAGCTGATGTGTGTGTGTGTGTGCATGTGTGTGTGTGTGTGCGGGTGTGTGTGCTAGCGCCATATTAAATTAAGTGTGTATCTGATTAACTGCTGGGACTTTTACACACATGATATTTACCTGCTTATTTGACAGTAACAACACAACACAGCGTCCTGTGAACTTCCACCACTCACACACTCACAACAGCTGCTTCCACATCACTGTGCAGCACGAGACAGATGAGTCTGGACAAAATGACAAGCAATAACGGAGAGAGAGAGAGAGAGAGGGAGGGAGAGAGAGAAGATGGACAGAATAGCTGGGGTAGGAGTGCAGGAGAAAGGGGAGATGAAAGGAGGAGAGGGGAAGAGGTCTAATGAAGTCCTCTGAGCCACAGCGCCACCTAGCCGGAACACTCTGACTCTGACTCTGACTCTGACTCTGACTCTGACTCTGACTCTGACTCTGACTCGGACTCTGACGGTGGCGTGCTGGGATATGCAGGGTTCACTTTAACATCAGGAAGTGCACGTTCTTCCAAATCTAACACTGTTTCCCATTAAAACTATCGTAATCGAAGCACTTTGACTTTAGTTTGACCAAGTGAAGATAACGAGTCAGACCCTCCCCTTCGTTAAGGTCCTACGATTATCTGTCCATCTGTCCATCTGTCCAACCAAACTAAATCAAGCGACTAAATAAGAGTCGGAGACTCCACCTTATTTTATCATGTAACTGTCAGTTTGTCTCATTAAACGGACGTTTTTGGTAAAAGTGGGGTCCAGGTGGTAGCAGCACTGAACCGACGCGTCTGGACAATTAACACTTTCTCTGACGCTGTCGTTCAGAAGAAGCTGCTGGACGCCCATATATGGTCAGTAGTAATTAGAGACAGAGTCGTTTCCTCTCCTCTCTGGTCGCATGGTGCTTAAGCCTTCACAATGCTGACATCAGCACTCAGCTCTGACTAGAACACTATAACCCCAACACACACACACACACACGCACGCACGCACAGAGAGAGAGAGAGAGAGAGAGAGAGAGAGAGAGAGAGAGAACCATGGCTTCGTAACTTCAGGTTAAATCAGATTTACATTCATGTTCTGTCGACTTTCAAGCAGCTTAAACTTTAATGAGTTGTGTCTTTTTGGTTCATATCAGGAAAACAACTCCAGCATAAACATGACATAAACTGAGCACACACAGACACACACAGACACACACATACACAGGTCACTAACAGGTTGTCGTTCAAATGCTGTCTTTGAGACACATCTCATAATCACCAGATTGTGTGACTGTCATGACAACCAGCATCATCACCATCACCCACTGCTCATACCATCAACAACAGCACAGCCTGAGGCGAGTGATAACAACCCACAACACAGACACACAACCTGTAACAACCCACAACGGAGACAGTGCAGAGAGAAAAGGGAGAAAGACAACAAACAGTTCTCATCACAACATCAACCACAACTTTCACTCTGCAGGTTTCAGAAGACCACTAGGACTACCCCCCCCAACACACACACAAACACACACACACAGACACACACACACAGAGTACCTTGGCTGGCTGCTGGTGCAGCGTACGAAAGGATATGGCCATTCAGTGATCTTTTTGGCGTACTTCCTCACCACGTTGTCTTCGCTGAAGAGGAAGAGGGAGCGGTTGACCGTCAGACAGTTCTGACGGACAGGTATGGGGTTGTACAGGGCCATGGTCCGGGCTCTTTGGGCCATCGACTGCTTGTACATCCTTTGGGCTCCTGGGGGCCCCCCTTGCCTGCTGCCGCCGCGGCCAGGTCCCCCTTGTCCACCGGCACCCCCGCCACCACCGCCGCCGCCTCCTCCTCCTCCGCCATACCTGTTGGGTAGCTCGTCTCCAAAACGCGCCATTCTGCAGACACCAAACGCCAGAGGTTAGGAAGGAGCCGGGGGGGAACCTCAGAGTGACACCTCCACATGCCACCACCCCATCAGCCTCGGCTCCAAACACACATGCAGAACGGAGTTGGGGTCCGACTCCTTCTCTGTCTTATCTGTCTGTCTCTTCCTCCTCCTGTCTATCTGCGTCTCCTTCCCGGATCTTCAGCACCGAGGAGATACCTCCATTTGAGTGAGGGAGGAAGGAGGGAGGGGGGAGGAGGGGGAGAGCAGAGGGGGAGGGAGCGCACACAGTGTCTCTGACTGTGTGTTTGGAATATGAATGGACAAACAGGCCCGATGTGTTAATTTAATTTCGGGGGGGGTGGACGGTGGTTCGGTGAGACCGGGTCCGAGTGGCGAAGGTTGTCAGAACATCTGCATCTTCATGACGCTGGAAAACGACCTCATCCCGCATCTGGAATTTTTTTTTAAAGTCGGGGGAAAAACCTCAGAGAGAGAACGAGCCACTTCTTGCATTTCAATAGACAAAGTCATCGATCACGTTAGATGCATCATGCAGGCGTAGGGATGCATAGCTGTGTGTGAGTGTGTGTGTGAGTGTGTGTGTGTGTCTGTGTGTGTGTCTGTGTGTGTGAATAAATATTGCACTCATCTCCACTCAGCAGGCTCACTGGCTGGAGACTGCGTCTTTTCTCCCTCTCCACAGCCTGGTGCATCTTGACAGGATCTGCAGTTTTCACTCCCCCCCACCACCACCACTACCCCCCCTCTCTCCACGTCGCCCCCCCTCCTCCTTTTTTTCTCTGCCAGATAAAAATAGGAATGGATAAGAGTGTAATCTTTAATAATGCATTTTTTCCTGTGCCATATATCCGCAGTGGTCGGTGCGCGCGGCGCGGCGCGGCGCGGCGCGGCAGATCCCCCGGTGCGGTGCCACCTCTCACTGCCACCGCGCCACCCGCCTCACACGCGAACGCCAACCGAGGGGGGCTTCCCCACAACCCGAGCCCGGTGACATGTGTTGATATTTGGTGATGGACGGTGCGGCATCCCCCCTCCACCAACACCTCCTCCTCCTCTTCCTCCCCCTCCTCCTCACCCAGGCGTCGCTCGCGGCTTTTGGGCGTGATTGCGCGCGCGCGCTTGGAGTCGAAAAAACACACCGATCCTCAATCTAGCGACTGATCTTCCAGCAGCTTCCCACCGCGAGGAGGTGAGAAGAGAAGAGAAGAGAAGAGAAGAAAGAGGTCCTCTATAATCCGGGCCGGTGCGGGGCAGCAGGAGCAGGAGCAGGAGAAGATTCCCGGACGGCCAGGATCCGGAGCAGCAGGAGCATCACCATCTTCAGTTGTCGGTCGGCGGCGGTGTCGTAGCGGCGGCCCGCGTCGTCTCCTCCGCCACCGGGCAGAAACCGTGCACCATCCCCGCCCAGCAGCATCGCTCGCCCCGAGGCCCCCGAACCAGAACCAGAACCAGAGCGGTCAACCCCGCAGAGCCCCACAAGTCCAGCGTCTCCCCTCTCTCTCTCTCTCTCTCTCTCTCTCTCTCTCCTCCTGTATCTCCTCCTCTCTCTCTCCCTCTCTCCCTCTACCTCTCTCTCTCTTTTTCTCTCCTCCCTCGACCCCCCAGGGGGACGTGAGCCAACGCGCGGTCGGTCCGGAGGCGATATTCCCGCGTGATCAGCCTTGGAAACGGCGGAACCCGCCGAACAGAGCGCGTCTCCGGCTCTTCCTGCCTGCGGTCAGCCGTCGGGTTGGAGCCGCGCACTGAGCATCCGATCAGTCTGACGGGAACCGAGCGCCGCGCGCACAGCCGTGACCAAGCCTCGCAGCGCACGACGCACGGCGCCTCCCCGGAGCCTCCCCCACTCCAACCCGCTCCAACCCGCTCCCCACGGCGCACGACGGAGATGTATGGGCGCCAGCCGGTTATGGCAACCAGGCCTCAAGTCAAAGCAATAGTCAACATCTGGTTTGGTGACCAAGGTCTCAGACTTTATGGTTGTTAGTCCTCTGTGACCTCAGGCTCTGTAGATGATGATTCCTAACATGGTCGCACCAACAGCACAAACCCATTTGCCCAGTTGCGTGAGGAGCAGGGGGGAGAGGTCAGGGTGTGAGCACCAGGCAGGAAGTGGTCCAGTGTTTTGATGTGAGGGACCAGCTCCTGGTCTCCAGGGGGTTTCAGGGGATCCTCCCAGTAAACAGAGCAAGAGGTTCTTTCAACCTTTGTGGGCAAATGATAAATATATTTGATGAAAATGTCATGTAAACAAAACAGATGTAACCAATAAACTTAGTGAGACCAACATGTGCAGAATGAGACTTTTGTTGTTTTGGGTTTTTTTTTTTGTTTTTTTTTGAGGACATACTGTTATTTTGGGGACAGCCTGAAAGAGGTTGCAGCCGCCATCTTTCCTCCCCTCTCCTCCAGGCCGTCTGTCAGGCTGGCTCCAGCATCTGAGCCGTCTTTGATGCAGCTCAGCAAGCTCTTAGCTTTGGCTAAACCAACCAGGCTGTCACCTCTCCAGAGCAGGAGAACGAGGGTGGAGATGTAGCGGGTGGGGTGGAGGGGTGGAGGGGGATGAAAACCCATAGAAACACATTAAATAGTTTTAAAAAAAGTAGGATTTGGCTGCCTTAGAATGTTGACGCTGTCCGTGGTGCTGAAACAGCCACTGACTTTTCTCCAAGGCCTTTATGCGCTGTCCAAAGTGCTGAAACGAGAGCACCACCTGTCTTTGGACAAGATCACCTCCACGGTGCATCAGGGCGGGCTGATCTACCTCCCGCCATCTGTCAAACACTGCGACGTGCTCACACGTCCTGCTCGCTGTTTGTCTCCGCTACAAACTAAACTGGCAGGTGACCACACACAGCATTTGGACGACTGATTCGGTTCTGAGAAATGGTTGGTGGGAAGCTCAACGGAGGCCATATGGCGGATTTACGGCAAGATTATGAGGAAGTTATAATAGGTTCTCGAAACTTTGTGAGGGGCTAACCTGGTAGTGAGCAACATGAACTGTACCTGCACGTATCTTATGTTCTCTATACATCTATCATAACATTGTCTTACATTTGTCATGGAAGCTAGTAACAAAAAATCTACTTTACTGCAGTTAAACCTATAGGTACTGTGGTAAAAACAATGACCGATAAAGAGAAAATGGATCCCGCACAACAAAACTAAGTTCTCATCTCGGGCCACTTAAAAAATAATTTGTGTTTGTTTTGTTATTTTGTTGTTCATGTCACTACCTATTTACCGACTTTTGTAAAGAACTGATCAAACTGTTTTTTTTTCCCTTTTAGTGAATTAAAAATAGAAAATGATCTGTGTTCAGTGTTTTTGTTATTTTGTTTCAAAAATGGCCTATGAAAGATCACTGACAAAATATTACCACTATGATACAATAGTATCATTATTCATTTTGGTATCCAATGAATCACGATACGTTTCCTGTAAACTCAGTATGAGTAACTCATCTTTTCCATCAGCTCTAACAGTTACACATGACGTGTAGGAATCGCCTGCTGCAGTGGTCTAGGGGCTGTGCTATTATTTACAAGACGCCTTCACAACGTCACATCATGTGACTGGACTGGCTCGTCATTCCATTCCCAGAGACTAGTGGCCAGTAAGAGGCATGATACCAGCCGACAGAGTGAGAGTGAGTGTCGGGAAGGGGTGGGGGTGGTGGAGGACAGGCCCTCCCTGTGATGTGTGTGATCACGGGAAACCACGCGGTGGTCGAACGCCATAGACAACACGCTGTCACCCCATCCTCCACCTTCACCTTCACATCCACTCCATCAGCTCTGGTGGATGAAGAAGACAGAGGTACTGTAGCTCCAGCTGGCTATGCTGCTTCATGCCCATGCAGCTCTCCCAGACTCTCTCCCTGTGTGTGTGTGTGTGTGTGTGTGTGCGTGTGTGTGTGTGTGTGGGTGGGTGTGTGTGTGTGTGTGTGTGGGTGGGTGGGAGAGCGCACACTGCTGAGAGAGCCGTGCTGGGGCCCTGATGCGCAACATTGTCATTCAGGGAGCGTTCGCACAGGCAACCCCCGCAGGAAGCCCTGGCACCTCCCACTTCAAATGACACCCCCACACACACACACACACACACACACACACACGCGCACGCACTGCCGCTCACCCCCTCCTCCCCCCTCCCTCTCTGTTCTCTGATCTCACTCAGCAGGCCAGAGCCACAGTGATGTCTGAGGAGGGGAGAGACGACACAGCAGGGTTAAGAGAAAGAAAAAGGAAAAAAAAACATTATGATTCACTGATGTCAGCTGATGTCAGCTGATGTCAGCTCTGTGAGTTTTATTCTAACATTTGCATTAAAAATCAGGGTTTTGTCAAAGATGACTGATTTTATGACTGATGATGTAAGATGAGATTTGAAAGGTGAGCTGATAATAAACATGACTCCATCAGATTTAGGTCGAAGGTGGTTCAATAAAAACTTGACCAAAATATAATTGGAAATGGTGTCACCTTTTGTTGTTATTCTTATTATTATTATTAATATTATTAATATTATTCTCATTCTCATTCTCATTCTCATTCTTATTCTTATTCTTATTCTTATTCTTATTCTTATTCTTATTCTTATTCTTATTGTTGTTGATTTACACCAGTTAGTACAGCTAATATTTCTTATAACTGCTGTTACTGTTATTCCTGTAAATACTGTTACATGTGATATTGCGTGTACTGTTCATTTCTCCCGTGACAGTGCTGTAGCATTAGTGTACGACTGTCAGCTACAGCTGTTACTGAGATCTAATTCAACACCGGGACAAAGAGCTTCTAACTCCGGCTGTGGTCAGTGGAACGCTGTGAGGTCTTCAGCTGTTCATCAGTCACACAGCGTCAGCCGCGATGCTGACGAGTCGAGTTTTACTGGACGACAGAACAAAGAGCATTTCTGTAACGGTTGGTCTCGTGCGGCCTCGTTTCTCAGAAATGAATGAATGTCTGTGCTAATGATCATTATATGAAGTGTCTGAACATCATGTGACTCGACACTGGTACAGACACGTCCTGACTGTCCATGTCCAAACAATGTGAGATCATGTGCTGTATATATGCAGATGGTTCTCAGTCATATGTTAGGAGGGAGTGGCAGCCTAGGGGGAGGGAGAGAGGGAGAGAGAGAGAGAGAGAGAGAGAGAGAGAGAGAGAGAGGGAGAGAGAGAGAGAGAGACTATGCAGTGAGGAGAACCAACACTTTATCCACTTGCAGGGCTGCAGAGCAACATAAATCCTGCTCCTCTCTAATGGCGTGTAAATATAATATCAAACGCCTCGCGGGTTCATGGAAGATCCAGAACGTCTGGCGAGGAAACGCAGGATGCCATTTACAGTGCAGCACAATGCGTGGCATGTGGCCAGCATGTGAGGGACGGCCAGCGGAAAGGCAAGTGAAGCACGTCAAACCCATATGTCCCAGGATGTCTCATACCCACCGGGGGTGGGGGGGCGGTGGGTGGGGGGAATGGCGGGGGCTGTGTTACATTTACAGGAGAATTAACCAGAAAGGAGCCGTGCACAGTGACCGCTCAATAAACCACTCCAATATTCTCCTGTCGTCATCTCCACAAACAGGAGGGAAACGTACGGAATAGTCCTTTTACAGCTGTCATTTCACAACTAAACAAGTATCTTTAGAAACACACACACACACACACAGAGAAACTGAAACGTGAAGCGATAACACGCCACCTTTAAACCCACAATCTCATTTTCATTCCTGATTCCCGTGCACCTCTGACGCCTCGTGAGCCAGCGCTGTGTGAGCACGTTAAACCAGTGAGAGCGTGAGCAGCACAGCGCCGGGCGCAGATGCAGCGTTGTGGGGAAAGTAGGACGACGCAGTGGCCATGTCAGTGGTATTTTTCTCGTGTTGACGTAAAAGCACAGCGCGAGGCCCAGTTTTCCCAGAACGGAAACATCAGGAAGCTGCTGTCAGAAAGGGGCGTGTCCGGATCCAAACCCTCCATCAGGTGTCACAGGTCTGAATCGTGAAAAGCAGGAGGTGAGGTTCACTTCCTGGTCTGCTCACAGGAGCCTGGGCCAGGTGGAGCAGAGACTTATGGTCTATTTATAGAAGCTGGACCGGTCCCTCACCTCTCCAGGTGGTTTTCCCGGCCTTCTGCCAACTGCACCGAGGAGCAGGCGACGGAGAGGGACGCGGAATAAAAAACGACAAGAACGAATGTGTGAATAAAAGTCAAAGCAGTGAGACTGTGGACCCGGTTGTTTAATACTGTCTCTGACGTTCTCACAAAGAGACGACGACGACGACAACGACACAGACGTGGAGGTCAGGGGGAAGAGGACAAGAAAGAGGTGAAGAAGGAGTGGAGAGGAGAGGGGGAGGGAGGGGGAGACGAGGGTCTAAAGGAGGACAGGAACGGAAGGCGTGAGCGAGGGAACAGGAGGAGACGTGTATGAGAGGAAAGTAAAGAGGAGGTGTGTGTGGGGGGGGGCAGTGAATGAGGTCAGATAGGGAGTGAGAGAAGAGAGATAGTGAAATGAGAAAAAGGAGACGAGGAGCGAGTGATTGAAAGAGAGAGATAAGGAGGTGGAGGAAGGTGAAGAAGAGGAGAATGGGGACAGAGAGGGAGATGGGGTGGGGGCACTTGTTTTATCTCATCCCTCGTGAAACTCTGAACACACACCTCCTCTGAGAGAGAGTGTGTGTGTGTGTGTGTGTGTGTGTGTGTGTGTGTGTGTGTGTGTGTGT
>JAFBJQ010002388.1:54873-75129 GCA_016785345.1 Trinectes maculatus | reverse complement strand
AACATGTAGATGAACCATGAACTTGTGTTTAGGAGCGGAACATGAATCCCCTGACCTGTCTGACCCCTTTAAGAAGAAGGAGTGGAGACTGTGATGTAATGAACACATTTGTGTCACAGTGCATTTGGGTTGGTATCAGTTTGGCTCCAAACGAGCGCAGATTAATGTCACCTGGGCAAAGTGGCACTAATTCCAGAGTCCTCTCCTGATTGGCTGCTGACAGCACATGAGGGGTATAAATGGGTTTGGAAACCTGCATGCTGGTTGGTCTGTTCTTGTTCTGCTCAGATGTGATGGAAGAATGTTGTGTGTGTTTGTAATGTGTTTTTTTGTGTGTCTGGTCTAAATAAATGGTGACTCTTTGATACCTGCATGCTGGTTTCTTCTCCATTTATGTTTTATATGTTATTAAAGTAAGCAACTTTTTACTTTACCTTTTACAGCTGATCATACATAGTGTTTTTTTTTTGAGGGGGGTGGGCGGGGGCTGTCAGGATAGAGGCTGTGGATATGTAGTGATTCACTTTAACATTTCAATGCTGTATACTGCTGGTGGGTCTCCTCCAGCCATTTCAACCTTGACCCAAACCATTTAGCCACATGGCCTGTGTTTTCTAACCTGACTGGCCTTGAACGCAGCTCCTCAGACGAGCAAATTAAAAAAGAGAGAAAAAAACCTCTCCTGGGACGCAGTGTGACAGAGGCAGCAGACATGACACTTTCATGGTTTTTTCACATTTCAAAAACTGATATCTCAACACTTTAATGAAATAAACTGAATATACTCCTGCTTAATGTTCCCCCTCCTCCTCCCTCTGGTGGGAGGAGGAGGGGGCACAGCACTGTGACACAGCCGGATGTCTTCTCTCTCTCTCTCTCTCTCTCTCTCTCTCTTCCTCTCTCCACAGCATCGCAGTTTGTTTTTGCCGTGAATCCACATCTGCCAGTGAATCAGTTAAACATCAGAAACGATGTGTCAGCAAAATGCAAAGTTTGCAAAGACAAAGACTTGGACAAAGACTCATTGTCAGCACCTGTTTCAACCTGGGTGCTGCACTCCGAATGGCTGACGGGTGACTACTAGCTTTGAGTGTCGTGTTTGTATAGTGTGTATTCCTTTTTCCTTTGAGCTTTGTGAATCTTTGTGTGTGTGTGTGTGTGTGTGTGTGTGCTTGCATTTACCGGTAACCTTGAGTGTATGTATGTGCTGACTGATCTCTGCTGGGATTTAAAGACTTCAGATGATTCAATCAGAAGAAATAAAGATTCTATGATCTATCAGATGTCTCTCTCTCTTTCACTCTCTCGTTGTGTGTGTGTGTGTCTTCAAGACTGCTGAGTGTATATGATCTAGATTGTGTGCACGTCCGTGCAGTGTGCTCTGCTTAAAGTTTTTTTTCTCCAGACAGCAAAGCTTCATTTTTCTGCAACACCTGCTCTGACGTTTACGAGAAGGACATTTATATTCTGCCAGCTTTGTTTTACCCAGAAATTCCTGAGTAATGGCCGCTGCCACTGAGCTCCCAAACGTAGAACTCACACAAAGAACCAACATGTCGCCATCACTGAAGCGCCACACAGCGTGGACTCAAAGATTGTTAATTACAGGTTTTGAGTGACATTGACACCCTGCGCCTGAGGAGGGAGTCGGAGAGTTTAAAAATGAAACACGCTGTGGAAAATGTGGCAGCTGAGGCCACTGTTTTGTTTGTTTTTAACTAAGTCTTCATCCCTCTGCCTCTCAGGCTCTCTAATTTCCACCCACCGCCTCGCAGCCTAGTAGGAGGATTTGCTCCTTTCCAATATTTGTCTGGAGGCAAAGTGTGTGTGTGTGCGTGTGTGTGTGTGTGTGTGCGCCATTTGTGTTCACCATCAACAAGTATTTTTGTGTGACTAACGGATGGATCTGAGTTGAGCTGAGTGATGAGGAGCCACACATCTGAGGAGGCTTAAGGTGAAAGGTCTCTTCAGAGGTGTGTAACCGCACGTCTATCTGTGTTATTGTCGTTGTTGTTGTTGTTGTTTGGACTGTGACAACATCATCCTCCTGGATGAATTGCTGTGGTCAACATCTGTCTGGATCTTTGTTTTGCCAGTGAGGTGTTGGTTTATTATTATGAATTATGCAGGAATATTCTGTTTCAGGTTCATCAGCTCTAGCCAGGATGGATTCTGGGTACAGGAACTAATTGTCCAATTGTCTGTTTGTGCAAACACAAACATTTACAGTTGCACTGTGTGTAGAGGTCAGGCATGGTAACTTCATATGGTTGTAACAGTGATGTAGGGTGTAAAGAGGGACAGTTACATAATAACAGATCACTGTTTATATCTTATTTTAGGAAATTCATCAGTGGAAACAAATGGCTGTTGCAACAGGCGCGTTCATGCTTTGATGCTGGGACTCGGCTCAGACACTGCAGACCACATGGCTTGTAGCTTGTCATATATAGTTTCCATTGTTCCACCTGCCGACATTAACAAGGTGCACAGCTCCTGCTGAGTGCACCTTCACTTGCCTTAAGTTCCCGGATCTGACCACACAACAGCCAACAGTTTTCAATTCATACGTTCAGCTCTGTCCAAAACACTGTTTGATCCTGAGGGGGCAATTTTTCAGGCATGCCAGTTTGTAAACAGAGTACAAAGAGACAATTCACTGCCTTACATAAACTCATCCACACACATTTGTACACGACACAGTTAAACTTAGCTCTTCCCTGCAAGAGAATGGGGGGGTCGGGGGGGGGTGCATTACTGAGAACTGAAAGTTTTTTTTCTAATCTTCAAGCAATCTCTCTCCAAAGTAAAACATCTCTCCTGATGTTCTACTTCTGTTGATGAGCATTTGACATAAATATATTATAGTGACTATCAAACAGAACACTGGGGATTAGAGTCTCCAGAGACTCTATAATCTCTCCACAGTGTGGAATATCCCTTTAATGTTCCGTAAAATACCAAAAATCTCTACATGGTATTTTTTCAAGTCAATTTCCAACTCATTTGTAAATAAGTTTCAGTGATGACCACTGGCTCATGTTCAGTGTGTGTGTGTGTGTGTGTGTGTGTGTGTGTGTGTGTGGGTGTGTGTGTGTTGTATTTGTCGCATAGTGTTTCCATCTGTGCGTCGTCAACAGAAACACTATCCGAGTTATGCCACACTGAGTGCACGAGCCATCAAAAGAAATTATTATCACAAATGCACAAACACGCTCATGAGCACACTGGCAAGAACACACACAGACACATGCACACACACAGACACACACTGCGTATGAAGAGAGACACAGAATTAAGGTCTTCTTAATTAAGCTCACATTTCTGAAGCTGCACGTACAGTCTGAAACAAATGAACTTCATTAAAGTCAATTTGCGCTTCGCTCTGTTTCATTTGAGCAGGAGTGAAAACGAAAGCACTGATGTTACTTAATCTGCCTCTGATGTTGCATCTTCCACCCTTCATCCGCCAACGCAGTCTTACTTTCTCACTCTCTCAGGCTATCAAGGTGGGAGCGAGCGTCCACTGATCAATATTAATAACAACTCAGTTGCTCTCTGACACACGCACACACACACACACACACACCAGCCTACACCTCTGCACCTCTCCCACCTTCCTCTCTTCCTCTCTCAGCAGGTGTGACACCATCCTGCTGGTGGTGAACGTGCCCACAGAGGCATCTTTATTTGGTGACAGACGACTCTATTAGTCTCATGCATGTGTTGGACTGAGTCATGAATGAAAACTCCCTCCGGCCTGCAAAACTGCAGCTCGTTGCCACCTTGGTGCAACCTCACCTAATTATTTCACACTTAAACCTCAGCTCCAGCTTTAATGAAACGTGTCTAAAGAGGCCGAGAGTGGCGATGAGTAAATACTGTACAGTAATCGTTTGAACTGGAAACAGCCCAAGTTGAGCACATAGCAGAGGATTAATGTGTTCCCATATGAAGCTGAACCTCATTCAGTAAATGAGGAATGGGAAAGACCTCATGCTCCCTACAGGTCCCTGTTAACACCTTCCTTCATAAAATCACAAATTCTGTGAACAGCAGAAATTCATATTGTTGAACAATAACCAGCAATGGTGAATGTATTTACACTATAATAACCAACAGTACCAGTTAGCTGTGATGAGTGTCTCCTGGAGGTTTCTGCGTTTTTTTTCCTCTGTTAAAAGGGTTTTTTTTTGGCAGATTTTCCTCGCCCTTGCTGAGGGTGGAGGTCAGAAGTCAGAGGATGTCACACCCTGTACTCTTTGTTAAAGCCCTATGAGGCAAATTGCAATTTGTGAATAAAGGCTATACAAATAAAATCAGATTGATTGATTGATTGATTGATGATGTGCACTCACTGGCTATCTGTGAACCATGCATCATTGTGATCATCAAAGCTGTCAGAGGATGTGATATGGTGGTTCTTTTTTTGCCCCTTTTGACTCAAGTCAATTAAAATAACAGCACAAAATAATTAAAAGTATTCCCCCAATAATCCTTTTATATGATTACAGTATGGCAGCTGCTCTATTCGCTGGTAATGCTTCCACAAATTGGCAACGTCTCATGGCAGCGAGTTCCTTTTCTAAACCCAGCACCCAGCATGTACATGTAAAACACAACAAGTCCAAACTGTACAAAACCAAGATGTAAGTTAATAACAATGGTTATTCACAGAACCCAATCCAAACCTGCCCAGAAATGCGTTTGCCCCCTGGTGGCACACTCCAGGCATGTAGTCATTCAAAGTACAAAGTGTTTACTAGGACCAGGACCTGTGGAGTGTTTGTGCTCTCTGCTGTGGCCTGCTGCTGGTTGCTCCTGGCCACATCAACATTGTGTGTGCAGTGAGTGTTTGTTGAAGATGCAAGCTCTACACAATCCCAAGCATTTCCTGACAGAACGCGGCACATGATCACTGTCCCATTAAAACACCGCTAATTGGTGTGAAGCGCGGAGCCACTCAGAGAGCCGAGCTTGTGATTCAAGAGGCAGCTGATGTGCAGATATCTAATCTGTCTTGTGACATTGCGAAGATACGCGACCACAGCACTAAATATCTCCACGCATGTCTGCTGGAGGTAAAAATGGGGTGAGGAAGTCATGTAGGGGCGAGCGAGCTGATGATTTGTTTTGATCCTGACTTAGAGACGTCCACAGTTTACACATTTTAGCAAACAGTCAACCCTAATGACAGGTAATGACTGCCTACAATATGGCTGCTCTGATTGGCTCAAGACTGATTTAAGAGAGATGGATTTAAGGAAACAATCAATGGCATCAGCAGCAGCAGCATGGCGGATGACGTGCTGGTGCCTCAGAGGCCTCAGTGTTGTGATCATGGGTTGGAATAACACACTCACATATTTCACAGTGCCACTGCCGGTGGTAATATGACCAATTTATTTAACCACCTTAAAATGACCATCAGCCCACTGATCTGCAGCCTGCCAGGTCCCGGAAGACACACTTGTCAAAGACTGATGCTGTAGAGCAGATGTGAGCAGCAGACAGGAGGGAGTGGTGGTGAGCACGTTGCCTGGTTGATGCAGGATCACATTTTACAGAATGACAGAATTCATTGAGAATTCAGATCGTGGATGCTGATTTCATTTTTGAATATCGTGATTTCGATGTATTTATTTATTTATTATTGGGAAGCCCACCAATATTTCATTGTAAACATCGTTATGTCCTTATTTGTTAAGTGGAGATAGAAAACACGCGCATGGTGCGCAGTCTACTCACCATGCTGCCCGGGGCCCTCGCCGTGTCCCCCGCTGTGTCCCCGCTGTGTCGGGCCCCTGCACGTCCAGCAAATCCCCAGTCGACTTCCCGGAGCGGCGGTCAGTCACCTGCAGCTCTCCATCCCTCCCCTGCCGGTGCTGAGGGCGGAGGTGGCGCAGGGGGGCGCTGATCAAAATCCCCCAAGTTCACAGATAAAGTTTGATTGAAGGCAACAGTTGATCCTCTTAAGCAACTTCCCCGCTGTTGCTGCTCAGATGTCTGATCGCTGCCGACTGGTCCAGTCCGGATCCGGTGCCGTCCTCACATCCTATTGGCTACAACTTCCAAGACGCGTGTCTCATCCAAACCCCGCACCCTGTTCCTGATCCCGTCAGCGGGGATGTTACTGCGGTTACTGGGAGCAGCCAGAAGATCCATCAGGCTCCTCTCTGCTGGACGGGACCAAAACAAACGTGGGAAACAGTGGACTGAGACGAGGGATGCTCCTCCTCAGCATCCCGTGTTCAGCCGCTGTTGCAATGCGGGAGCTCCATCCCCCATCTTTCCCCGCTGCTGCTCCAGATGTGCAGAGCAGAACCGCGCTCCAGCGCCTGGACCCAGCGCCTGGAGCGGAGCGGGCTCACCGGGGGTGCGGGCGGGGGTAGGGGGTCTGTGCGCACTGCTGCTGGAGCCAGGCACCGCAGGGAGGTGGAGAGGGGGGGGGGGAGAGAGAGAGAGAGAGAGAGAGAGAGAGAGAGAGAGAGAGAGAGGAGGATTTACCTGTCAGAGAGAGAGAGAGAGAGCGTCTGTTCCATATAAACTGATCCTTATCAATACCTCAGCGTTAAGAGCCACATCTCCAACACAGATGAATCCAAATCCAAGATGTCGCTACCATCAGTTATCACTCAAACTGATTCCATAAGTTTCTGTTCAGACAGACAGAGGGTTCAGTGTGATGCTGCTGACAAAAAGAGAAATGTAGAAATAAAACGGACACAAGCTGCTCCTGTGTTCAACAAACTATATGTGATCTGTATTCAGTTATTTACAGATGGATCTGTGGATCAGTGATGTTTTTTTTTTTTTTGGCTTTTTGTGTTAGACTTAATGTGTCAGCTCAGGGTGTGTGTGTCTGCGTGGCCACCGCACATCATCTCCAGTCTTCTTTGCAAAGCCTCTTCCACGCTCAGGTTGCATAGGGAGTGAGAGGGAACAGCCCTGACATTAACACTGTTATGCTGTTGTCGTTGTTGTTGGTCCTGTAATGTAGGCTTTCTCTGTTGTTCATTGTGTTTCGTTTACCCTCATGCAGCCCACCATGGTGTGCAGAAAAGCACCATGCGGCATGATGCACTTTCACCAGGCTATAGACACACGTCTTCCCCCTGACACTGCATCATTGTTACTGACATGGTGGTTTTATTAAACTCATAATGGCAATTAATTGTATAGAATTAGGAAATGAGAGAGAAAGGGAGCTGTGACATTTAACTACAGCCAAAGTTTACAAGACAATATTATGTTAGTGGGAGTCTGAACCAGGCGGCTGTGATGACACTCCTGGTCACCATGATGTCTAACTGTGTAATTAGCAAACAGAAAGGCTAAACGTCTGTCATGTGGCTTTTTGTTACAAACTGGTTACCTGAGTAACAGCAGCTGTTTGTTTTTTTTTGAGCATTTCATGCATTCGTAACTAGAACAGGTTCATACTGTGGTGTCTGAGCGAGGTGTTGAGAGAGAGAGAGAGAGAGAGAGAGAGAGAGAGAGAGAGAGGAGGCTTCACCTGTCAGAGAGAGAGAGAGCGTCTGTTCCATATAAACTGATCCTTATCAATACTTCAGCGTTAAGAGCCACATCTCCAACACAGATGAATCCAAATCCAACATGTCGCTACCATCAGTTATCACTCAAACTGATTCCATAAGTTTCTGTTCAGACAGACAGAGGGCTCTTCCACGCTCAGGTTGCATAGGGAGTGAGAGGGAACAGCCCTGACATTAACACTGTTATGCTGTTGTCGTTGTTGTTGGTCCTGTAATGCAGGCTTTCTCTGTTGTTCATTGTGTTTCGTTTACCCTCATGCAGCCCACCATGATGTGCAGAAAAGCACCATGCGGCATGATGCATGCTTTCACCAGGCTATAGACACACGTCTTCCCCCTGACACTGCACCATTGTTACTGACATGGTGGTTTTATTAAACTCATAATGGCAATTAATTGTATAGAATTAGGAAATGAGAGAGAAAGGGAGCTGTGACATTTAACTACAGCCAAAGTTTACAAGACAATATTATGTTATGGTGTGAGTCTGAACCAGGCGGCTGTGATGACACTCCTGGTCACCATGATGTCTAACTGTGTAATTAGCAAACAGAAAGGCTAAACGTCTGTCATGTGGCTTTTTGTTACTCAGGTAAACTGGTTACCTCAGTAACAGCAGCTGTTTTGTTTTTTTTAACTAGAACAGGTTCATACTGTGGTGTCTGAGCGAGGTGTTAGACCTGTGGGCTTATTTAAAGAGATTCTGTCACAGTAAAAGAGACAAATAATCTGATCGGGGATCAATAAACCTTTTGGGAGTTTTCCTCTCGTTTCCTGCAGAGTAACTCTATTTCACTTCTTAAAGGTCTGATCGATGAGCTTTTGGGTTTCGGTACCAGCAGTACTGCATGTGGGGGCACCAGAATGTGTCTATTTTAAAATCTGCACGCAACAGCCATGTTTTTATTTTCTCGCTGTGACAGTCTGCTGTAGGTGGTCTGGTCCAATGTTCCGCCTCTGCAAAACATTTTAATACCTAAATATATAGCAGAATGGCTGATGGCCTACAGGAGCTATAGCACCCAAATGATTCTGTCCTGCTGCAGAGAGAAAAGCTCAAATCCAACCGTTTTATTTTGCCAGTCCATGTTAGACTGCGATTAAGAATGCATTAGGTTTTATTGGACAGGCTGAAATGAGTTCTTTTGTCGTAGCGGAGAATTGCTCCATTCGACAACCTCAGCGTGTCGGAGACGGTTTGACGATTTAAGGTGTGAAGTGTCTCTTTTCTGTCTTTTTATTTACAGACGAGTGCAAACAAGCCGACTTTGTCTGACACCATGTTGTTTCTGTCCAAAACATCAGCAGGATCAGTGTTCATGGGAAATACAGTATGTTCCTGCCATCCACACTACTAATAGCATATGAACTGTGCTATTTTATCAGTTTTATGTAGCATACTTAAATACAAGGGAGTAGGACAGTGGGACTTCTTTACTCTTATTACTTTAATATTATTTATTTATTATTATTTACAATTATTTACTACAGCTACATACAGAAGCACTGTCAAGCAATGACATTTCTCCACATTGCAAATCATTATAGAGACACTTTTGAGGTCGGTGTTTTTTTATTCAACAGTTTAGGTAAGGCAGCAGTAAGGGATGGAGTTAAAGCTTAAGATGAGATCAGTAGCTTAGCTTAGTAGCTTAGATGAGTGAGATCCCCACTGTGCAGAACAGATACTGTGCATGCAGCTGATGGTCAGTGTCTTGAGGCTGGTGAATCTGAAGAACTAATAGTTTCTGGACCTTTTACCTCATGATACTAGACTCTGCACATATGAAGCAGTGGACGCACGCAGACAATCAGCCAGGTTATCTGCGGTCCCTCTCGACCAGCTCCTGAATCACAGATCCAGCTCTGCCCATTCATCTGTGCACTTTCCAAATCTGTGTTGCAAAATTAATCAGGATCCATAAGTGCTAATTAGCGGCTGATGGTTCCCCGCAGGTATCTGGGATTAGAAAAGGTTATAAGGTTAAAGGAAATGAACAGGAAGCGTCCCTGCAGGGCTTCTCACAGCTGCTCATGTCTTATTGGCAGCACCTGCGTCTACTTGACAGACTTTTGAATCCTGTCTTTAGCTCACCTGGCTACATTCAGCTGACTGTGCACTCTGTCATGCAGCTGATCCTGCAGCACCGTATCACCCGCGCATCTATGAGCAATGCATATCAACTCAATAGCATTTACACGCTTGAATCAAAATAGACAAATATAGCTGAAATAATGCATATTTAAGCTCTTTCCTAATTTTCTCCTCTGCCAGCAGAAGATATTGTAATAGTAATTTCCTTTGTCTGCATGGTTCAATAAGCTCAGTGGAAGTGACAGAGCATCAGTAATAGAGTACAACAGTTTGGGGCTTCAGGAATAGAACAGGTTGAACTGTAAGTGGTCTGTTGAAAAGCGGCTGGAAATGAATGTGTGTCATGGGAGAAACCACTGCATGGCTCACTGCGCCTGTCGCACCCGCAATACACCACTGAACGCAATGTCACAAAGCAGAACAGCCAGAACAATACAGCAGCTATTGCTCTCATTAGATTGTAGGAAGTCAAAGTAGATTATAATAATGTAAGGTATTGAAACGACATATTTACAACCAATGTTTCAGTTCTGCACAGTAAACCTCCACAGGACATGATGAGTGATGGCACAGCTGGCAAGTATAGAAATATCATCTTCATATCTATATATACATCATCATATCTATATCTATAGACAATTTTTTTTTTTTACATAAAAACGGGTGAAAAGTTGAGTGTAAAATAATAAACCCTTCTCACAGTCAGTGTTTGCCTGCCACATAAAGCATCTCATTTGATCGGGTGATTTGAAGGAAGATAAAACCACTCGTGTCTCAGTCTGTCATATGAGTATAACAGCATTTGCACTACAGTGTGTTTCCTGCACACGGTAAATGCACAAAGTGGATCTGCAAATGTGCAAATCCCCCCACACCTGTCAAAAAGCTCTTACAGACTCATGCGAGCTTGGGGGTGAAGAGACGGAGCAGCTAACCGACGTGCTGCTGACTGATGTGAGAAAGCAGCAGAAGAACCACGATTCATTTGAGGAACGGGGTTTGGGAAAAGTGCATGTGGTGTGCACAAGAAGATTTTGTCAGTATGGCATTAATACTGCAAAAAGACATAACGTTGACAGAGAGGATCTGCTACCACTGGGTAGAAAAGGTAATAGTAATACAGTAAAACACAGAGATACACTGTTTCACTTTTCAATGTTAGGTCTGGCCATGTATAAAAGTCTGGGTGCTTTACTAAACCTCAGAGGATGTTTCATTGCTGCAGGCACAAACTACACAAAAAAGTGAGCTTCTATCCAAAAAGCTTTTGATAATAAACCGGTTTTGTGCAGCTTTTTCTCAAACTGCGCCCAGATGCACTTCGACCTGTTTGTGTATGCTGGAAGAGCCTGATGATCATACAGCACACTGGGCTGGAACAATTTGCACTGAGAAGAGAATTTGTACTTGAAGAAATTGCTGCTCGGGGCATTTTCCCTGTGACAGCTCCAGTGGAGACTGTCAGAATTCCAGTTGAAACCATTCCAGAGCTGTTCTTAGAAGGATCCATATCAAGTAATAAAGTGGTGCAAACCATTTTATGATGCAGTATAGATCTCCTGTGTATTACACTGTTGGTTAAACAGTGTAAATCCTCATTTTAATACAGCCATTTAAAATGCTGGCTCAGCTTTTCTCAGCAAAGGGCAGCAATGATAAAATATTGAGGGCTCATCAATATTTTCTCAACTTTCATTCTCCGGTGTAATTTGAGGAACATGAGTAAGGATTTCCCAGCTACCACACATGGAGGAATACATTTCGAACACATTCCGTAAAAAAAAAACACACTCATGTGTTTTTGTACCGAGGGCCTTTTTAATGAAAGAATTAAAAATGTCAAATCTGCAGTTTAGTTCCAGAGACAAAGTCTTTTTGAACTGTGGAGTTTTCAAAGTAAATAAATAGCAATCCATGAAACAGTGTTAAGAGCAGTGATAAGTGATTCTGATACAGCCTTAAGAATGAACCTTAACACGGGTGGACTTGATTACATAACAAAACATATGACTTCACAAACCTAACGCTTTGTTGAAAAAAAAGTTCAGCACCACAATTAATTGTTTATCTAAACGAGGGTCTGAAACACTGTGTGTGTTCACGATGATACAGGATCATTTGTTATCCTGGAGGTATAGTGGCTTATGTTGTATCAATAATATATGATTATTTACACACACACACACATGCACACACACACACAGGGGCAAGCAAAACCATGCAGGTGCAGCGCTCAGGCTGGTACATGTCTCATGCTTCTCCACAGGATGCCACAGGTTGCGGTTTAAAATTTGTCACCTTTGACCTCCACCATCCAGTTTTGACACACCCCCTGTACCTCTCCCTGCTGCTGTGATGATGACTTTCCTATATGTCATAAGTGTCTACAAGGGATTAAGCGATTAATTCAGGCATAAGAGTGCACACACTGAGAGGGCAACAGGTGCTGCGTGAAGGAAGATGCATTTTCTGCAATACTGCGTTTTGACCAGCAGGGGGCAGAAGTCTCTTTCGCTTTCGCTCTATGTGTATGTGTATGTGTACGTGTGAGTGTGTGGAAACACATGATTGTAAGGACCTATGGGGAAATGAATGACACAGGACTGGCTGTTGGAGGCTTGTCTCACTTTCAGGTTAGGTTCAGGTTAGAATTAGATTTAAGTCAGACTAACGGTCAGGTATGAATGAATGTCCCCGTACTGACTGTCCTGTATACTGATTTGAAATGAAACTCTGTGTGTGTGTGTGTGTGTAGGTGTGTGTGTGTGTGTGTGTGTGTTCAGTGCCATTTTGTGTATTGGAAAGAATTCTGCCTTGCCTTTTGGCAATGTGTGTGTTCCTGATTCAGGGGTTTGTACATGTGTCCATCTGTGAATGTGTGTTTATGCTTCAGTCTGCACTGGAAGTATGTCGGGGACAAAACAGTGCAGAGCACATGTGGTGACTGGGCTGTGCACAGGCGAGCAAAGGAAAGAGTGAGAGGGACTGAAAGAGAAGGATCTTTTTTTAAAAAAAGGGAAAAAAACAGAAGAAAGAAATGAAAGGAAAAGAAAGACAGACAAAAATAGAAAAGAAACAAAGGGAATGAAAAGGAAATATGGAGTTAAATGTAACAAGAGGAGAAAATCATGTAAAGAGAGACCTACAGAAGATGAAGGGAATGGATGAAGGGTGTGAGGAGACAGAGGAAGAACGATGGAGGAATATAAATGAAATGTGAAGGACTGAGTCAGGTCAGACTATCCCATCATCCCACCACGATCACAGCTTCGCATGAGAAAAACTGTGAGGAACGAGAAGCAACAAAGTGGAAAAAAACGAAATCCCAAAGACTCCAGATGAAAGCACAAGATATCGACGCAGAAAGAAAACTCAGGGAAGGTGGTCTGAGACCGCATCCAAAACAAACCCACAGCCATTCCCTCTTTCACCAACAACATCTTTTCTTTATTTTGTCTCCACACCGTTCAATAAATACAAAATACAAACCAGCTTCATATTCATAAACAACAACGATAGAAAAAAAAATTACTCATCAAAAATATTACTTATTTTGAAAAACAGAATTAGGAACAATCGAAGCAGAGTGGCAACAAGTTGAACTGGCAGTGAGGACAAAGCTCGTGTCTGCGAAGCGTCACCAGGCGAGACGGATTCCGACTCCGCTCCCAGCTGAGGAGGACAGATCCGCATACCGACACCATGACACTGAGCTGAAATCTATTACTGCTGGAGACTGACTGACTCAGAGATGAGTAACAAGGTTTGTATTAAACGTTTCTGAAGAACCACCTTCTGCCAATAGGATTCTGCATGGCTGATTAGTAGTTTTCTTCTTATTGGAACACAAACACGCACACACGCTCAACAAAACTTTCCTTATTCTGTCCAGTGAGGGTGGAGAGAGCGACTGTCACTATGGCTGCACTTCGAAAAGAAGCCCTGTCTCCCGGCATATTTACCATTTCATATCCCACTGGTCAGATCTGCTTTCCATCATTCATACACCTACATCATATGTCGTCCAGACAAACGTCAGACAGGAAGCAGAAGGCAACAGGTTTATAGAGTCTGGTTGGTCCTCCTCGTGGCTTCAGCCCTTTACTCAAAGAGTCTGTTGTCATAGTATCTCTTTATCTCTGGTCGTTACAGTCCTGAAGCTGCTGACAGGGTGGGTGTGAGGTGAGGAGGGTGGGAGGGAGGGCAGCTGGGAGAGACTTGGTATGGCTCTGGGTTCGGGTCCATCTGGGGGGGAGGAGGTTTGTTGTTTTGTTTTGGTTTGGTTTTTTTGTCTCCCCACAGATCAGTGTCTCCAGGTTCGTCTTTTGTCTGGAACTTTCATCATCAGATCGTCTTCTTCTTTGGAATCTACGGCAAACAGAAAAGTCCAATTTAAGACCTCAGTAGTATGAGCTTGGTTCACACTTTGATACTAACACACGTGTAATGTAACTTATTGACAACCTGTGTTACCAGGTTGATCAGTGTAGTCCCTGCAGGTATGGTGTGTGTGTGTGTGTGTGCATGGCTCACCAGCACATTCCGGACAGCATGAGCCGTCTCTGCGGCTGATGTTGGAGCAGGTTAGCACTGGACATTGTTTCCTCTGACACTTGGTAACACCGTGCTACAGAGGATAACAGAGGAAGAGAGAGAGTTGGAGAAAAGAGGATAAAAGTATTAATGCATCAATGTTTTTTTTTTAAACACATTAACACGCACATCATTGACAACATGTTGTATATACCCAGAGTATATGTATATTGTGTTGCATGTAAATGTAATATCACATTGCACAACCTTGATTAACGCAATTTTAGATGAGCTGACACAATTCTTGTATAACACAATTCTCAGTATAAGACATTTTTATATGACTTGGTTTTTTTTGCCCAGTAGTAAATAATGCATCACTACTGACAGAAGGTGGAGTTATGTACCCAGAAGCTGTTTGCCAACAACCGTTTAAATAACAACTATAATAATAATAATAGTGTATAGTGGTCAGTCAAAGATGTATTTGTATAGCTGATCACAATTGGCCTTGTTGGACTTAACAATCTGTGAGGTAACAATACTTTTATGATAGTGGTGATTTGAGACCAGAGTGTCAGTACTTACATCACACCAGCAGTTGATGCACTTCATCTCTCCCAGCAGTGGTACCCAGGGATGCCAGTTGTCACTGTTCTGGTAATAGTTCTTGCCAAACTTGCAGTGTCTGGGTCCGTCCGCTTGCATCATGTCGCTGTGCTCCAGGCCAGCTGGCGTCCTGTCCTCCTCTGGACACTCCTTACAGCAGTCAGAGGGATTCCGTCTCACAGGATGACTGCAGGTCAACAACGGACATGTTACCTTCTCACAGTGCACCTCTCCTGTAGATCCCTATGGAGAAAAGACCATAGATTAGCTGCAAGGCTTTGATGCTGCCATTCTGTTTTTCCAAACAAGACCTTCGTGATAAGAAGGTTGATGGTGCCTGAGTGTCTTTCAACTTCAACACAAAGTAAATCCAGCCCGATGTGAGTAGGTTTACTGATGGGTGTTTACCTTGCAAGTGCAGACAGCACATTTAATGTAGCCAAAGGGAGGTACAAAGGGATGCCACGTGGTTCCTGGTGCGTGCATCTTCTGGTCTCCCTCAAAGTAACAACCTGAGTGAGAGGAAAAGGAAGAGGAGAAGTGTTACAGAGGACACACTGCAAACAATGTGGGACTTGTAAGCTTATTTTTAGACGTCAACAGATAATTTCACTAGTTTTAAGTAGCTTTATTTAAGTCGATTTATTTGCTTCAAATTTAGTGCTTATATCTTAAATTCATATATCTTATATTTTGCAGTTTTGCATTGAGTTAATCGTAGCTATAAACAGACATTTAGTGACAGAAGCAATGTTTAAAAGACACGTTTTAAAGAGGCAGAACTACAAAAAGGAGAGATGGTAGATACCTTCAGGATGTTCGTCGACTCTCTCTGGAGCTTTCATGTCCTTGGGCTCTTTCCTCTCTGTCGAGGAAAAAGGGGAAAATGAAGACAGAAACTTAATGACTTCTGTGGGGACATCACCCAAAAAGGATAAAATGTCCCCAAACCCAAAGGCTCAAATCAGCCGATCTTCTACATCATCTGTCTCTTACCGTCACAGACAGGGCAGCATGTGTCCTCAGGCTGGATGGTTCTGGCGCAGGTCAACACTGGACAGATGACTGGATCACAGATCACTGTTCGCTTCTACAGAAACGAAAGAAAAAGTGAGTTTAATGCGGCTGAACAGACTGGATACTCTCCGGTACTTCTTAAAGGCTGAAAACCACAATATTCCCGACATTTTACCACAAAAACATGCATGGGTTTCTCTTCACTGGTGCCTTCGTGTCTGTCGTCTTTACCTGGCAGCTGCATGAGAAGCACTTGTCGTAGCTGGGTGTCCACCGGGACCCGTGAGCGTGATGCTGGTTCTCAAAGAAGCAGGTATGAGGGTCTTTCTTCAGCTCCTCCGGGTCCTTCACAAACAGGTCATCGAACTCGGCCTCGTCCACCTCCCCTCTGGTCCCAAACTCACAGTTGTTCGTCACGTGGACCTGGAAAGAAAGACGGAGAAATGAATGAGGAGAAAAGACAGAGGGCAAACGGGAGCGAGGCAGGGCGGAGAAGACAGGGGGGTTAGGGGATTGGTTGGACACACCTGACTGCAGGCAGGTGTCGAGCTGCCTTGTTAATTGTTCCTAAATGAAGCACTCCTGTGCTGCACAGCAGGTGGCTGTTTATGTGTCAGACATGTTTGCTATTAAAACAGCTGGACCCCACTGAACAAAGAACTCATCAACCACTACACCTGCAGACCTGCAAATGGCTTTATGGGCAACCACAGGCCCTGTTTGTGTGCTTCTGAAGCCCAATTAAATTTTACTTTTCAACAAAGTCTTTGCTGGCAGACAGCACCTGCCAGAGTATGTGTGGGCCTGTGACGGCAACATGGGCCATCACACAGACACATAAACAATGGAATGGTAAAAACAAGGCCCGAGGTCCTCTGCCTTTAATCTTTAAGGTGATCATTTTGCCTTCTGAGACTGCTATGTGTGTGTGTGTGTAAAAGATATATATATATATATATATATATATATATATACTTATATATATACTATAAACTGCAAACTGTTCAAATAAACAAAAATTCAAATGTGTTAAGTGAATGTAAAGTGGTTGTTTTTGTTTGTTTGTCTTTACGTACCTTCCCTCGGATTTCTCCTCGGGGGTTGAGCTTGGTGCTGACTTGGATGAAAGCTGTTCCCAGGTCCAGGTGTCGCAGTAACTCAACACTGATGTCCTTCAACACTCCCTGAGCCTGGAGGACAGGAGAGAAGACGATTAGTTTCTCTATGTCACTTGCTCATGCGGTTGCTGTTGTTTTCTGCCCTCCATGTTTCCAATGATGTACCTGTGATCCGTAGAAGCCGGTCAGCAGCCTCTTGTGCGTGGCGCTGCTGTCGTCGATCTCGCCGATCTCGGCCAGCCCGTGGAGGTGGGCATTCATGGTGAGGTCGTCGGTCTTGCTGAGGCCCGCGACAACAATCTCGTAATGCAGGTGGCACTGTTTGTCCACTGAAACCCAGGCGTGGCCAGACGCGCCCGTTCTTACCGGTGGATTCACAAAGTGTCCAGCCAGAGGGACGGGCAACTCTGGAGGAGGAAGACAATAACTGTTAAGTCAGAGTGGATCCAGGACTCTGTTTTACACATTAATAAAGTGATTCCATGTGTTTGTTGAATTTGATGACCTCCCTCGAGCCTCAGCTATCCCTCCTCCCCTCCCTCTGCTGCTTCCACTCATCATTACCATGTCTTGGTGCCTCCAGGCCGCTGTAGAGCAGAGCCTTGATCTGCCCCCTCAGCTCCCCCTCCTGGCTGTGTGCCGTGGCCACGTTGATGAACAGCTCATTCTGCAGCAGCATGTGGATGTGCCGCGCCTCCAGGCGACTCCAGCTGCCCACCGCCTGGCCCGTGGCCTTGTTGTACTCCGGCGTCAGGTCATACAGCACTGAGCGCTTGTTGCGACGTCTCGGCTTCAGCTCGATAGTGAGTCCGACCACGTCGCTGGTGAGACCCGCGACCTGGACCTGGAGACGAGGCACCAACGGTTTCAATCACTTTTCATTTCATTCGTCTCATTTCCAGAAATAGTTGTTGGTGGCAGAAAATTGGAAAGTAGCAGGTAAACTGAGCCCAACTGATCACAGACAAACATCTCAGTGTTGTTACATGTATCATCATCTCCATCTTCAACGTGATCAGTGCTGATTGATACCTGGTAGTACAGGGTGCCATTGTCATGGAGGTTGAAGACTGCAGATCCCACACCTCCTGTCTTCATCGGGGTCAACGCATCACCACTGGACATCACGCTCTGAATAGCTAGAGGCGGACAGAAAAAAGTCGACGTCAACAGAGACATACAATGGTCACATTACAAAATAAAAGCATAAAAGGAGGGTTGAAGGACGGGAAAGATGGGACACACACACACACACACACACACACACACACACACACACTCACAGTTAACCACACTGAAGCTACATACTCATCTCCATGATTGAGGGGACTGATTCAATTGAACCACTAATCAGGAGGCGTCTCCGCTCGTGTAACTGTGTGCGACCTTGAGCCAAATACATACATGTTGAAGCAGTGTCTGGTGCGCACACGCACACACGCACACGCGAAACCCACCCAAGGTTAAGCCTCAGAATGAGGTAATCCTCTCTGAGTGCAATGACAGGAGGGAATGAGTAACAGAGGATGAGAACGTTTTCTGAAATGACACGCCACAGAGGAGGAACGACGCCAGGCGTCCACAGAGAGGACGACAGGACGGACGACAGGACGGACGACAGGACGGACGACAGGACGGATGAGGACCAAGGGGCCCGCGGCAGATGAGAGAGGGAGAACGGGCAAGAGAAGGAGGAGAGAAAAGAGGGAGAGAGTGTGTTGGGTTCGAATTCTTCGTACATAACGTCAAGCTGTTAATCACAGCACTGGAAGAGCAGCAAGGAGAGTCAGGTCCAGCAGACTGTGACCTTGGCAGCAGCAGCAACATGTAAGAGTGTGTGTGTGTGTGTGTGTGCGCATAAAAAACTTCTTACAAAATACAGAAAGTCTTTATGAATGTTTGTGTGCACGTGTGTGTGTGTGTGTGTGTGTGTGTGTGTGTGTGTGTGTGTGTGTGTGTCCGACAGTGAAAACCCCTTCACAGAGCTGGACACCTTGATGGGCGATGCTCATGTTCCAGTATGCCTCCCATGAAAAGACCATGTGTGTGTGTGTGTGTGTGTGTGTGTGTGTGTGTGTGTGTGTGTGTGTGTGTGTGTGTGTGTGCTTTTATGGTTTCAGACGATTGGGCTGTCCACAGCATTCCTGAAACTTCTGTCTCTCTTTCGGTGTGTGTGTGTGTCTGTGTCTCTCTCTCTCTCTCACACACACACACTCACACACACACACGCAGACACCCATACACAGTCTTGGTGGGCCACCAAGCCAAACAGAAGGTCTATAAACATGGTTTTCCTCCAGCGATAAGACTTGAAAGAATGGAGGCCGAGAGAAAAAAAGCAGTATTTATAGAGAGGAATGACAAAAACAGCCACACATGGACGAGCGCAAACCAACTGCAGCACAAAACACATTCTTTGCGACCTACGTGTTTGTTGCACCGACAGTGTTGGGAACCAACTGGCTGCGACGCGGTGCCGAGAGGAGACGCATGGACGAGGAGAAGCCTTCATTTCACCAGTGTTAGTTACAGTCAGCAGAAACACTTACTGTCACAGGACTTCCTGCCCGTGATGAAGCCAGAGATCTGTCTGGGATCCTGAGCCTCGGTCGCCACGGCGATCTCCAGCTGACCGCGAGATAACCAGAATAATTCGCGGCTGTTCAGGTCTGTCAGCACCTCGGCGAAATCTGGATCCTGCACAGATTGTGAAATAGTTGGATGTGAACCGGGGGTCAGCTGTCAGTGGGTAAACGTGAAAAAAAACAACAACCCTGTAAAAGATGTCAGAGTAAATCTTTAAGATCGTGTTGACATGATGTCTGTGCAGCGTTTAACATATTGGCAGCATAACATCTGCTTATTAAGATTTAAAAAAAAATAGATCAAGAGCGTCCCAGTCAGAAACCATCATGGCCTCAGTCTGTTCTGTTAGCTTAACCCACGGCTCGCAAGTGCACACGTAAACCACTGGCATAAATATGGCTTCACATGTTTCATATTGAGCAGAGCTGGATTTCCAGCAGGCGGACTGGACTCCAGCGAGGGGGGGTGGGGGGGCATGGTCAGGACACTGGACTCCAGCGAGGGGGGGTGAGGGGGGGTTGTTGGTCAGGACACTGAGAAATGTTGGACTAATAGGACAGATGTATGAGCGTGTTGAAGAAATGTTACTTTTATGACCTCGGGGCCTCAGTTCAATATAAATATACATGTCCCATAAATCCACACGGTGAGGAGCCAAAGCAGAGCGGGGGCAGAGGGGTGGGGGGGGGGGGGCGTACAGGGGGGGGGGGGGGGTTTTGTTTGGGAAAGTGAATGGACAGAA
>JAFBJQ010002388.1:0-54859 GCA_016785345.1 Trinectes maculatus | reverse complement strand
TGGAGGTGGCGTGTAAATCAGGAGGAGCAGTAATACTGTCCGCTTCACAGGTCTAGGGGAAACTAATCATGACTTTACATGTTGAAAACGCAGTGTCAGCGTCGGCTTGATGAGGTTTGTATACGTCTGTGACTCAGCTCAGCTCGCGCTGAGTCGGCCGTTTGGTTCCGGTGTTTAGCTGGAGGACAGCTCAAACTTTTCACACAGCGTCCGCGGCCGTCTCTCACCGCTGGCTTGAAAGAGGCGCATCGGCCCTTCATGCAATTCCTGGCAGAATTAAAAACAGGCCCGCCTTTCATCACTCCTCCCTCCCTCCTTCATCCCTCCATCCATCTCAGCCCACAGACCACTAACCACTGACATGTGTGTGGAGTGTGTACGCAGTCCATCCTCTCTACCCCCCCCCCCCCCACACACCCACTCCCACACGTCTCTCATCCCTTGTTTACATCTATCCCCTCTTGCACACTTTCTCCCTCCCCACCCCTTCCCATTATCCGCTTTCCCCGCCGCGTCTCGGGGCAGTTAGCTGCGATCAGAGCGGCGGCGACAACATCGCTAGGATGTGGTGACCAAACCACATCCGTCTGAGAGAGGGCGTTGTTGTGTCATATGTTCCTAACCAACAACAACTCTGCTCCGCCCCCAGGCCCTGCTCCTCCGTCTCCAGATAAGACTGTCAATACTTCTTTATCCTGGATCTTTTATCCTGGATCTTTAACCCTGGATCTTTTATCCTGGATCTTTTATCCTGGATCTTTCATATGTAAAATAAATTCATTGGCTGTGGCGTCTTGGCTGTTAGCAGCTGTCAGTATGGGAGCTGCTGCTGGCCCGTGTCAACGCATGTCATTACTCACATGAGAGGTGATGTTGGCTCGGATCTCCCGCAGGATGTGTTGGCGATACACGAGCTGGACCCGGATGGGCACCAGGAGGGGCTCTGAGGAGAGAGAGGCTCGTTTATCACCCGCTTTCAAAAAACAACAATTAAAACAAGTTTATGAGTGAAAGGTGTAATTGACAGAAGTGGATGGACTGAAATGAGGCCAGTGACTTCTTGTGCCAGTGGTTTTGTTTGCCTTTTACTTTCTCAGCCCGGAGTTCCACTGGAGGAATGGAGGAATGGGAATGTGCTGTTTGTTCGGGGAAACTCCGACAGCTGGTGCCGAGGGGATAGAAAACTAAATTTCAACTGATCCTCATCCTCTGCTCATGAAGGTTAATCTCTCCCGAACTTCTGAACTCTCTGCACTTCTCTCCATCCCCGTGTCACCATTTTCACAAACACCATTTTTATTAAGCTTCCCTCCCTCCCTCCCTCTGCCATCACTCACCTTTGTCTTTGTGCTTGATGAGGCCCTGCAGAATGAGGATGAAGTGCAGGTTGTTCTCGGTGTCACTCAGAGTCAACATGGCGATGCCCCCCATGCCTGCGTTGTCCTCCTCTGACGTCAGCGTTGAGCTGAATGTCTCTGTACATGAGACACAGACATGTTACCACCGCGAGCATGTGCACTTCTCTTACTCCACCTCAATACACAATATACTCCTCTGTTTCCATTCACTCATTTGTAAATACTGAATTGATTGTGTGCGACAGCAGAAAAACAGATGCACGCACGTGTCTAAAGGGACATTCCAAAAACATGTGAACAACGGGAACGCTATAATACCCCACATGCACACTCACCGGCAAACAGAGCTCTGTGTTTTATGATCTTTCCCTCCACCTCCTCTCGTCTGCTAGTTGTTGTGGTCATGCGGATGTGCATCTGCTCCGACTGCAGCTGTCGCATCAGGGGCTTAGCCAGGTTCTTCCATACTCCACAAATCTGCAAACGCACATCCACACAGATGAAGATGATAGAAGATGGAGGCAGATTTGTACAAGGACACCGACGCACTTTTTCTATTTCGCTTGTTCATGACGAAACGACGCACATGCTACATGCATCGTGCGACAATAAAGAAGCCAGGCTGCAAACTTCAGCATAAAACCACCACTTCTGCTTGTGAGCAGAGGGAAGAAATGTGGCAGCGTGCCGGCCCTGCATAACTCAAGAGTTCAGGGGTAATCTCCATTTGAACTAGTGATGTAACATGTGAAACATTTTTCTCTTTCCAAAAGTTTGCTCCTGAAACCCCCCCCGCCCCCAACCCCTACATTTCCTTTACTGTGCTGCCGTGTTTTTCTCTGAGCTCCTCTGCTGATTGACATCGACATTGATCTGATAGTAATGATAGGTCCGTTTCTGGGCGCTGTGTTTAAGGGGCTCCTGTCTCACTGAACGGAGGAGAGGAGGACGAGGAGGGGATGTGTGTCGTGATGGGGTCAGACCCCGGGGGGTGTGTTGGATACTACTGTTACACTGAGGTATAGGTTTACTGATTCAGTCGGATGACATGGGCCTTTCGTTAGCCTCTGCCTTGTGTAGCTCAGACCTGATGGTGAGTAAGCGAGTGGGCGTGTGTGAGTTGATGTTTGGTGCAATCACAGATTTTATGATGTTTACAAAGAGGCAGTGAAACGAAAAATGTTATTGTTTCTCTCTCTTTCACTCTGTGTCTGTGTGTGTGTGTGTGTGTGTGTGTGTGTGTGTGTATCATTTATTACTGCGGGGTGAGTTACAAGAGAAAAGGTTAGAGCATAGAGTCATGGAGTGAGACCATTTATCACAACAGAACTTAAAACACACACAATTTTGACACAACAGTAACATAAAAACGATTAGAGATGACTTTCTCTGTAGACTGTGTCTTACCATGTCTGACTGTCCCTTGGGGACCCTGTACTCAAAGGCAGTGGTCCCATCTGAATCCAGGAAAGCGATCTTACTGGGGCGAGTCATTCTGCAACAACAAGTAAGAGCCAACAAAACGACAAGAGGTTCTTAATATCACGTATAGTCTTCTCCAACTCCAATTTTATCAGAACAGCTTTTAAAATTTCGCAACTTTTAAATGAGACACTTTGAGTTTGTTTGGGGGGAAAGTAGACAGCAGAGATGTCTGAAGGAGCAGCGACTCTGCTGTGGCTGAAGAAACCTGATAGAGCGCCACCAAACTACTGCTACAAAACAGTTCAGGGAAGCAGATGTTCCAGCTGTGCCAGTCTGAGTGCTTTACCTCTGGTATGTGATGGAGAAGGCCAGGCTGGTTCTGGTCAGAGAGAATCGAGCTCTGGCAACACCACTGGTGCTCCACAAGTCTGTCCCGCCTGTCAACAACGCAACAAAGTCTGCAGAGGAGAGAGAAATCAGGGTTACACAGATACCATGACTTATTTTCATTATTCCAAATACAGTGTCCAAATAGATATTTTGAAAGTTATTTGTAATGACTGGTGCAGGGCCAGTGTTTGTGTTTGTGTTTGGATGCTGCGGCTCACCACTGCGGCTCTCCCCAGGGCCCATGTCCTCAGAGCTCAGGTAAGATCTGTCGTTGTATGATTTGTGGAGGTCATCCTCCTTCTCCTTTCCCTTCTCGTGGAAATACTCAAAGTTCTCCAGGACGGAGTCTGTCTGCTTTGTGTCCTCGCCACCTGTCGAGGGAAAGAAAAGCAGTTACATAAGCTGTCAGCTTCAGACTCGTATATGTAAGTTACATGTGCGTGTTCTTAATTTAAAGTTGGCCTGTGAATTGTCACTGAAATCAGTTCTCATTTGCGGTGATGACATGTTTTGTTGGTTTTATGTTTTTGGACGAAGCGGTATTAAAACAAGTGCTATTTTTATTTCCCATAAAGCTTTTGGGCATTTCAAGTGGTTTCAGTGTCTCCTGAGATAAACCAAACATTTCAAAATGCATTCTGTCACAGTGCTCTTCAAAGACGCCAGTCGGATCAGCTGCCCACTATCCAATCTCCCTGCCTGTGATTGACACACGGTTCAGACTATGAAATGTGAGGACGAGGAATTTTGAGTTCTTAAAAACAATGACACACACATGACAACAAACACACACACAACAGGAGTAATCAACTGGGGAGTATAGTTGAGGATTTACAATGACCCACTCAAACTGCATCCTCATGTGTAGACGTCACTGCATTTCACACACACTCACACACAAACATACACACACAGACACACTCTCATCATTCTGCCCTCACGTTCGTTCTGTTCCACTGGGCACGCTGACGGGCTTCTGGGCAGTGTCGCTCTCACTTCCCCCCACTTAGCAGTACTGTATCCTCAGGTGCACCAGTCGTTGCACACACACATACATACGTACACACACATATACATGCGCCCACACACAGACACACATGCACATCATTTTCCGTCACTTACACAAACAGACCAGCTGCTTTGGTGCCAAACGTAAGACAAACACACTCAAGCCCTTTCCTTAAAACTTTACCACGTAGTCATGGGCCTGTCCAATTCTTCCCAGACACACACACACACACACACACACACACACACACACACACACAGTGCAGTGTTGTCCTCACAGTGCTTTACCTTTACTTTCCATTCCATTACCAGACACACATGGCGTAAAAAAACAACCAATCTGCTGAATGACAGTGCAGCATAACGACCCGCCCTGTGTGTGTGTGTGTGTGTGTATGCATGTGTGTGTCTGGGAAGAATTGGACAGGGGGGTTGTAATTGTCTAACTGGTAGAACAGTGTGTGCGCAGCAGTGCAGCATTGTGCGGACAGGGTAAGTGACAGTGTGTGAATGAGGCTGAATGGATGAGTGGTACTCTCACTTGTGGCTAATGAGAGAAAATGTCTATCTGATGCAGCTGAGTGGGAAAATCAATCGGTGTGCTGACTGGATCCAGCAGCTGTTCTGAGTGCTGACCAGCTGACCGGGGGGGGGGGGGGGCCGGGGGGGGGGGGGGGGGGGGGGGGGGGGTTAAGAAAACTGAGAATGCTACTGGGAAAATGGTGGTAGAGAGGAAGCCAGATGAATGGTATGACTCCAAAAAAATGTGCAAAACGTTGGGAACAAAGCCATTACTTTCTCTATGCTTTCTTTTTTATTCTGGAAAACAATGACACTGTTAGTGTGAACGTGTTGGATGTGAGTGTGGGTGAGTGGGCTGGTACCTTTAGGGCAGGTTTTACAGCAGTGTCCTGGAAGAAGGACGGGGTCATCGCAGTCTGGGGCCGGACAGTCCTGTTTGATGTTCTTGCAGTTGACCTTCCCAAACACTTTGCCACGGCGACTCTTTTGCTACACAAGAAAACAAAAACAAAAAAAATAACACACATATGTCAGTGTCACAGTTATTCTGATTTGTACGTGTGTGTGTGGGGGGGAGTAAACTTACAGGTTCACAGTGGCACTGGACACAGTGCATGACACCAAAGGGCTCCCCCAGGTCTGGGTGCCATGTGTCCTCCAGGGAATAGAATCGGGCTCCAAATGAACATCCTGTAACACAAGCACTGCTCAATACAAACGGCCAGAAGTTACAGGATAACATATGATGGTTTTTATTCTCCTGATATATGGTTGAATTAATTATAGGGAGCTGGTCCGCATTTGGTTTAAGGATTTTAATACATGAACTTATACTAAGTTTCTGATATTTATGAGCGAGAAAAATCCAGGCCCAATTATTATATTCTTAACAGAGAAAAATGGCCCAGCTCGCTGCCTGGGCATGTTGGAGGTGACTGAAACTCCCTGGACGCCTCATCAGTTGTGGGACTCAACCTTGCATCCTGTCTCAAATAAATGACCCATGAGCAAGCATGGGAGAATTACAACTTTCCACTGAGAGATGATCAGACATGCCCACAAATATACAAAATGTAGGTCAAACCTAGTAACCTAAACCTAACCCAAAAAATAAAAAAATGTGGCATTCAAAACAGTAAGGAAACAGAGAGTGCAGATTGCTGTGAAGTGTATCCACTTTACAGAAACAGTCTACACATGCTATAATGATTTTTACATTTAAGGTTTAGATTTAAAATGAAACAAACCACAACAACACTGCAGACACAAAGATACACTGAAACTACCCCCCGCCCCCCCAAGATAAAAAAGGGTGACAGTCTCTGACACTCTCCAAGTTGAGAGTCAGTAAATTATAGTTATTGTTTTAAACCCAGTGTGCTGGAGTCCAGTCACAGTCACTGCTCTAATATATATGGGGAGTGAGCTGTATATTGATTTTTACAGGAGATAAAAATGGCTTTTAGTGTTGTTGTTACTATACTGCAATTATAACTGAGTGTTGGTCACGCCGAGTTACGACGGGATTATTGTAGTGTTGTTTTTGGTTAGAATAAGTGATGGTGGTGTGTGGGGTGAGCGGAACGCGCACACGCACACACACACACTGAACGTGATGTTACCCCCCCTCCTTCAGGCCTGCGTCTCTCACTGCGACCAACCTGGTTCACATTATTCTTTCATTACACTGCCTGCACACTGTAAACAGTGCGCCCCGGTCGGACGCAGCCAAACCGTGAGCCGCGCGCTGCGCCTGCCACCTCTGCCTCTGCAGAAATAAATCATCCGCCACGAGCCAGCGCTCGTAATGGAAAGTGGCCTGATTGCACAGAGCTCCACACTCCAGAGAAGTCACCTTACGCAAACCGCAGCGCGCTCAGTGCGCGCGGCCTTTCACACGTCCGTCAAATGGCATTCGCTGCGGTTATGACTCAGATGTCTGCCGCTGCTTTTGCGCATGAGCAACGGCGCAATTACAGGACACTTCATGGATACGTGGACATTCAAGAGCATGTGGTGAGTATGTTGTTATAGCGCGCGGGGGGGGGCTTTAAATTATATCTTATGTATAGATTAGAGCTACATATTATTGCTATGCAATATTATTGCATTACTAGTTATAGTAATGCAATATTAGAATACTAGTTATTGCATTACTAGTTATAGTGAATACTGAGTCTCTTCATCGTCGCGTGCAGCTTCCAGGAGCGCGCAGGACGCACGAGATAACGTCACCGTCACCGCGGTAATATGAAGTTTTATTATGTTTTTAAGCAAAAACTACAAACAGCAGACACTCAAAGTATTGTTTATATAGGTTCACTGAAATTCGGCACAATTATAATACTTAATTTAACTTAATTTAATTAGACATGCATTTAAATTCTGGACTTTGAAGGTTTTCCTCAGCTAGTGCTCACTACTGCCCCCGCTTGGTATAAACATGAAAAGGAGGCGCAACTAACTTGAGACAGTTGGCGTTAGTGCTGATTGTCACGTTGGAGAACAGCCGAACTCACCGTTTGATCAAACTGAATCAAATTCAAATGTTCACGTGCACGAATGATCCAATAAACCAAACATGAAACACGTGGAGCTGTGATGTTGTTCAAACACAGAGACGTGCTGTATGTGCGTGTGTGTGTGTGCGCGCGCGTGTGTGTGTCTTACCTGACAAGCCTTTGTAGGGCAGCGGTTCTCTCTCTGACTGGATGGGCAGTGCGGGGGACTTGAGTCGCGAGGCCGCTCCGGCGCGCAGCCACGCGCAGCTCAGGACGCACAGCAAGGAGCGGAGCGCGCGTGGAGCCAGCATCCCAAAACCTCCCTCCTCTCTTCCCGTCTGTCCACTGAATATTCCCCTCAAAGCTCCGGCTGTCTGTGTGTGTGTGCGCGTGCACGTGAGCGAATAATTATACACACCAGCGACGAGGAGGTGATCGCTGCTTCTCTAAATCCAAGTGTCCGTGGTCTGGTGCTTGAAAGTGGCCTGCTTTAAATCACCGGAGTCTCCAGGCAGGCAGAGAGGACAGAGAGGACAGAGAGGACAGAGAGGACAGGAGACAGCCACCAGCACCGCGTGTCTGTCCTCAGCACCAACAGTCTCCTCAACACTCCCGTCCCTTTCTGTTTTATAGCCTGCTGCCCTGACAGCTCCAAGCAGCCACCGGCCGGGAGGAGGAGGCGCAGGGGGGCGGAGGAGGGGGAGGAGGGTTGGGGTTGGGGGTTGTGATGGGAGGGATGGGGGACGGGTGGGGGTTGGGGCGGGTAATGGAGAGGGAAATCGACGCCCCAATCAATTCACTTAACGCTTAAGATATGGAAACGAGCCTGCGTCTGATACAAGTTTCATGTTACCAACAACAAATCCAAGGGACAACAGGAGTCTGTTGTGAATGACGGTGCCTCAGCCATTAGCACTCTTTTTTTTATTGATTATTGATTAAAATTATTGATGAAAAAAAAACAGAAGCATGTTCAATGTAAAAGTTGCAAAACACTTGTCTCATCACTTGTTTTTTTAAAGTGTTAATATCTTAGAATACGGAAACAAAGTGTTACTATGATTATTGTTCTTGTTCCTGTTTGTGTGTGTTTGTATATGCTGCCTTGATTCATTGGCTGGTTGAATTATCTGACCTATGACCTCCACATCAGATGATGTCACTGGCCTGATCTTCACTCTGTGCTATGAAAGCTAAAGCTGGTGGTGCCCCAGTGGAGTGGGCGAAGACAAACTCCATATGTGGCCCTGTGGAGAGAAAGTGTGAATCTCCACATCATGTACAGTAAGGAATGTGTGTGTGTCTGCTGCTGTGGCTGACTGCACCGTCTATTTTTTCAAGTGTGCACCGAGCGCAGACCTAAGTGACTTAACAGAAACAAATGAAAATAGTTGGAATACCTGGAAGCACGCAGTTTCCAATCGTCCTGGACCTTTGCAAAACCCTGTCCTCCTTCCAGATATTGGACTGTTTCTCTTGGCGAACCAGAAAGTCTTACCTAGAAGAGTCTGCTCAGATTCCGTATATTAGGACTTCACCATACTCCACCTGTATCCACTCACATGGACACAGGTGCCAAAAGCAATTTCACCTCCAATCTTTTAAAGCTCACTGTGGCCATTGTGGTGCTTCACAACATCAACAACAAGTGAAATTTATTAGGGCCTATTTAGGTCTGGGAAGCGTTCCCACCAAACCAAACAGAGCGGGTTGAGCAATAGTCCAGTACCTCATGAGGGTCCCATGGGGGCCAGGACAAACGCTGTCCGGTTCAAGTTTACATTACTGTAGTGGTAGAGTGGGTGATTTATTTTGGAGGGCTCAGGAAGGGGCCAGGCTTATTATATGGCTGAAATGTTTGCAATAAAGGAGTAATTGATTGGAGATGCTGATCATAATAATAGGAAATGATAGTGACGCTGCTCATCTTACCCTCGAATGTTAGTTACAGTATAATCCAGAGCGCGTTGTGCAGTAATACATATAAAAGTTTCTGGGTTTGCAGCTGGAGGCAGTAGAAATAGTCTGATCAGTTTTCCTCCGTGGCACAGGAAGAAAGCTCTCTGATAGCTCTCTCTGGACACCCCAGCCTCTTTGTTTTTATACCAAAGCATGGCGTTAAAATGGGCCAAATCGTATTGGTTTCGTGCGGGTCGAGGTGCGAGGGCATGGTGTTATTCTGATGTAAGTGTCACATTATGTGGCCAGTGGGAGCCACTTCCATCCGGGTGTGGGGCTTCACGCGCCCCCCCCCCCCTTCACGCCCCCCCCCCCCCCTAACCCCCCCAGTAATGGCAGTCAATGATGGTCTGTTTGCACTTCATCATAGGGTGATAAGCGACGCTTTTCTTCTGCGCTGCACACGGCCATTCATTAGGCAGACTGGATGGCCAATTGTCTATTGGAGCTAACAAAACCCAGTACACTTATTAGTCCCACTGACATAATGGCGCAAGGTTTTTGTGTATTGGAGCCGTCCAGTAGCATATTCCCGAACCGGCGCTCCGGCCTGTCTCTCCTCATTATTAGACAGTTACCCACAAGATAAGATGATACAGGACCTTTCCTAGACCCGACGCCATCATCGAATTCCCGTCCGGGTACATAGCTCAAATCCAGCTCTAACAACAGTCGATCGTCGATGCCGAAAATAAAAGTGGGTTTTAGGGATTTCAGGAAAAATGTTTACTCTCTTTGTTCCATTGAGTTTAGTTCTCTCTGAGTTTCCAAAAGGGGGTTCGGACCTGATCCTAACGCCACAGCTGAAACTATATTTCACAGCCTAAGCATATGAGCGGGTGCGTTTTGTTATGGATCCGTTATTAAATGCAGTCTATAGAAACAGAGGGAGCGTTTTATGGTGCTCTCATTTCGGTCTTACGTCCGCGGACACAGAAGTTGTCCCGATGTGCCACTAAACATTACAGCCCAATAAAAGCCATTAACCGTGTAAAGAGCTTTATGGATCCGAACGAGCGCCTGAATCCAATTAGGGTTTAATTACACGCGCATATTTTTACACGCAGATATAATATGTCCACAGTCTCTGAGTCACAGTGCTGCCACGAGAGAGAGACGGGGTTTTACAGACACTAAGGACACATCATTAATGGGACGTCGTTTACGCTCACACACACACAGGGAGACACACACACACACACGGGTGAGGACAGACTACCCAGCATTACGGCCTGGTAGCGCAGATGGATGGATACACACATGCGTACTTCACTCTCCATCACTGCGCTGTGTATTTGCTCTTGTCTGTCAGACGCCCCGCTTTGCAGGTCATAAGGCAAGACTGGTTAATGGTACACCCCCACACATACACACACTGTCTGTCTGACAACACAGCGCGCGCGCACACACACACACACACACACAGCCACAGGGCGACCGCATCCTGTTTGTTGGTCGGACTGGAAGGTGTGAATATTCAGTCAGGAGCTATGATGGTCTAACAGATGTGCCCCCCCCCCCCTCTCTCTCTCACACACACACACACACACACCACCTGTTCCCCATCATGGAGGCTGGCTGCACTTACAAGCATGACATGTTTTCCCCTCCGCTTTAACAATGAGCCTGACATGTGATTAGATAAAAACTCAAGTGGGCTTCACAACAAAGAGTCAGCTGATGATTTAGGGCAGTGTGTGTGTGTGTGTGTGTGTGTGTGTGTTTGTGTGTGTGTGTGTGTGACTGCACCGGTCATTCCTGACTCCTGATGTTCAGTTTTATCATTGTGCTTCACATTCCAAACCTATACGTGTGTTATTTTTTTTTGGTGTTGTTGTTGTTGTTGCTTTTCTCTATCACACGCAGACATCTAAAGGGGGCGACTCATTGGAGAAGCTGGGAAATGGATCTTTCATGGCAGAATCAAGGGAAGTGAAAATAAAGAACCCCCCCCCCCCTCCACCACCCCCCCACACAAACCCACACACAACACACACACACACACACACACACACACACACACACACACACACGCACGCACCAGGAGCTGTAATCTTTATCTAATAGCATCGGTGCATATCAGTTAAAGGCACGATGCACCTCAGAGAAGCCGCTGGTCCTAAACAGCAAATGACAGAGTCAGAGAAGCAGGGGCGCATGACGGAGTCTGCAGCCACTGTTATGCTGATGCCGATAATGATGGTAATAAGAGGAGGTCCGCTCAGTTGTAAAGCTAATGTCGTGCTGCTGCTGGCAGCGGAAAGGGCCTTTCCTCACCCTGCATGCAAATGCATGGGAGAAGTCTTGCAGCGCTCTATGTTTATTCATACATGTGGCATGGACTGGCAGAAACTTCAGAGAGCGGAGCTGTCCCCTCTCTCCCTCCTGCCCAGAAGATGAATGCATGGAGAGTGTGTGATAATGGTCACTGTGGGTGATTAGCGAGCAGGAGTCATCTCCAGATGTACTGGCCATGGCGGCTGTGCATGGAGCCTACAGCTCCTGTGTTTGTCTTGACACCTGTGTGCTTCCAGCCTGAAGTCTCCAGTCTTTACGCATCATATCTCACTAATGAGCGGCTGTGTTTTCAGAGAAACACGTGCGTGTACCTGAAAACACACCATGATATGTCATTATGATATATTGTATTATATTATCATCGGTGCCATGGAGACCGGTAGAAGAATATTAAGATGCATTAGTCTGATGAGAGCTGCAGTGCGACTGCAGAAAGTAGGATATTATAAAGGAAAGTTATAAGTTATAAGTTTAGAGAAAACTTTCAATACATTTATTTTACCTTATATTCCTAGACACATCTGTTCGTGTGTGTCACATTATATGACGATATGTGGGCGAGGAGAGCCATACTTAGATCTTAATTAGAGATAACAGTAAACCATCTTTTAATAAATCCTTTTATTTATTCAGTAGAAGAAAAGTAAACTACACAAGTTTCAGCTTCAGCTGCCAAATAAATGTGAAGGAGTGGAGCCTTTCTTCTGTCATGAACAGTGGAGCAGAGGCAGGTGAGTTTATTTGTACGAGGCAGTTCGGTGTACCTTCCAGACAGTCTACTGATGGCAACACAATATCAATACAAACATGTAATAGTACAAACTAATCATAAATAAACCACAGCATTTTAAACGGAATCAAATAAATACATACATTGACGCACATGGCACAACGCGTTTCCAGTCGGATCCATCCTTCCTGTCAGACCCCGCCCCCCTGAGACCAGCATCATGTCGCTCTCCTTCCTCTGTCTACATGAGTCAAACAGCCTCCACACATATTGAACCTGTGTGTCAGACAGACAGACAGACAGGCAGACAGAGAGACAGAGAGAGCTGCGCCAAAACGCGTCAGGGCGCACGGTGTGACGAGCTTCGCCGACGGTTTCTCACGTGACTCACCGGTTATTACCGAGGCTGCTTCACTGATCCATGCATACAGGAAATGTCAATGCTGTTCGATTGGCAGGGAATCTCCCTTCTCCTCTGAGAGCCCAGAGAGGAGAACAGGGGGGAATCACAGACAGAGAAGGACATTCTGATTCCTTTAATCATAAGTGAAGAATGAGCATGAACATGGTCCATGCCAAGTATAAATAGTCCTGGGCACCAGCGGTTCTGCAAATGGGGCCTGGAGCCTCCAGGATTTGGGGGGAAATGAGGCAAAGTTTAGACTTTCACCATTTCCTTTGCCAGGATCGCTCCAGTTGAGTGTGTGGCCAACATGCAGAGAGCAGGGGTGTGTGCAGCAAAACGCCAATGACGAAGACACACACATACAAACACACACACACACACAGGCAGGGGCTTATGGTTGCCAAGGTAAAGCTTCACAAATTAAGATATTAAAACACCATTTTTCTTCACCAACAGCTCGACTGGAAACAAAACAAGTTCCACTTCAAATAGTGACCATGCCAACACAACTCATTTATATTCATTACCCCACTGTAAGCTCCAAACTGCTGCAGCTAATAACACACTCAGATACAGTATGAGGCCTGAGCCCGTTCATCTGGTCAGGGCTTCTTTCTTTCTTTCTTTCTTTCTTTCTTTCTTTCTTTCTTTCTTTCTTTCTTTCTTTCTTTCTTTCTTTCTTTCCCAGCGCATCACCTGCTGTCTTAGATTCATGCATGCTGTTTTCTCTCTCTCTCGCTCTCTGTTGTTCTTTTGAAGTGTGGGGGACGGCCTGTGGTTTTCAAAGGGTCAGAGTGGGACAGTCCTACTGTCCCAGTGAAGGGAGGTAACACACAGGATAAACGTATGTTACCACCTGTTCCCGCCGCTCTGTGTCAACACCGCCGGCGTCACTGTACTCGCACCTCACCATCCCACCCCCTGCCACTTCATCATTGTTCCCTCACACACACACACACACACACCAAAATGTATGAGTGACTGAACAAATGCACGCGCTCAAGCTGGAGTTTGTGGCCACATACACACATAACAGGAACGTGCACTCTAGTACTGTAGGACCCCCTACTGTCTGACAACCATCACACAGAGGCAAATCAAGGAGTCCCGCTGCTAAATGCCCACTGTTTCCTCACACTTCACATTGTAGAGGGCTCTTTCTGGCCCAGGCCCGAAGCAGCAGGGGTTGTTTGGTTGAGAGAAAAGCCTGTGCCCTGGGGAGAGAGTCAATTGCAGGTCTGGGGGTCAAGCAGAGAGCAGAGAGAGGCAACCAAAAGTCCCTCAAGATGAAAAATTAGCCTTTCAATTGACAACTACACATCAAACCACTCAGAGGAGCAGTGGGAGTGTTTCTGATGCTCCCATTGAATCAGAGGAAGTTTTCAGAAGCTCTTTTCATTCAGCTCCAGTTTCCTGTCCTGTGTGCCCAGAGGAAAACATCCCAGGAATCCCCAGATCTGGAGGGGAAGTCAGGGTGGAGGACGACGATCCAAAACTGGACACCAGGCCGGAGTCTGAGTCCGACACAGCCAGCTCCTCAAACTTCTGGATTACGTCCCTGACAGACTGGAAGTGCGTGTCTCTGTGCCACCGGCCTCCACCTGTAACACAAGGGCCCTTGTATGTTGAGTCCTTACTGAGGAAGACGTGGGGAGGAGGAGGCAGGCTGCAGCGCAGCCTCAGGCGGCCCTGGCCCAGGCCCAGAGCGGGGAGAACGCCAGCTGTGCTGAAGCGGGTAGGGAGTGTGGCTAAGTGCTCGTGGGTCACGGGGTTGTGGAAGCTCAGGACCCCCCCACCAATGTTGAGGAAGACCCCAACGCTTTTGATCTGAGGTGGGACAGTGTTGAGCGGCTCCCAGCTGCCATCATACACTGCACAGAAAGACAAGCCGTGCCTTTCCAGCCACCAGCCACTGCTACCATCCACTGAGGTCACACCTGAGACGGACAGAAAACTGACGTTTCATTCCCACTGTGTACAACAAAGAACATAATAAAATGATAATAGTAAGTCAGAGAGGTAAACAGTGAACCACTGTACACAAAGATCCTGTAAAGACCCTGGAATGTGGTCTTTTGAGCTAATACACTTAATATAATTGTAAAAAAAAATATAGGAAAATTATGCTATTTTTTGATGTTACTACTGCTAGTACTGAAAATATCACAAGCCGTGATATTTTACTTTACAGCCTAAAGTGTGCAACTTTAGTAAGTAATGTTTGTCTATAGACCCAAGATATGATTCACAAACAAGCTGTGTCAACACAAACAGTTTTGGTCAGTGTTCATAAAATAACGTCTGTTGCTGCTAAATACTGAACAACGGTATGAGTGTACCCTGATAGTTGTCTAATGACGTGTGTGTGTGTGAATGTGTAACTGGCACAGTCTTGCTGATTAATGGTGAATATTTCTGGAAACAAGAAGAATACTGGCATCAAACTAAACAACACAATCTGAAAGCTAGCACTTACCAATCCTGTACATGAAGCTGTTACAGACGTCCACCTCCCAGTAGTACTGTCCCCGTGTGATCACAATGTCAGCACAGACCTGCGGGAGAGCCAAAGGGACCCAAAGGTCAGAGGTCACCTTTCTCCTTCTAACTATGTTTTCTGGTAACTGAGTAGGAGGGTCTCTGTAGGTAACAGTGAGGGAGCCATTGGAGAGATGGAGCGGTGGAGGGACACTGGAGGGATCCAGAGCAAAACACAGCCCTAAGGTAGATCAGAGGTGAAGGTCAGAAAGGAATATTTATGGTTTTAATTAAAAACAAAAATTGTAGTTTCTAATAACACATAAATATGAATGAAATGTTTTTTTTTTTTAAAAAAACAAAACACGTATGAGTCTCTACCGAAGACAGAGTGCACCATCTCCTCCTCTTGCAGGTCTACAGCGCCATCCTCTGGTGTTATTGGGAAACAGGAAGTATTGGCTCCTGGGTCAAATAAGGAGAGTATACAGAGTATTGTAGTTTCCCTAATGGGAAGGATTTTATGGATTATTCAGAGCTGGAGTTATCAATACATCACCAGTACTTACCATGTAAACAGCCGTGTTTTCTTTTTTCATCTGAATCCGTGTATTGTTGTTCCTGATGTTCCTGATGTTCCTGAAATGATATTACATGTAAGCTATTTGCACCCAAGTCAAATCATTCGTGTGCAACTTCCCTTGAAATTGTGACATAGGGACATTTGCAGGTTATATTTGCTGTAAATCATATTCAATAAAGTTACACATATAAAGAACTTCTGTTTAAAATGAGACAATTTTCTTTCTCAAATTCCTAATTATTAATAATTAATAATCTTGATTGCACACTGAGCCTTTTACCACTGCCTTTAGAGTAGACCATGATGCTAGTCATCCTGTATGAGCATGTGGAAAAAATACATCATATAATCTCTAAGTCAAAAACTTCAAACGTTTCCCTCCTCAGTTTGGATTTATCACCTGCACATGCTGAAGGTGGCCTCGGCATGCTCCGTCCTCCCCGCTGACATGTGCAGGACTCAGCGTTGGATGTTTTGGTAAACAGGAAGCAGCAGCTGACCAGGTCCTGCATGGCAGCTCCACAGGATGTCGACAGGCGGGACACACTACAGAGCAGACAGGCAGGCTGACACTGCGCCAAAGAGGCTGCACTGAGTCATTGCTCTCTCCAGCAGCTACGCAGCGGCCGCACATGGTGTGAGAGCACGGCAGGATCAGGACAACATCATACCTGCCATTACAGGCTGGACAGCTGGAGACGGGCAGAAAAGAATAAAAGTCTCTTTCCTCATCTTCCTGCCGTTTAGCCTTTTCCACATCCAGCTCCCCACGTCTTATTTGGGAACAAAAGGTTTTCATTGCCATTACTGAGAATTAAATCACTTTGTTGCCTGCCAGCATCGCTTCTCTTCTTTCCTCAACTGTTTAAACTGTTTACAATGTCAAGGAGGTTAACAAGGCAAATAAATCTTACACTGTTTATTCGCTCTCATCCAAATGTCCTTGCAAATTAAGGGAAAGTCACAATAACAAGAATGAATTCCACAAGCAAGGCCTCGGTCCGTGTTAAGGCTTCATCAGCAATCCATTCTCCCAGGAAGAGACACAAAGGGATGACATCATACTGTGAATATATCCTTTTCCTAGAAAATCACAAAGATGCTCCTGTGGGTAGAAACATCCCACAGCGCCAAAAGCTCTGTGTTCTCAAACAGACCAAGATCTCAGTGACAGGCAGCAGGATGCAAAGAGCACTGTTGAACACGTGTTAAGAAATCCTTCTGTGGCCATCCCTTGTGTCTTCCAGCTGACAAGTGTATATAAAATAGGAAAAGGGAGCGAGAGAGAGAGAGAGAGAGAGAGAAAAGAGCCCAGCCTTTCACAGTACTCAGTGCTTGGGGTTACCATGGTAACGGCTCTTCCCGGACGCACAATTGCAGGATAATGTGATGCAGAGAACCCTTGTGCACACACATCCATAAGAGTCATTACTGTCATGAGCAGGATCTGCAGCATGTAGACAAAACCTCGTAAAGAAATAATAACACACAGATAATTGAACAGTATCCTGCAATGCACATATATACATTGGTACCAATCACTGTGTTTGATTCCACCAGTAGAAGGTGCCAGAGTCAGATATTTCTTAATAATACACGTAGTGACTTTAGCAGTGTGGTAAAATATGAATATGTATCTATGTAACCAGTGTCGATTATGAAGGCCTTGGTTAAGATGTTACAAACATACTTGAAAAAAGTCATAAAATATTTTCATAAAAATATGATCTCCAAAAGTTAAAATGCACTTTATTGTAGTTAATCACTCAACAGCATTCACAGTTAATGTTATGAAATATAAAAAAAACAATGACACCATTGAACTATTTTATTACTATAGGTACACCAGTGTGTCAATAACTTTTTCATCATGGTTTATTTGAGATATCAGGAAATATCTGCCTTGAAAAACAATAGATATATTATGTAATGTGTATATATGAATTTGTGTGTGTGTGTGTGTGTGTGTGTGTGTGTCTGTCTGTCTGAAATGATCAGTCTGTCTTGGTCAGCCGTAAACGTAGCCGGAAGAATGCGATGCCGTGATTGGGCCCGACACCCTGATCACATGACCAAAGCAACAGGCTGGAAACTGGTGCCTCAAACTCGCCTGACTGATCCGTCAAGTAAAACATTGACAGCCCCGATAAAACCGGAAATATACAAATGATGAACCCGAGACAAATGTTACCCCTACCATTAGGCCGCTTTCATGGCTTTTATACTGAAAGTTGTAACCGGAAGTGTATGATGTGATTATGGCGATGAAACCCCCCCCCGCACATCACATGATTATCCACCTCCACAGTCCGAGTAGGAAATCATCCTGAGCCGAGTGAACCTGTGGCACGAGGAGGCTGCGGTGGTGTTTATTTTGAAGTGATTCCGTTAGCACCGCCCCGTGCAGCTATGTAGCCGGGCAGTGCTGGTGTTTCTGACCAGTGGACACTGAGGACGCGTCACTGACAAAACATCCGACAAAACTTTGCTATCATCTGTAACCGTGCAGCGGATTTTCATCCGGCCTCTCGCTCACATCACCTCTGAGCTGTGTGTGCGGTGAGTGAAGCTCGTCCAGCGGCAGCCTGCACCATGGCCGAGCGGACTCCGCTGCTCCACTACCGCCTCTCCTCCAGCGTCAATGTGTCCGAGCAGCGCGCCGCCCCGGCCGGCCAGCCGCCGCCGCCGCTGCCGCAGCCGGGCAGCCCCAGGCACAGGTCCAGCCGGCAGCAGCAGCAGCAGCAGCCCAAGAAGCTGTCCACCTTCTTCGGCGTGGTGATCCCCACCCTGCTGTCCATGTTCAGCGTGGTGGTCTTCCTCAGGATAGGTGAGTGCAGTGCAGGTGATGCCCGGGGAAATCAGCGCAGCAGGTGTCGCCATCCACGCCAAACTCCATTAGAAGATTGAAAGATTTTCAACGTTTCTACTGCCGTTTCAGTCAATGATTGTCACAACATCCGGTGAAATGACAAGTGATCAGTAGTGTGCGAACTCATTTAAATTCGTCTTGCTTCACTTCTGTTTATATGTCTGACTGTGTGTGGAGGACTGTGAAGTACTGTAGGAAATGTCTTTTATTGTGGTGAAATCTGTTTCCTTCAGAGTTTATTCTCTTTCTATAGAGGTGATGTACAGTGAGAGGGAGGTGCAGTGGGGTTTGGAGGTTACACACATAAACCTGCCATTAGAAACCACGTGTCAGCCCCAATGTAAGAACCAGGCTGGATGAATGGAGTCTGTCCGACTGGCCACACCTGCTGTGATGGTGATCACATCATGGTTAAATTACACAGTGATCATCAAGTGTGTGATTACACAGGGCTGTGAGTGTAATCCATCTTTATTACAATGCTTTCTTATTGAAATAGCAGTTTATCATGTAACCTGAGAGGTGGGTGAATTGTCCCGGTCAGCAAGGCCACTTCTTACTCCTTATTTACACGTTCATGGTAAGAATGAAATATTTGATCAGGTTTTTATAGTGTAGTCTTGTACAAAATATGAGCTTACTACATAGTGTGTACTTAAAGCATGGCAGGGTGCACAGGCATTTCATTATTTCAGTTCCAGGTATTTTCTTTAACGTGTCACTTTCTGTAGGGACATGAAAATCCCCCAGGTCCAGTCCTTCTTATTGCTGTGAGGGAATCAGACTAAGCTAATGTAGAGGAAATGAAAGATGTATTCTTGTTTGTCATTTACACAAATACTATTTAAGGCTAAAATACCCGACATAAATAACTTTGACTTTTCAAACTAGTAAGGATCAGGGTTTTGATCATGATGGTACATGATGGTACATGATGGTACATGATGGTACATGATGGTGCTGTCAATGAGGAAACAGGCTCCCGGACAGAAGTTCATCTCGTCTGTTCTCTCTGTTCCTGTAGTTTCCACTTAATGGATTTCTCTATTTTGTTCCTCCCAGTTGTTTTGTAGCTCTCTCATTCCTCACCACCTCCTCTGGCCCACAGTCTTGTGAGAGGTCAGCTGCTGTGGCATGGGCACGTGTAGTACGCACACACACACACACATGCAGGGACTCACAAATGCAGGGCCTCACATACACATGGAAGGTGTCTTTGTAGAACTTAAGATTTAAGACCAAAATCTAGTCAGGAAATAACTGTGGTGTCACAGTGGATGTGAAACTGCTGTGAGTTTACCAGCCAGTTCCATGAGCAGCCATGGAGTCACCACAGACAACAGATCATTGACAGATCATTTTAATACTGAGTGGTTTTGTCTCATCGGTCTGCAGAAGTTAGTTCCACAACTCTACTGGATTATTTCTGGATGTTCGGCCACGAAGCCCTGTGTTGACAGTTGACAAAGAAACACTTCTGCTTACAGCTGCACAGTTTTCTTAACTTTCTGTGTGACCGATAAGATTATTCTTCACCATGTAAAGGATTTTCTGCTTATTGACAAGCATTGTGTTTCTGATGTGTACAACTCATTATAGCATCAGTTTTCCTTGCATTGTCACCTCTCTGCTTCTCATACTGCATTAACACCCAGCCATCTCTTTGTTGTAGCTTCCATTGTGCTGTCACACAAAGAGCCAGAGGAACAAAAAACGAATTTGGAACTGTCCAAATATTGTAGTTGTCCATAGGGTTGTAGATGATGACGTGTTCAAACCCGATGTGATCAATTTCCTTAAACATTTCCACCCATTTTATATATATATATATATATGTGTGTGTGTGTGTGTGTGTGTGTGGTAATATTAGTCATATCATTGTTCTTGCAAATACTTATCTTTAATACTAAGAAAATGGTATCTTAGAAATTGACCCACTTTAGGCCACAATTTTTCAAAATCTCATTTTTAATCTTTTTTTCTTTTATCGCTGATGAAACAGTTTTTAATTCTATCTGTTTAGGAGCTATTTATTTTCGTAGTACTTAGAATTGCTTCCTTGGATCTCTACATTATAGCCAATAAGTGGAAGAGAAACTGGCATCATTCTCAGCATGTGAGTCCAGTTCGTCTCTCAGTGGCTTGAATGTTGTTCATTTTGTGGAACTGGCAGACTGCCGCTTACATTCTGAGGTTTAGAAACATTTTCATTTCTGTTTGTGGGTTGAATGTAGTTGTTGTGGTGATGAATGTAGCGTGTATTCATGTGTCACACTGATGCTCACATCCTCCTGTGTAGGCTTTTCCTGGGAAAGATGAACTTCCCTCTTCGGCCATGCTGACATTGCTGTAAAGGCCTGCGGAGGAGTTTTGTTTGACTGTATTTTCTCTCACCAGGATTTGTAGTGGGCCAGTCTGGACTTTACCAAGCTATCGCCATGTTCCTGGTTGCCTACTTCATCATCTGTATGACTGTGCTGTCCGTCTGTGCCATCTCCACCAATGGAGCCCTGGATGCTGGGGGAGCCTATTGTATCCTCTCCCCATCACATGACTGCTGCACGTGACTCTCATCAATGCTCCAGATGTCAACAGAGAGCCACACTCACTGCTGCAGCAAACAAATACAAACACTGCCTTTGTTTCACTCAGACGTCACTGAATGGAGCTTCATTTTTTATTAACTACACCATCAGTCACTGTTAGGATGCCTGGATGCTTCCCTGTTAGGAAAACCCAACTACTTCAGTTAATAATTTATTTGTATTCTAAAAAATAAACAGTATTATTTATCTGATATAAATCAAAATACATTATTATTATTATTATTATTATTATTATTATTATTATTATTATTATTATTATTATTAGTAGTAGTAGTAGTAGTAGTAGTATTGTTATTATTTATATTAATAATAACAATGATAATAATAATAATAATAATAACAATAATAATAATAATAATTATTGTTATTATTATTATTATTATTATTATTATTATCATCATTATTATTATTATCATCATTATTATTAAAGTTGTTTGAACAATTATCTGCTCATTTAATCCTGTGTGTCAGTTGTAATTATGAGGAGAATTCTTCACATGCTCCTGTTCAACATATCTTTCATGTGTCCATCAAAACAAGAAAAACTTCACCTTAGCACTGTTCAGACATGATCAGCCGAGCGCTGGGCCCAGAGTTTGGTGGCAGTATTGGCATCATGTTCTTCCTGGCTAACGTGTGTGGCTGCGCTCTGTTTGTGCTAGGACTGGTTGAGGCCATCTTAGGCACGTTCGGGGTTCCTGAAGGTGTGTTTGATTTTAACATCTTGTAAAAATGCATTCTGGTGGCTGGAAAACTGTCGTAACCATCCCTGGAATATCATGGGATATGGATTGTTTTTAAAGGAAAGTCGAGTAAATATGAGTATTTGTCCTGTTTGACCTATCGATGGATGTTATTTGTTTCAGATGGGTCGGTGGCTGCCTCTCCCTCCCAGGTCTTGCCTGCAGGCTACTGGTGGTCTTTGCTTTATGGCACAGGCGTCGCCTTGCTGTGCCTGCTGGTGTGCCTGGTGGGAGCCCACATCTACGCCAAGGCAACCTTCATCATATTCCTGATAGTCATGTTTGTCTTGGGAACCATCTTCATCAGCTTCTTTGCTGTAGGTCCTCGCATCGTCAGCCTGCCCAGCTCTGCTATACCCAACCCGACAGTGAACGGAACAGGCCTGATTTCTTCTACGGCCAACTTTACTGGTTTCAAGCTGGACACGCTGCTCGGGAACCTGTGGGGTGAGTTCGAGTCGGCCGGTCACAAGCATATTTGAAGTGTTTTTTATCTGATATATGTGGTACAGGTGATGAGAATACAAATCAAACTCATATTTAGATAAGTGATAATAATAACTGGTCTTAATCCACATAATGGGTTTTACAAGAACAGGTCTATATTTATCAATGCAGTGGTGTCCACTGTCAGAATGTGCAGTGTAATTTGTTGGGTTTCTGGGTTCTGCCACATGAGAAGCGTCTTTCTGTTTAGTTTATTTTCATATTTCATATCAACAGAAAGACCAAATGTTGCTTGTATAATTTCATGATTATAATGTAATTATTGATCATATACCTTATTTGTCTGTTTTTTTTTGGCAACGATGCTCCAACTTCTAGTTATTAAAAATAATGTGGCCATGGTAACACTAATGTTCTGTGTTTTAATGCTTGAGAAGCTGTTTATTGTGAACACAGTCAGTAAGCATTTTTTAAAAATCAGTGATTGAAATGTATTTTTAACCTTTTCCGGTCCTTAATATCAAATCTCTGCTCCACCTGCAGGTTCTTTAGAGAGTTCCTAGCTGTTGTTGACTCACTATTCACATACATTATATCAGTCAAGTTGTACACACTGTAATCTCACTGCTATCTCCACTGTTTTCTCTGGGTGAGTGCGACCAGTGCGTCTTTCGGGCACGGTCACACTGAAATGTCTGTGACGACGAGACCCCAGGAAGTAGACTTGCACGTAGCCCCTCATAAAATCACACTGTGTTGTGTGTCTTACAGTTGAGTTGATCTTATTAAAGCGTGCTGATTAGTTGGCTTTAAAGGCTGTGGTAGGCAGATATGGTTAAATTTAGAAGGAGATAAAAAAAGGAGATCCGCTCTTTGAAGCCTGTGCGCTGGCAATAGCTTCATATTTATCTTATAATGACGAGCGTGGTATCAATCTGTTCATCTGCCTCTTGGCCAGAAATCAAACAAATGCATTTACTGAGGAGTCGAGCCCTGAGTGCTGCAGTTGTGTCTCCTTCCGCACTATAAAAACTTGACCCTTGACCAACTTTGTCCAAACACCCGCGTCAGTCAGCAGGCTTTCTGCTGCAGTAAAAATGATGACATCAAGCTTTGATTGAGGTTTAATTATCACAACTCACATTTTGACAGGAAACCGCAGGTAAACACAAATGTCAAAAGAGCTGCTGGGAAATAGGTCTATCACCTGTAGATGCTTCCTGGTTTGTCTGACGTTCATGGATAACTAACCAAGCCCTCAGCTAAATGCTGTAACTGGGATATGCACCCAGGCACACGTGAGAACTATTACACACAGCAAGCTTTGGATTACACCTCAATAACAACAGTGCAAACACACACAGACAGAGAAATACTAAATAGCAACTTTACATGTTATTAGATTACGTGAATAACCAATATTTCATAGTTTGTAGGATGGAATATTTCACAAGTATGTGAATATTATGAAAGAGAGGGCTGAGGAATATTCAATATTAAATCCTAAACTCTGAACCTTCAAAGTAAAATTCAGAGTTAATTTGCTGTAAAAAGTAATTAAGTACTTTATAGTCTATGACATCAGATCAGGTTTAACTTGCTGCTGAGAGACTGATGATGACGACAAATACACAACTATGAACAATTGCGTTCTCTTCTTACAGCTGATTACACAGTGGATTACACCACAGGAACTGTGATGACCTTTGCCACAGTGTTTGCCGTGATGTTTAACGGCTGCACGGGCATCATGGCCGGTTCTAACATGTCAGGTACGCAAGCCCGGTCGCGAGTGCATGTGTGTGACCTGATTGGTCTGATCTGGTCTGTGACCATCAGATCCGTCTGTCTGTCTTTCAGGTGACCTGAAAAATCCCAGCTATTCCATCCCCCGTGGCACTATCACAGCCGTCATCTTCACCTTCATCATCTACAACTTACTCTGCGTCCTGGTGGCATGCTCCTGTGATCGGTCAGTAACGTGCACACAGGCACGCACACGCACACACATCAACAAACAAACACAAAACACCCCTATCGCCCATAATTGAACATAAATCCCCACAGATCCAAACAAGTTAATTAAACCTTGGAGTTGATAAGAGTAAAAGTGCTGTGCTGTAGCATGTTTTGTTTTCAGTTAGTGGTTATCAGATAATGCAAACAGGGTTCGTTTTCTGCTCCACCAAACAGAGTTGCTGCATCAGCGGAGCCTGTTTTCCAAACCATTTAATCCAAGTGAATGGTATCCAACAGCAGGTGTCAGTTCATCAGAAAAACTGCCCATGTACAAGTAGAAAAAAACAAAAAACACGACTGTGTGTGAGTGTGGCCTGTGGGTGTTACAACAGTATAATACAGTCAGAGAGATTAGAACAACGCTCTGATCATGTTAAATATTCCCTGGGTTTTTAGTTAAAAACCCTGCGCACCCTAATGGGACTTTTCACTGATCCTGGAGCTGGAGTTATGCTGTAATTAAACTTGCAGTAAGAGTGGATCACTAACCAATGTTTTTTTCCTGACAGTAGGCTGAATGATGTCTACTTTAAGGAGTGTACAAGCAGCATACAATTTCTGTGTCCAATCATTAACCTGCGGTACAGCAGCTGATTCAGATTTTTTTAGTAGCTAACTCTTGAGCACAGCACAGAGAGCAGAGGTAAGAGGAGGATAAATGACGGAGGCCATGGAAATCACATGAACGCTCATGTTCCTTCCTTTGAGTTGTCAGTGAGTAGTTATGTAGTAACTGAGGGGTTGGGTGGTCAATAGGGTTTGGTCAAAACTTCTCCTTTGACAGTCACGCTTTATACATTTATGTTGGAATATTCCTTATATATAAATATATATTCCTTATAATTCCTTACACATATTTTTTATGAATATATATATATATAAATATAAGTTAGTCCTTATATGTATTTATACATGTATATATAAGTATATATTTTGTATGATTCCTCACATATATTTATATACTATATATATAGAAATTCCTCATATATAAACATTCCTTATCATATTAAGCGTAGCTCTCAGTTATCTCATTGATAACTCTGGTGTCTGTGTCCTCACTTCAGTTTTACGTTTAGATGTGTAAAGCCTTTGAGTCCTTGATGCTGTCGTTGGTATTAGCTTTCTGTTTATTTGCCCTCTCCCTCCACCCTATCTGTCTGTCTCTTTCTATCTGTGTTTTGCTGAATGCCAGAGTCCGGTATTGATGTGGCTCTAAAGCAAGTGTAGCTAAGGTGCTAAACTGACATGACAGGGCTATAAAAGAGCATTGGAGATCAATACTGCCATCATTTACCACCGCCACACTGTCCTCCCTTCATCCGCCTCCCACATGCACTCTGTGATAAGAGACAGTGAGCTCTAATACACTTTCTAATACACCGCTGCAGAGCTCGCTCTCTCCACCTGGGATCACATGGTGTACTAGTTTTATTATGTTGGTGCATTTTACATAGTTTCATGTTGATACACTGTGCAAAGTAGGTCAGCTTAAAGCTAAGAGCTTTATAAGTGAAAGCCTGGAGCAGTGTCAGTGTGTTGAAGTGGGAGTGAGTCAATACTGAGCCTCTGCTCACATGACCCAACACAGAGGCAACAAGGGGTCCCTCACATGACATGTATGTATGTGATGGGGCCTTGTTCACACATAGCCTTAAATAGACTCTTACATATCTTACAAATCCTCAGCTGTGGATCCACGTGGATACGTGCAGCAGTCACTCTGAAACAGGAGTGTTTAAGCTCAGGGAGCACTTCTGCAGTGGTCTGAAAAAAAAAATCCAAATTTGTTAATGATTAGATAAAAATACCCACAGTAAAACACTCCACATACTGTGACTGAGAGTGCAGCTAAAAACTAATACTAACTAATACTAATACTAATGTATTGTGCATAGTGGATAACTAAACAGAACTGAGTAGTTACATGTCTGAGATACAGTAGCTGAAACAGTCCAAATGCAAACTTGACCATATCGATGTAAAGATGAACTTTTTAACTGTATAAGAAAATGATTGTTTTCTGTAAACACCAATCATCAGCCATCTAACATGATGGCTGCTGTCCATGGTGGGGACCATTATGGTTTACTACATTTCATGTGACATCACACTCCATACAGTATGTACTGCAATGTAAATGCAAATGAATCCCTCAGGGTTCGCTCTAAAGACCACTGGTGTATGTATGTGTGTACTGTTTACGGTATGTTGATGCTATGGTATGAAATGATATGGAACTGCAGTTGGATCTAACGTGAGTCATTTGAGACATATTTGACATGCATTCCGATGCCAGGTAGTGTTTGTGTACGGAACTTATGTGACTGTATAGAGGAAATGTAAAAAAACAAATCCTGTTTAAAAAGCACAATGGAAAAGGGAACAGAGAGGTAGGGTGGAAAGTGAAAGATGAAGTTCCTCACATCTTGACAGACCATTTGGGTATGACATACAAAAAATAACTGTAAAAATTACTGTTGTACACATGGGTTTCATGGCTGGAACATCGCTCCTTGACTTATCTTTAGTAAGCTTGCGGTCCTTTGGTTTATTGCGGCTGACCTAGAATTGAACTGATATGAGTGTTATCTTTCTTGAGAAAAGGTAATGTCATCATTTCTGGGCAGCACCTGGAAATTATCTCTTAGAGGGTATTTCTTTGTTGTGCAATTTTGTCTGTTGACCCTCAAACATCTCGTGTCAGGATAGATGTCTGACCAGGGATTATTGACTTTTTTTATTGCTGGTTGAAGTGAGACAACAGAAATTTGTCATATTACACTTGCAGTCAGTTATGATTTCACACTCTGCTGTTTATTTCTGACAACATATTTTCTATCTCGCTCTTGGTTTTTGCTGATTTTTCAGTCTGTCATAATTGAATTTCACACGATAATTTCTCCTGTGGAATCCACAGCTCCCACTTCCCTATATTAACACAATGGTCTGAGTGTGCACTGATAAAAAAAAAAGTCACCAGACAAGAAGAATTTACCCATTGACTGGCCAGCAGCCACTATCAGTAGATGGGAACTGGGCCAATAGTAACAGCAACTACTGTTGAACAAACTATTTTAATATCCAACTTTCAATTTCAAGTGCTGGGAACAGGAGTTTTTATGCAGCATATACATAGCTGATTGTGAGTTTATTTTATGTGCATGTCAAGGGATCACTTGACATATACTATGGAAGATTATATAGTAATATCTTTTTTCCAAGTGCAAATGGGTTTAGAAATTAGAGGAAAAGTGGTCACCCAATATGAATGCAAGATAACACACCTTTTCAGAGCCAGCGGTTTGTAAGAATTCCTCTGATATATTATCTTATAGTCAGTATGATAAGATAGATTTTTTTAAAATCTGTTTAAAGAGAAACAAAAGCACTGTGATGAAAAATCACCTCATTCGTGCTACACAACTTGTTTTTAAACCAGCACTCTCAGACACACAAGCAGTCGTCAGGCAGGAAGGCAGCAGGTGTCTTTATGTCATTAAATCATGCAGACATGCAGGTTAACCTAATTATCTTGGATTCATTCATTCGACTGTTAAATGTATTAAAGACGTCTGTCATGTTATGGCGTGAGCACACCAAATTTCAGGGAAGCCCTCATGCCTGACATGACACCTTAGTGTAATTCCAGCTGTGGCACTGTGTCAATATTATAGGATGTCAATGGATTATGCCAGGTTTAAGTGTTAAGTGGGTGTAATGTGTTTTATTCAAGGTCAATTTAGTAGATTTCTCTCTGATCTCATAATATTCAGATTTTAATCCAGTAACTATATAATTAATATGATCGTTTTCTATTTATCTCTATAGGGTGTGTGTGTGTGTGTGTGTATGTGTAACCTGTTCTTATATGGGCTAAAAATGACACCGGTAAAATCCAGTGTTACTGTAGTAAAAAGTTTCAGCATTGTTTTCAGTGACAGTATTAATACTTGCAGTTGCTGTAGTTGTAGACTTTGTCCAAAGGGTGGCAGTCCTGCTCTCTTTCCTGCCAGTTGTGCTCGCTGTTTAAAAGGAAGATTTAGTGAGTGACAAACTAACCTTTACATACGGCTCTCCTAAATTGCTACCCTCGGCAAATTGCAGTTCTGCATCATAATTTTAAAGGCGAAGGAGTTAGGATTGTGTTTAAAAGTAAATGTCAGGGAGTTGGGGGGTGACCACTGGAAAGGATTACACTGCGCGGTGAGGGGTCCCTCTTTACAGCCGCCTGCCCGTGTCAGTGTGTGTGTCGATCTCACAGCATCAGTGCCCTCTCTCTCAGGTGTGAGCCGGGCGAGACGGGGATTGTCAGTGTGCGCTCATTAGAACGCAGGATGAGGTAATTAAAAATAAAGCTGAGAGCTACAGCAAGTTCACACAATGTTTTAACATCAACTACAGGATGGTGTGCCTCATCAGCCAGTGTGTGTGTATGTGTGTGTGTGTCAGTGTTCACGAGCATCATGGAAAGTTGTGGGATTTTGGTCAGTGAGCTCTCGGAAGTGACAGTAAGGGAATTGGTGAAATGACCTTCAGATGTCAACAGAAACACATTTCACTTCTTATCGCACATTTACTGTAGTGTTACGTGTTTTTTATTTACATATTTTATTTTCATTTAAGAATCACAGCTTAAGTAATGCACCTTAATGCAAGTTAGGGACGGGGGTTGGAATTTTACAGCCACTCTCAGTAACTGTGTTACTGTGAGAGTGACTTTGCAGATGCATTGACAGACAGACTTTTTTTTCTCCACAGTATGAGCACATTTTCTGCTTCACTGCCATTAGCACTGCAAAGAAAAGACTCATTTGGACGTGAAAGCTATAACAACTGGTTTCCAGGTCACTGTTAATAGAGCTGCACCATATTTGGTCTGTTGTGAGATTATCGCTGATGATATGCCTGTATGGTAAGAGGGCCGGTGATGATGGCGATGAAGCCTGAGAGGATTCAAGATAGAGGTAGAATCTATTAACCTCATGTGACCAGCTAGCCAGCCATGACAGATTGCCCTGTCGCTACTTTATCAAGCTCTTTCCGAAGTCTGTGTGTGTCTGTGTGTGTGCATGTGTGTGCATGTGTGTGTAGCAGGAGAGAGATGAAAGACAGAGGCGCTTCAGGGGGTGTATGGGTTGCACGCACATTCACAAGGCTGCATGTCAGAGATAGTGCAACAAAAGAACGCCCAACACATTCAAATTAATATAATTATCAGGTCTGTTATTCATGCAGAAGCCTCTGTGGTGTGGGGCGCATTAGCCCACAGGTCAACGATATGATGCACCACACTGTGGGGAAGGAGAAGAAATGCACGCATGCATAGTCAATCAGGCAAAGACACCCTTACAGTTAGGAACCACCACACACACACACACACAGGTTCCTAGTGTTCTATTATGAAACCAGCTTATAATAAGTATATAACAACAGACTGTGGAAATACAAAGTTTGTTGACAGTCTTTAAGTGAACATTTAAATTCTTAACTCCCAGTCACCACACACACACACACACAAACACACACACACACACACACACACACACATCGTCGTGAGTCGGAAAACATCACAGCAAATGCTGTAAAAAACTATATATATAAAAAGAGAACATTTCCTTACGTTTACTCAGGTGGTTCAATCCAAAATGGGGGACGACCAGTGATGTGAACCCGAAATGACGTAGGTCGCGTGTGCCGTAAGTCGAGGACCTCCTGTACCCTGACGCAGATCTCATCCTAACAGAAAGTCTAATACTAACACTTAACCCTGCAACACTTCTTAACCCCATGTTCAGTTTCCTATTCATGTTTTGAATTCATTTAGGCAGTGGAGGGTTTCAGTGCAGTGCACATTTTTTACCTCGCTATGTTTTCCACCTACGATTCTTTTCCTAACTAAAATTACCCATCTTGCCCTGCTCCTACGAGCTTTTCAAATACACAGCACCAGGGGCGGACTGGGACAAAAAATTGGCCCTGGACCACAGCGACGCACTGGGCCGCCAGTTAGTAAACAGTCTCTTGTACTAACTTTTCTTTTGCCGAATGCATTAGACAGACAGGAGCAAAGTGAAAGGGGTCGGTGTTTAACAATGTGATTGGGCCAGCCCAGTGTCAATCAGGCCACTGATCTACTGGTTTTATGGGCCAGTCAAACCAATATATTCAGTAAATTAGAAAAAAAGTGTCTAGACTGTCAGCCCAAATAGCAGGTCGGCTCGATGGCCAGTCCGTCCCACCATGTGTGTGCTGTGTATTGAAAAGCGATAGCGAAATCTGCGAGGTTTAACATCAGCTACACTGAACTTAATGGACGTAGATATGGACTCTCAGAAACATGTCCAGAGTCTGTCACTCAAATCATCATCTTCACCCTGTGTCTCTTCCTCAGTTCCCGACAGCTTTTCCAGAGACAAGCAGAGGAGTAAGGACATTGGGGAAAGGGATGCTGGACTTGTTGCCTTTCGTTGGCCACAGTCTGGACAAGTTAGCCTGTTTCTTTACCGTCAAAACTGGCTACTACTTTAAAGGTGAAATCAAATCCGCCTTCTCTAAAACCGAAACTCTGCTACTCTGACTTCCTGTCCAAATCATTTTACACAACTTCATACCAACTTGCTTTGTCTGTTTTTAGAGTGCAAATGAAAATGCACCTGTCAATCCCGTGTCCTCTCGTCTACCTGGAGAGTCCCTACCAGTCATTTACCTGAGGTGTGTGTAGGAGGGGGTCTCATTGCTGTCTTTCATGATGCCTTCACTGTGGGGCACCAGAGGCCAACATTTTCACATTTGCAAATAGTGACTTCAAAGTTCTAACTTGAAACAGCATATGCTCAGCAGGAAGCAAATAATGCAGCTCTTGTATCGCTTTGCCCTTCAGTTGCCCTATAGCCAGTTTAGATTTTGCCCTACCTGCGTTTCACCGCTCTGCTTTACCTTTCTTTGCTCTTGCTGCCGGTATGTTTTTAATCAGTCGGTTGCAAGCATGAAAAATGGTCGCTGCGTTATTTACCACTCAAGCAAATATACTACTGCAAACACAGCCTCCATAGTTTGTGAGCCATTGTGAAATAGTGTTTGGTTCCGAGGGATTTTTAGGGGGGGATAAGAACAACGTAAAGAAAAAAGAAATTGGATCCTCAGGTGATGGTTAGGGTCCCGGATTTACTGCCGAAGCCTCAGAGTCATGTGTGACTGAAAGATCCCGGGTAAAAGAGAGGGATGGAATCGGTGCGTGGGTGAAGAGGAAGCAGAAATGCACCATGGAGTGAGGGAAAGGAAAGAAATGTGGGGACGGATTCGACTTTTCTGTGAAAGTGAGTGGACTTGAATGTTCTGCGTGTCCGATTCTCAGCGTGTGCACCCAGCGCTCGTTAGTTATTTATCCAATTTAATCATCCTTAACCGCACTCCGTTCCCCTAAGAGCACTTAACTCTCCATCTCCCTCCGCCCCCCTCTCTCTCTCTCTCTCTCTCTCTGCCTCCCATTTTACCTGTTGTTTGCCTCCTTTTTCTCCGTTATGCCTTTATTCGCTCTCCTCACTCGACGATCTAGAGACGCCTTGAAGGTCAGGGTGGCATAACCAACGCCAGTGGTGGTGATCAACACAAACCCTCTGCTCGAGGATTGTTACCATGGAGTTCGACAAGAAGCTCAAGCTCATTCAGAGCACGGAGCAGCCGGAAACGGACTGTTGGATAGAGTCCCTGAGGACTGTGGACAGGGTTGGTTTTGTTTTTCTCCTAATGCTGGTATGTTGGGAAACTGAAAAATATGGAAAGGTGGCAATGTGTTTTTACTGATACATAAGAATGGCGACTCTTTGTGGTCTACAGGGAGTCACTGGCACAGCCATGTCCATATTGCACGGACACATAATGGTCCCATAATAGTGCAATGAGCACAACACTGATGCCACAGTCATCTCAGTAAGTAGCTGTGACCCCACTTGTGCGTTTATTGGAGATTCCGAAGTCTTTTCTCCAGGATCATTAAAGTAGATGATCCTGGATCGTTAAGTTAGCCCTGATGAGGAGTGACCTCGCCCTCTGTGAGCTGAGACGACCAAGATCTGTAGCAGCTTAAGCTCGGTGTGTGACGGGAATTTATTCTGCTGTCGTGCTACACCTGAACACACACACGCACGCACACACACACACTCCCCGTGTCAGCACATCATTTTTCATCCCATTTGAAAAATCGCAGATAATTAATCCATAATGTTCGACCAAAGCGCTGGTGAATGATCAGAAGCACAAACACGCGAAATGATGGATTAAAAGATGAATACGCATGAATACACAAATGAGGGCATGAATAAAAATGGTAAACAAATGAGCTGAAGGATGGAGCGGGCCGGGAGGAGCGAGAACAATCAGCCAAACAATCTCTGCGGGCTCCTTTTAGTCGTTCAGCTTTGTTTCCTCCTCCTCTCTAAATGAGCTCTTTTAATCTGTCACTCGCTCTCTCGCGCTTTGTTCTCCTCTTTATTTGGATGGCAGAGCTCATTTCAGCTGGATGATCTGATCAATAATTACTATCCAGGCCCAACACACACACACACACACACATATATACACACTCACACACACACGTACGCACACGCTGTCTTGAGTCACTTATGAGCAATACCTCCTACACATGAGCTCCTGAAGAAGCCCAAAATGATAAAACGTATTCTGTTATGACTTTAACACATGTGACCCCCCCACATACACGCGCACATACACACACACACGCGCACACATCATCGTTCATAACTGTCATCCAGTTTGTGGTGTCTTTGTTTTTGAGAGCGAGATTGTAAATGTCAAGCTTTTTTGAGAATTATTTTGCTCCTGTTGCATGTCAGAGAAATTAATAATCAGCCTACATGGGTCATCACTCATATAGGCTCGCTTTCTTTCTGTCTCTCTCACACACACACACACACACACACACACACACACACACACCCTAATCCCTCATTTTGTTAATACGGCACTTTTCTAACACTCTGAAATACCTATGTGTGCTTGTGGATCAGGTCATTGAGCAGTTGTGGGCGTTCTGACTAAAGCAGTTGTTCATCAACTTTTCACTGCAGTGCTTCAAATACACAAACACAGACATTCGCACAAACGCACACTCACACGCATTAAATAAACAAAGTGGTTGGCATTTCCTAATTTCGAGGGTGATGTTAAGTTCTGCGCAGCACCTTTCGTTTTGTTGATTTGTGGCAACGTGAAAGCCTGCGTGAGAGTGTGTTTGTGCGCGCATGTATGCACGCCGCCTGCCTCTCGGGCTCCGAGTAAAATAACAGTGCGCTCAGATCTTTGGATGGAGCGAACAATACCTAATAGGGCCATGATAATAAGTATTAAAATCACTGGACCTGAAAGGCTACGTGATGAGCTTCTTAATTACAGGAGAAAAAGTGAGAGGAGGTGGGGCTGTGGGGGCATATGTGGGGGTGGTGGTGGTGGTGGTGGTGGTGGTGGTGGGGGGGTGGACAGTGGTACGAGAAGAAATAAAATGAGAGGGAGAGAACAGAGACACAAAGTGTGGAGAAAAAAAAACGTTTGTGGATTTTAAAAGTACTATGATGAGGGGCCGAGGGTGGCGAGAGAGGGGGTTAAGATGGATTGGATGTTAGTGTTAGTGTGTGTGTGCGTGTGTGTGTGTGTGTGTGTGTGTGCGTGTGTGTGTGAGAGTGAGGTTTGCACTCTCATTCTCATCTCTCTGCCTGTGCCGTATTGAAAAGAAGTGGGGGGCAGGCGGTAATCATGCACACCCCGCTGTGGTTTTTGTACTCTCTGATCTCTCTGCTGCCGTGTGGAGGGCAGCGTGTCTGACACGCACTCACACACCCTCAGTGGAGTGAGGCCCTTATTCCCTTATTCCAGGATCCAATGATTAGGCCCCCTGCCAGAGTAATCATCACTTCCTCTTCAGTCTTGGCCCTTTCTCATTGAACATTGGCATGTTTTGTCACCTGAGAACAAATGAGTTTGAAAGGACACGCAACCTCTCGAACCACCGGATTTTGATCTCTTGGTTATAAATTGACAGTGGCTTCCTGCAGCTGCAGTGAAACACAGAGAACTTGGGTTATATGGTAAAGTATAAAAATATAATATGCTAATATAAGTTACGTTTACGTCCTACCAATGTATTTGTTTACAGAAGAGGAAGGGATTCTTGTTCCTATATCAATATTTGTAATGTCCTTGAGGGACTGCACAGAATAATTAAACAAATGTGTTGCACTGTCTTCTCTAACGGATGTTAATGTTTTGGGTGAGGCATCAGAAGTCAGATGATGACGATGATGATGATGATGATGATGATGATGATGATGCTGTGGACAGCTGGTTCTCCAGGTTTGGGTCGTGGTGCTTGTCACAGCTGATATTTCATAGCAGAGAAACAAAATAGATTTTTTTGCAGTCCTTTTTTTTCATAACCATGTGCTTTCTCTCTCTCTCTCACTCTCTCAGTCCTGGCACAGGGTCTTGTCTTTTGCTTCAACACCCCCACCCCCCCCAAAAAAAATGTACAATATTGTACATTTACTTTCCATGTTGATTTCAGCGCCATCATGTGACAACTGCCCCCTGAAAAACAAACAAACACACACACACACAATCTCGTAGTTTCCTTCTGGTTTAGCATGATAAATAATTTACAGCACTCTGACAATCTGAATTGAACTCTAGCTGAAGAAGTTTATCACATTTTTTCCCTCTTTAACTGTACATTTCTGTAAATAAAGTAAAACATACATTTACTTTCATTTGATGGCTATTAAAATCCTATTAAAGTTACTTAGGGTCTATTTTAATGGCCAGACGTGAACCAGCTTTCATGATTATTTACATAACGTGATGAATTTTACTCTCTAAACCTTTACAGTGTCCTGCTGCAGAGGGATTACAGTTTCCTGAGGGATATTAACGTCTGGAAGCCCTTTGTCACTGTCGGGGTTTATTCCTCCACTCTTTCTGCCGCCATGAGCAACCTCATCGGAGCCTCCCGCATCCTCTACGCTCTGGCCAGAGATGACTTGTTTGGTAGGTAGCGCAGCACTTTCCTTCTGTTATTCAAAAACATGAAGTACTGTATATCTGCGAGAAATATCTGCAGACAAATGTATGACATTTCACTGATGATATATGAGAGTAATATATGGTTCTACACCCTCTGCGCACCTGTGGCAGGATTGGTACAGTGATGGTCATGGGCATAAGTGAATATGCAAGCATTTAAAACACACACACACAGCGTGTATATTTTAGGAATCAGTAGTGATAAGTGCAATCTAAGCATTAAACTCAAATGATATGATCAATGCGGTGATCGGTTCGCCATCCATTGTTGTGTTTGGTTGTGCGTTGTTTTTAGTTGTTGTACCATGCTGAGCTGACCACAATGGAAAACGCAGAACATGCAATTATTGAATAGAAATAGATACTGGGTTTAACATGTATTCTTTACAGTTTTCTTCTCAATGAAACAAATCCTTAGCACATTTATTTTCTTAAAATCGGAGTGATTTATCTAAATTGCAGGAGGCAGACATTTGTTATGTCCGGTGATTTACATCACAGGGGAAATTCCACTAACTACAAACCATATGATCACGATGTATGAACTAGAGTACTTTTTGGTTACTAATTTTAATAAATTACAAAATCTTCCAATGCCAGTATCACTATCATTGCTGTCTATCGGTAATATACTGTACCTGTGATAGCGACCTTACAGCAGAATCTCTCCAACATGAGTAGATACTAATGATGGTTGTAACGTGCTTAACGCGTCCACCATGAGACAAGTAGTCAAAGCAATACATTTACTGGAGTAAATGTCAACTAAGTTGAAGTACCTGTACTTTTTGTTTTTGCTCCTTAGTTGAACAACATGCATGGGTGTGAGGACGAGACAGTCTGAGTTCACCTGTATCTGTAGGGTGTAGCATGCCTGGACTGCATACTGAGCTACAAACAATACCACAGAGCTACATAAGGAAATGATCGCGATAAAGTTGAAGTTTGAAGACAATAATACTGAGTAGCAGTGTTAGCCACAGTCTGGAAGGCAGCAGTGATTTCAGCCTCAGTTTGCGAGTGCAAGATGCCTGCTCCTTTGTCATAGTTAATGACTCTGAGCAACTTCCTTATCCCATCCTCTGCTCCTCGTTTTAGTCTAGTGCAAATTGATTTGGCCCGTGTCGGTCTGTGTCTATAGCTGTGCATGTGTGTGTCAGAGGAGATAAATGGCTGTATTAGTGGGAGTTCCTGTGCGCAGGGATCAGACCCAGCACAGGCAGAAGACTCCAGTTCAGACGGCTGCTCACAAACAGACAAAGGGTTAACTTGAGTCAGATTAATCTGTTTAATTAAGAGTCAGTGACTGTGCAACCATAAATGATGTAATGCTCTTGTAGCGAGGATGAAATGGTTAGTGTAACCACACTCTGCGTGTGTGTGTGTGTGTGTGTGTGTGTGTTTGTGTTTGTGTGTCGCTGCTAAACCTTGCCACTGTCCTATGCAAACTGAGTGAGAGATGCATCATTGTTTTGTTTTGCCATCCCTCTCAGTTGCATTGATTGGCCCTTAAAGGCTCACGGATTTAATCCGAAACCTTTATCTGCTGTGAAATTCAGTCATAAACGATGATTCTGCCACCACCACCCACCTCCCCACCCCCAGGCTGCCTACTTTGAGTTTCTCAGTATTTATTTCTTTGCTCTTTTCTGTGTATGCGTCTGTGTTTGGGCCTGCGTGGTATTCCTGTGACCTCGGTTACACAAACGTCATCCTCTGTCAGGAAACCAGAGCCTATATTGAAATGAAATGTCTGTAGGTATTAGGTATCAGATTGAGCGTAGCTTTTGTGTTACGCACACTCACTCACCCAAACAGTCACTGTTTTCCTCTTATTGCTCTTTTCTCTTTACACACCAGACATTTAGTTCATATTTCCTGGACTGTCAGTCATCTGAGAAATCACCCTCTCCAGTTCAAACCTTGGAAGGCGACTGTGATTCATTAAATTAACAGTTAATGAAACACATGTTATTGCTTATCACAGATAATATGACAGTTCTAAACTTCTTATTTCTTAGGGTCAACCATTGTTACTGTTTTAACTTTGTGGCAGACCCACACTGGAAAAACCCAAGAAAAAGCAAGATTACCAGTAATTAATTGAATTTTATGTTGATTACTTTAAGTCACAGACTATCTAATTATCTTCTAATTAATTTTCTGGACACGCTTCAGCTTTGTGGCTGTTTCTTATTCTCATGTCTCCAAACTAAATGTGGCATTGTATTAATATAATACAATTTTGAATAATTATCATGGTGAAAGATTACATCACATTAGATTACATGAAAACAGTCCCCTAACCAAATCTACCTGCATGTAAAAAATCTTTTCATATTAACAAATCCTACGCTGTTGTTTGTATCATCCAGTGATGAGACATCCCTGAATTAATGAAATTCATAAAACAATCCTGATTATTTGATTGTGTTTATGAGTTACACTGTATTCCATTAAAGGTAAAAGAATGTTTTGTCAAAACTCTTTTTCCTCAAAGCACCTACAGTACATCTGAGGTTTGCCTAGAGAGCACCTCAAAACCTTGTCTGTGCTTTATTAACAAACTCCAGTACATGGCGAGTACACACTAATCATGTCAATGAATGCAGGCAGTACACAAGGCACAAAAGGCATTGTCAAATTTCAATAAATAAAATATACTTATCCTGCTTGAACCGGCCTTCATTAATCAATCAGTAAAAGTCCACTGGCAGCAAATACTGAAAGGCGAGATCTGCATTTCATTTGATACATGAATACATGGGAAGTAGATCAGAAATCATCAGGAGTAGCGGCGATGATGAGTCGTCAGTCAAGGTTAAGAAGTTAAACTGTGCATGCATGAAGGCATCGCTTCTTCGAGTGACGATAGAGAAGGAAATGTTTGTTTGTTTGTGTGACTCCAAACATTTTCCAGTGCTGAATGAAATGCCTGCTTGCATTTAATACCGAGCTTTGAGGGAGAAATTCTGCAGTTAACCCAAGGTTGATCATTCATCGCATTCTTCCATTGATTAAACTTTTCCCTTCACGTACGCACTCAGACTTTCGCTGATGCAGGTTTTGAAGGTCAGCGCTGATATTTTTATACAGGAGCTGCCACTAGAGAATGCGCGAGGATGTTTTCAAGCCTGCACTTCCTCAAATTTGACGGGGTTTGTTGTTTTATCAACATCTCTTTTCATCCCTGTAGGTAAGGTTCTTTCTCCTGCCAAGAAGACGTCCCGCAGTGGTAACCCCTGGGTCTCTGTGCTCCTCTCCTGGTTTCTTGTGCAGGTCAGTGGAGATAAACAAACACGGACATGCGGCGATAAATGTCAATAAGACCAGTTAATACTTGATCAAGGCACTGGGCAGATCATGGCAGCAAAGCACAGCAAATTAACCATTTAGAGCTTCAAAACACACACAAAAGAGTATGAGCATAAGATCACATGAATGTTGTTTTATAAAATGTAAGATTTGTTTGACATCTTTTCAGAGGAGAAAAGAGGCATAGACATTCCATCTCTTCTTTGGAGACTGAATGCCTCAATTATCTAAATGTGTCTTTTTTTCTCTCTGGAGTGACATAGCATTCACTGTTGTCGTCTATTCATTGAAAATGCCATCATGAAAAGGCAGAGCGTTAAGTGCCAATAATACAAATGCAGCACCAACCTTAGAGTTGTTTTAAATATTTGAGTGAAGCGGATAAATCAGGGGTAAATTCCGACTGATCTATGGGAGCGCTGAAGAAGAGAGAATGTACAGAACAGGAAGCTTCAAACGCGCAGCTTTTATTCCTGGATGAGATATGCAAGGTCGGGGAGGTAGCTGGACGAAATCACACCGGGCCTGCATTGTTTGGAGTGTGAAGTCTTGTCATAGAAACTTTCCACAGGAAATTAGATGAAAGAGAATTACTCCTTCAAATAGAACTGATTCATTTAGAGGAGAAGTATCTTCGCCCTCGGCACTGTGATGTCTCTGCCTCCTGTGGCCGCTCTAAAGGGGGAATACCAGCCCCAAGCCCAAGATCCTTCTTTTATGTCGTCTTCTCACCCAGTGGGTCAGGCCCGGTGTGCATTCAGGTCAACAATAACCAGTAATAATTTGAACTATTACCAAAGAAGGTCTGGCCTAGATTTTGCTTCAAGTCCTTAATGTAATTCAGATGATGGACCTGCTTTGCTTTTTTTAATTCAGATGATGGACCTGCTTTTTTTTTTTTTTTTTTTTTTTTTTTTTTGCAATTTCTGTTTCTGTTTCTTTTTTTTAATCACAAGAAAAGTCCTTTGGGATTTTTGGGATGTCTTAGGACTTCGGTGACTGATAATAACTAAAACAAAGTGATGAACAAAAACATTCATACACGTTTTTATTTCAAAAATACCTGGACGGTGGACTTTTCAGGGAATCAATGATTAGAAAAGTCAGTGGTCAGAGGAAAGTTTCGCATAAGGATGTGAGTGAGTCAGAAATAGTAGAAGTAATAGTCATTCTAACAGTAGTGATAGCTTTTGTGCCTTCATAAGTGGTTACTATGGTATAATTTCAAACCCTCTCCTAGAAGCATTTGGAAGCCATTGGATGGTGGAGGTAATGCGTTCTCTTCACATACATTAGGTCCAAGCACATGCATTTGATTTGATATGATTTGGGATCAATTGGAGACAATTTCGTCAGTAATGAGTACATAAATTATAGTCCTCAAGAATAAGCACCTCCAGATCAGCAGCAGTAAATGGTGCAATTTTATAGACTCTTTTTGTCAGAGGTTCAGATTGAAGACAAAGCTATTCCCAATTTTATGGCATGGCACTGCCGGGTTATAAGGTTACACCTAATTCACTGGAGGATGTTGTGTTAAAATGTGTGTGCACGGTCGCATGCGCACTAAATTCCTGGAACAAAACTGAATAGTAATAGATCATTTATCATCCGGGATTAGGACTATGGTTAACTGGGCTGTTTATTTTATTTATTTTAACTGTACCTTTAACATACTCCTACACCCTAACCTGTAACTTTCTATTTTTTGACTTTGTGTTTTTTCTTGTGTCTGCTAAGTGGGGAAAAGACCATGTCAATATTTTCTGAGGGACAAATATTGGCAGAAGGGAGGTGGGTGAGAATAGAGATACAAATGGGAGGAGGAGGATCTTGGAGGAGCAAATAGGCCTGACTATCCCATCATTATCAGAGGTGTGTGCGTGTGTGTTAAAGGCTGAATGGCTTGTCGTTATTTGCACTCACTCTTTGTCCCGCTCTCATCCTGTCCTCCTCATCCCTCGCCACTCTCCAGGAGAGGAGGAGGCGCAATTAGATGGAAATCGTTAGCTGTGCCGCCGCCACCGTCAGAGATTATTGACTCTCCAGTCCTCCTCCTCTCTACCTCTCCGTCTGCCATTTGAATGATTCACTGATGACAACGTCTGATTGTAATCTTCCCTCCACCGCTCACACTGCAGAATAAAAAGAAAGGAGGAAGAGAAGGGGGACAAGCAAAGGCCTCCTTTATTGGACTTTTGAGTAGAGGGAAAATAGGCTGACACCAAGAACAAATAGATGAGAACAACAAGAAGAGATAAAGAGTAGTTTGAAGTGGTTAGTGCTGGATACTGCAGGTGAGGTGAAAGTAATCTGCAGCCCTGCACAAATTAAAGTCATAGAAAAGATGGACGAGGCAGTGTACACATGCAGATCAGCGTTACTCAGTCTCCTCAATGATCCGCGAGCCTGGTGTTCTAATAATGAATGCAGGGAGCTGACAGTGTTTGTGAATCATTTGAAATTCCTGCAAGTGTAGTTCAGCCCTGTTGACTGATGTGCAAACTAAATGCTCCGATTCTTTTCTCTAAGCACAGACATGTAACATTTTAAGTAACTTAATGTAAAACATGTGTATTGGAGAAGCCTCGTTCTCCCAGCTCGTCCTCTGACATCCAAGTCGGCAAAGATCAGTTTTTTGGAACCACCTTTTTCATTCGTTTAGCCATTAGCTGAAGATTATGGCCATATGTGGGGATTGGAGAATAGACTGACTGGTAAATGAACTCTCAGTGGTTCAGGAGATCAGCAGCAGTGCTGCTTATGCATCACCGAGCTTCCCATCGATCTCGAGCTGGAGATCACTTTCCCAGCAGAGTACAGTGGCTTTAGAACAGGAGGTGTTTACTGTGCTTCACACTCCGCTTCAGACTGTCTGTGCTCTGATGATCGCGCGCTGATGAAGTCAGCGCAACAACACGGAGCTCTTTACTGATTTACAGATAAGTGTCAAAGAAAAGTGATGCATTGCTGAGCCAGGAAATCTGCTCCTCACATGGCGTGACTTCATCTGCGTAGAGGAGACTACCGCCTTTTAAATTACCACACATATAAACATTCTCAGGAGAGAGTTTTACACACACACACACACACACACACACACACACACGTGCTAACATGTGTCTGAGTCAGTGGCTAATTATTGCTCTGATAGAGCCGGCTCCCATAGGAGCAGTGGAGAGACGCCTAGTAACTGTGACTGCCAGAGGTCAGACATACTCTCTCACATGTTTCCTTTCTCTCTCCAGCCCACGTCATCTTTCACTCACTCTCACTCTTCTTCTCACACTCTCACCTCCTCTGTCCACCTCCTCGCTCCCCCCGGCCTGTCTCGCTCTTGTCTTTCGCTCTGACCTCCTGTCAGTAATGAGACGTTATTTATCTCAATCCTCCATCATTACCTTCTCTCTCCCCTTCAGTTTACTTCTGCTTCATGGTCGCCAGGTTCGTGATGTCAGAGTTGCTGCTTTCACCTCTCCATAAATACCAACCACGTGCCCTTGAGCTCAAGAAAAATATGCTGCGACTCCAGCGGGGCGTCTGAGCAGCCAATCATAAAACATTTAATAACTGGAGAAATTAGACTGGACTCTGATTTTGGACAGTACTGTTGTGAACTCTTTGTTCTGCACAGTCAGCCTTGATAGCCTGCATACAAACAGACAGAGTGTCCTTGTAAACGATCCACAAAAGTTTCATCCTGTACAGAGCTGATGATGGCCTGCGTCGGACCCATTCACTGTTTATGCCCCGGTGCGACTCGTGTGGACTGATGATTTGGAGGTTTTCTATTGTTGTAAGTTCAAAGTGTTCCCAGCATTGCACAATTGAAGACAAGGATGTTTGGTGATGGGTGTAATTTCACACTGAATGAATAGTTAGGTTCACTTCTATGATGGGTACATCATGCTTCCTCTGCTGGATTAAAGTAGCGTGCATGTTCCGGGATGTGCAGTTACTGTCAATGAAGGACTTCATCTGTTGTGCGGCATTTGTGTTTGTTTACTTTTCAGATCCTATTATTTATCTTCAAGTCAGGAATAAAGGATTATCCTAGTTTTCAATTTACTTACAAGTAAGATAACGTGAATGTGAGCTAACTTTCATACAAACAAATATTTGCCTGTTTACACATTAGGCTGACAAATATGTTCTATAATCATCTAACAAAAGTGATGATGTAAAAAGAAAAAAAAAAAACACTGTGCAAACAACTATATTTTTGAACTTCAGCTTTGTAAGAGTAATTATACTCGTGGTTCTTTTACTGAGAGGTGCTGTGGCTGAAGTGTTGAAAGCCCTTACTGCTTTCATCTGTGGTCTTCACATCTGTGGTGAGTCGCAGCTGGTTACACACAGCCATGTTCACACATTCAGCTGTCAGAGAGCACGGCATGGAGCTGCACTTATAATGGGGTCAACCTTCATTTCCTCTATTAGAAGTCACCTAGTACTGCTCATCCCCCCAGGAGGGTGAATCTCATGCATTCATTTGCTGTCTGGATTATTAGATGTACGACCCCCCCCAATCCAGCTCTGCAAATTCTAAAAGTAACATGTCGTCACATGGCAGCTGTAGCTGGCATAACTGGCCGCACGCAGCTGAACAGCAGCCGAGATACAATCTTAATTACAACTAAAAATCAGCCTCAATCAGTGCTCCCAAGGTGGAGCCACGGGACCACCTGCAGACCCTCAGGAAAATGAGGACCAGTCCAATTTAAAGTGTATCATCCCTAGATGTTGGTTAAATCTATCTCTGATGTCACCTCCCAGCTACAGTGCAGACAGATATGTAAGCATATCTAAAAGAAAAAAAAAATGAACTAGGTTTTCTTGTACCAGAGTGGACAACCTGGGGACCCGTGACTTATATATTATATATTTAGAACCTCTGTATTTAAAGACCACTTCCTTAAATGTGTTGAATCATACGGATTTTCATTATTTTGAGGATAGGATATTTTTTTCACTTTGGCTTGTTGTTTAGTTACTGCTTTTTCTCACATATTCTTTAGGTTTGTGTGTGTGTGTGTGTGTGTGTGTATGTGTGTGTGTGTGTGTACACAATAATAATGCACAGCACAGTTTTTACTAAACTCAGTGGAAATCTTAATCCAGAATCTTGAGATGATTGACTTTTTGTGTTGATAGGTCAAAGGTCAAGATGTTTGGAAATAACAGTAATCTACTGTATAATATTGATCATTTCTTTACAGTTGAGACTTAAAGCTTATATAGATCAAAAATAATTAATGATCATGTCTTATTATGACACCACTAAAGCAATAACATTTTCAAGAATGGACCCAATATTTACATCACATTTAGATTAATAAATATTTGTTCATATTGTGTATATTTGTTGTGTATATATGTTAAATGATTTGAATGACATCATAATGATGTATGAATTTGCATTTTGCAAAATTGCATCAAAATATGAGTGACGTGATGTATAGTTTTTGAGATACTTTTGTTTTGTTTACTTTTGTTTGTTTACCTAAAATTATTTAGTTTTTTGGTGGAGACCCCGCATATATATCTGTATCGGTTGATATCGTAAATTAATAGTTAGACAATATCGTTATAATGGATATCAGTAAAACAGCCAATACTGAACATCCCTACTTGGAATCATAACTGATGTTTATTTCTTCATTACAACCTATCTACTTACAGGACAAAACATGTATTTCATTCACACATGCAGTTTTATTCAGCGTAGCCTCACCACACAGTACATATGACTCCTGTTAAACTCATATTGGCATCTTGGTCGCAGCATCAAGAGGAATTTGTGACATCACCAATGTCTCTATAAGTTCCAGCAGGCAACTTATAGAGATCTGATGAAATTGGAATTCATCATATGGTGTGCTATGTTGTATTGCAACATGGTGTGCTGTAATGTAATGTACATAGCAGTGATGCACCTAAAGCTGTTTGTCAGCCACCAATAAATTAAACAAGAAGAGGCTCACAGACAGAGAGAATGGACTTCACTGAAGTAGTAGACATCTTGGATCAAGCTTTTAATGTCTGAAATAAAACGCACAAGCATATTCATAATTTATGTATTAGACAGAAGGAAGGAGTAGATGTCATTTCAAGGATTAACAACAAAGTAATTAGAGTTTTTCATGGGAAAAAAAACTACAAGACACAGCTGCATATAAAACACTTTTTTTTTTTTTTTAACCAAAAACAAACATGAGTATGCAAATCACGGTGTTGAGTTCATCTTTTAAATGTTTGCTTTTGGCTGTGAAAAGTATTTTGTGCTTGAAAAGGTCATAAAAAGGCATTGAAATGCTCACTTCTGTCCAACTTTGGAATAGTTTTCTGCTTGGAATGCTAATTCTTAAATCCCTGTCCCTCTCGGTTTCTCTTTTTTTTGCTCCTGTCTTTTCCATTCCCTTTTTTTCCCCTCTCTAGTTGGTGCTGTTTTCGGGGAAACTAAACACCATCGCCAGCATTGTGACCATTTTCTTCCTGCTGGTGTATGCTGCTGTGGACCTGGCCTGCCTCGCGTTGGAATGGGCCTCAGCACCAAATTTCAGGTACACACATCACTTAACAAACATGCACATGCACAGTCTCAGTTCATACTGTATATCATTATACAGCTTGTAAACAACACTTTCTGTTGCACTTTTTCACTGAACACACACATTCCCTTCTCTGTGTTTCTACATCTGCCTTTGTTTATGCATGTTTGCAATGTAGTGGTCATTTGCCAGCTGGATGCTGCTATGGCGACAGTGTACTAATTAAAAAACATAAAACTGGCCACTGCTTATTGCCTTTATGTTGAACAGGGACTGACAATAAAACTGTGTGCACACGTGCACACGCATGTGTGTGCATGCACATGTGGTTATGTCCTTTGCGTGGGTGCAGCCTGAACTGAATGTTGAATGAGAAATGAATGTTCCAGAAAGACAGCGAAGCTTATAGATTTAAATTTACAATGTGTGTGCGCGTGTGCATGTGTGTGTGTGTGTGCATGTGTGTGTGTATTTATGATTGGTATTCAATTCACAGTGCAGCGTTTTTATGAGATATTCCATATTTTCTGTGTGAAATGTTGATGGTGTCGCACAGAAAATATGTTGTCATCCAAATCCTTAATTTCTAAAGGTACATCTCCAAATCCAATAACCTGCATCGTTTCTTTTTTAAGACATACCTCCCTTGATTGAATTCCTCCACTGGCCGTGAAATACGTTTCAAATGTGATAACTGCTATTGTTTTTATTCGTTATGGAGGAGAGAACACTTTAAACACCATGCATCACTTTATTGTTATGACAGATTGCCTTTAGCGCTGCATTTATTGTTGTATATTCCTCCACAGTGCAACGGTTGGCAATGAGTTGCAAGGCGATTGAGAACATTTGCTGCTTTCCTTATCAGGGACGCATCAATGAAGTGAAGGCAAAATACAATGTAAACATACTGTATGTCAAGAAAACAGACTGAGAAGTTATTCTCTTCAGCAAGTTCCTTTTGTAGTATTGATTTTCACACAGTGGAATTTATTGAACCCTTGTGCTTCTGAACATTGGGTTTGATGAAAAGTGGATAAGTGGATGGAAGTGACTTCAGTTCTTGTCCTGTCTTACTCTCCTAAAGCCGTAGAAGGAGCTACTACTACAGATACAAAACAAAAATATATAAAATAGAAAGTTTCATTGGTTCGTGGTGCATGATAAAGGTATTTAGAAACGCATATGCTAATGTTTTACAGAGCATATACTATACAGGGGGTCCTCGAGTTACAACGGTTGCAAGTTACGTCGTTTTTGTGGTTACGACACATCTCCCGTGAACTTCCTTGTTTCGGCTTAAGCGGTTTGCCCCGTAAATATGTACAGACTTCGCACAGGAACTAGTTGGTGAGCGCTCTCTCTGTCTCTCAGCACGCCTGCCGGCTCTCCAACACATCCACAGCACAGCTCTGCCTTGTGTTTACTTATGTGAAATGGACGGCCGGCGGGGGGGGGGTGCAGCGGCAGCCGGTAAGGAGATGCACACGGACACAGATGCGTTCTTATTGCAGTAAACTCTTATTGTAGGGTGGTGTTATACCGACATCTAGTGGCACAACTTTGTAACTACCTTACCTATGAATGTATGTTCCGACTTACGTCAAAATTCGGTTACGACACATTCTCAGGAACGGATCTCCTTCGTAACTCGAGGACCCCCTGTACTTGTTTATTTTTCCATTCCATTATAGCTGCATCAGCCCCTCTGACCTCTGCCCTAAGTCTTCACTACCTGCCCCAAGCCCCAAATCTGGCTTTGTTACAGATGGTCAAAAATCAATTTATCTAAATTATTTCCAAAACTGAATGAGTTCCTCCTTGGGTCATGTCCCACGACTCCACAAAATCTCATAGAAATCAGCTGAGTAGTTTTTGAGCTATCCAGCTCAAAAACAAACAAATAAATAGCAATAAAAATGCAACCTCATTAGTGAGGGTTATTATTAAATTAGATTCCTGGTCAGTTATATTGTACAGACAGGCCTTTTGTACAATTGTTTAAATTTGCCGACACTAAATTGTACGCATTTTTGTATGGTTTGTATTTGTATTGGAACGGCATCAGGTGAAATCATTGTAAACTTCAGCTGGGATGAAACAGATTTCAGCGTCGCTCACTGAGAGCCCCAGTGTTTCTTCTGGTGGCTTCCATGTACACTGCTGCCTGCTATCTGCTCACGCCTCTTTATCACTGTGTGACCGCTGGCAAAGGCCACAGGACACAAAGTTGGCTGCCAAACTTTTCCTGCCTGTCGATCTCTCCTTTCCCTGTCGGCCAGGGAGCCGAGGGCCCATGGAGCTGATAAGGAGGCTTGTTGTCTGGCTGGCCGCCTGCTTTCGGGCCCCCTGAGTTGTTAATTCTTTTAGTCCATTGTTGCTGTGTCACTGGGCAAAATTTAACAGCCAATGTTTGTATGTTTATTGGCTTATTTATTTAATTAAATTTTATTTTGCCTTTGCTCTCTGCCTCTTTCGCTTTGCTCCCCGTCTGGCTCTCTCCCACGTCTCTTCCCAGGCGAAAGGAATTAAAAGCCATTTAGCGCTGTCTCTCCCCAGGAGAACTGCTCTGTAATTAGCATAACTAATTTAGCAGAAATATTTCCCTTTCCCTTAAATTTGCTGTTGTGAGAGGGAAGGGAAAAGGGATTGAAATTATGATGTAGCGGAAAAAAGATGTCTGCCTGTTTAGAGTGTTTGTGTGAGTGTATGAGTATGAGTATATGCACTGACACTATACTGCAGGAGAGTTTGAATACAATCTCTGTGTGGTTGCTCACATGTCAGTATGATTTGTAATTTGTGTTTGTTTGTAGTTTTATCCTCGTGTGCATTTTTTTGTGTTATAGAGTTAAAACCGACAAGTGGTTGTAATGTGGTGGCTGATCAGTGTATATGCACAATGTATCACAGGGTCACCGGCCAGTTTTGCGAAAGGATGTTTGTATAAATTGTGGAACTTTGTCACATGAGTCGACGACCTTCAGTTAGTCTGAAAAGCTGCGACTGGCAGCACAACAGACACACACATTTTTACTCTCGCTACTTTTACCAGCCCTGTGCCATCTGATGCCCAAATCACAGCAGCATTCTGTCTTTGCAATAAGCTGTGAATTGACCCGCCAAACCATTAGCTCCAAAACCAAAAGCTTTGTCCTCTGCTCAACCTTGTTCTTTGTCCAAATATGAGTCAGAGTGATTTGACTCAACTATGTCATTAAATGAAAGCGGGTAAAAATCCAGATGGATCATCAGCTGTGTCTGGACAGTGATGAGAGAAAATGGGATGTTAGAGAATCATTATCTGTTAATTAAATGGTACAACTTGATGACGGCTGAGGCTAAAGACGCCTGCTTCACTTCAGACCAGAAATGCAGATTTGATCAGGTCAAGATCACCTCTAAGATGTTGTCTATTTAAATTAACCCTATGTGGTTTTCCCTTAGATTCTCTCTTAAGTATTTGTGTATCTGCTTTGATAGCTAGTGTTGATTTGACATGTGAGTCAAGTGAGTAAAGTCTAAAGTTTTCTGAAGTTTTCTGAGAAGCACCACCCAGTCACATACAAGCTGAGGCAGGAGTTTGATAGGATAGCAAATGAACTGTAAAATCCTGGTGCCTCAGTAGCCTAATTAATAAGGTGCTAACCACATAATCATCACATCCACAGCTTTATGAAAAACACAATTCCTAAGGAGGATACAATTTTGCAAGCCCAATACTTCACTAGGGAGTAAAAGTTAAGATACCTTGGTTTTTTGCTGATTAATATTTTGACCAGAAAAAAACAGGAATTGTTCTAGTGCCATATTTGAATAAAGTTATCTTCTCTTGTTCAATGGTGGTTGCCAAGCAACAAGGTGGACTGTGGACTGTGGACCTCAGGTTACGAAGAAAGAATTGGTCCAAACAAACGCTGGTTTCATTAAGGTGAACAGGTTATGTATGTTGTGAACCATATCATCAAGTTCTTGAATGGTTTCTTAAGTTCAAGTCCAATCTACTCTTGGTGTTGTGCCAGGATGAGGATACTGAGGATTCCATTTACATAATGCCTATTATGCACCTCTTACTTAAGTATGTGTGTGTGCTTGCATGTGTGTGTCCGTGTGTGTGTGTGTGTGTGTCTGTCTATCTGTGTTTCTCTGTGGGGGGAGAAGGGATAAACTTTCTGTTCCTTCTCTCTCCCCACTGTGACGTGTCTTTTGGCTGAAGGTCTCCTCTCTCCATCTTCATCACTCTCCATTTCTTTTTGTTAATGTCTTGGAGGACTCAATTGGCAGTGATTTTTTTTTTAGGTCTTTTTGCTGTGTCAGCTAAGTGACATCAGTCGCTACAGAACAAGAGGGACGGGAGGAAGGGAAGGGTGAGTGTGGGTTATCGTATGGGGGACCACATCCACTATGATGGAGGGACAGCAGAGAGAAAAGCGATTGGTGGGAGGTGGTCGAGCTTTTATCGTAATTACTGGCACTCTCCAATTGACTGGAGAGAGGGATGAGAGAACTGTGAGCACGAGTAGAAAGAACTGAAAGCAAAGTTGGAGACAGAAGGCCAATGGAAACTTGCAACAAAACATCTCTCTTTCGAATCTCTAATCATTTTTGTAATTTTATTAGTGTGACATGTGGTCTAATGCTGTTTTACCTCCACCATAATAACAGAGTCTCTTTTAACATTTTCCAAAAAAAAAATTGATAAAACTCCCTGATACTGCTGTTCAGAGATGTCAACAGTTTGACTGAAATAATTATACAAAAAAATTAACTGTATTTACGTTACAGAAAAGTGTAATCATATTACCAGTAAATTTGATAAAAACAGGGATTACTTAGCAGGATGACATTTTCAAGTAGTCTACAACAGTGCAGCAGACATATGCACAAAATTATTTTGTTGCATGTCATTTTTGACAACATACAATTCTGTGACATTGTAACAAAGACCACTTCGTTACTGAGGACTTGGGGCCATGTAAATATAACACAAGGGGTTGTTTTTTATTTTGTTTTTACTTTAGAAAAGTGAAAGTATTTCTTGCACTTTACTTAACTTTAAGTTTTGCATGTGTACAGAACAATTACACACACAGATATGGTTACACATTTCTGTTCAGCATAATTGAATGTTTGGTTGAATGAATGTTTGATAAGTTTGAGACCTGTCGCGCTGTCCTTTTGTCCACTCCACCTGAAAGAGGGGAGAAGAAAATGTATATTTTGTGAGTGAAGACACAGGTAAAGTTCTGCATCACTCACAACTGAATAGTTAATGAAATGTGCAAAGATAAGAGAGTCCTCTATTCATGAAAGTTGTATGTGTAAAATGTGCACTTTACTATTAAATCAGGCTATGAAGAAAGGAGTCAGTAGTAAGTTTATCAAAATAAGTAAAGACTCCAAAGTTTTAAAAAACGTCTTGATTGACGCTCTAAGGAAAAATTTAATCTTTTCAATTTTTAGAAACATCATCACACCAGAGAGCCATCCTGATGCTTTTAGCAGTGTTTCTGACTTCCATTCCATCAGAATCCTTTTCCTAAATTTTAAAGTTGCAAAAGCAATTTCATTTTCTTTGCTTTTAGGGATTAGAAAATCGCTCCCCTGGACCCCAAATATGGCTGTTATAGAACTAGGTTGTAAATCTAAATCATTTAGGAGCCCTAAATATAACATATGTCAATTGTATTGGAGTATATGTTGGCTAATCGCGCCCAAGAGGAGGTTACATTTACAAAGTTACAGAGCTTTGTCACATACTGCATCCAAAATGTGTGTCCCAAGGTCCTCCTCCCATTTTGCTTTAATGCCATCCACGGATCCATTATTAGACGACATAATCAAATCGTAAATGATAGATATTTGACCTTTCAAGGTCAGAGGGGTCAGCTATATACTCTACATGTGAAGGCTTAGGCAATTGAGGAAATGATGAGGTGTGTGTTTGAATGAAATGACGAATCTGAAGATATCTTGGAATTTGTTTGCCAGTTCAGTGAAGCTTGGGAAAACCTTATCTATGAAAAAGTCTTTGCATGTAGTAAGGTCCATGAGTTCCCACTGTTTAAAAGTGTCAGCCAGTCTGGAGGCTGGGAAAAGATGGTAATTACAGACAGGGCTAAGCATGGAAAGATCAGTCCACTGAATCTGGTGACTCCCCCAAAATCTTCAAGATAACTAGTGTGCAAGATAATGAATCTGGTACGATGAAGATCATCTGCATACAAAGACATTTATAATCCATACCCATCCTTCTAATACCTTGTATAGACTGTGTGGTTCAAAGTTTTATTTATAGGGGTATATATATAGATAGAGGATAAAACCCAAGCCCAAATTTAGTCAATACATAAGAGAGGTAGCCCCATTCGATCCTATCAAATGCCTTCTCTGCGTCCAGTGACACAACCGCCTCTGGTGCGCCCCCAGACGTCGGAGAGTGCACTACATTTAAAAGCCTACGGATCTTAATAAACCAATGACGGCCTCAAACAAAACTTGTTTGGTCAGTTGAAATTATGTCTGTTTTTATTCTAGCAGCCAAAACTTTAGAGAGTATCTTTGTGTCCACACAAAGATATAGGGCAGATATAGGCCTATAAGAACTACAGTCTGCTGCGTCCTTACCAGGCTTCAATAGAACTGTGATAAGCACTTCTGTAAGGCTCTGTGGGAGGGCCTTTTCGATCATATTCAACGTCACACTGTATGAGAATCTCAATTTTTTTGAAAGTTTCTGTGGGAAAGCCTTCCAGCCCTGGGGATTTGCCACTCTGCATGTCTCTGACAGCTGAGATTACCTCCATGACTGAAAGATCCCTCTCCAATTCAGCAACTAAGTCAGAATTTACAAACAGTTTATCCAGGCACTTAAAGAAGGCTCCAACTTCAGATGGATCAGTGGTTGAGTCAGAGGCGTACAACAATTGTTATCATTACATTTGATGATTACACCGCAATCATCATATATTGCTGGAATTGTTTGGTTAACGGATTTTTGGCGTTTCCCCGTGTTCATAGTGTCTTGCCTTGGAAATAAGATATTCAGCCTGTTGAGTAGACAGGTTGTCAAACTCTGTAGTATCATATGACTTTTAATTAAATCTGCCGAGGGGGAGTGGCTGTATATCCTATCCAATTCTAGTATTTCATTGGTTAACTGTACAAGGCGTTCATTGTTTGTCTTCTTTTTGTTCACACAATATGAAATAATTTGACCCTGCAGGTATGCTTTTAATGACTGCCTGAGAGTCTGTACATTAGACACTATAAATTGCACATTGTTTCTGATTATACTAGCCCCTCTTGCTTTGGCCTGGAAGTTGGATTGGAACAGCTGACCTGTCCACCTTCTGCTGAGACGCAAATTATCAACTGAACGTATAGGGGTCTCCTGTAAAAATGCAATGTCTGTGTTAAGCCGCTTTTAAAATTTTAAAATTTTAATTTTAAAATTTAACCGGGTGGTTTAGGGACACATTTAACTGGGTGACCATTCTGTTATTACTCATGTTGGCCACACTATACGTCCTAGACTTTGTTCTGTATACGCAACCAGTGGATACTCAAAAGGAATAAAAGAAAATAGCACCAGTGCGAAAGTCTGGCAGAGTAAACCCAACAAATAAATAGGTCCAGCTTATGTACCCATTCCATCACCACCATGAACACTGTGATTACAGTGCTGTTCAAAAAAAACAAATCCACACATTTAGTGCTTGTTATGAGGGAATCTAGCCGTAATCACCCGGGCTTCCACCCAGCCTCAAAAGAAAAAAAAATAATAATAAAATCATATGCATATTACATTCCAGGCATGCCACAGATGCACAACCATAGGCAGCTCTCAAGTAAGTGGACCGCAATGTTAGAACCATAGACTGTATGATTAGAACCAACTTCGCTCCTTGAAACCAAGTAGCTCCTTATCAGTATAGATAGTGTAGATAGCACACTAGCAACTGGGATTAAATAATACCCCCTTTGATCAGCAGTCCGGGACATATACAGTATTAAAGCTTCATCTCCTCAGAGAAAGTCAGTGATGTAAACAAAATCAGCCCAGACGATATATGATATATAATATATAATATAATATATTATATTATTTCCATTGGCTGTGGCTGCGATGATATTCATTATGCATTTCTGCATAATTTTTGACAACATACTATACTTTGCTGTTAATTTTTGATGACATACTTTACTATGATGTTTTTGCGCCATTTTTGCCCCCATATAATACTATGACGTTGTTGGGTTATTTTTTAAGTCATACTATACTATGCTGTTTTTGCATAATTTTTGATGACATACTTTACTATGAAGTATTTTTTGTCATTTTTGCCGACATAGTATACTATGACGTTATACTGTGCTGTTTATGCATAATTTTTGATGACATACTTTACTATGATGTTTTTGCGTCCCTTTTGCCGACATAGTATAGTATGACGTTATTGGGTCATTATTTAAGTCATACTATACTAAGCTGTTTTTGTATCATTTTTGATGACATACTTTACTATGATTTTTTTCCGACATACTACACTATGACGTTATTGGGTAGCATTTTAAGTCATACTATACTATGCTGTTTTTGCATCATTATTGATGACATACTTTATTAAGATGTTTTTGCGTCATTTTTGCCGACATACTATACTATGTCATTATTGGGTCATTTTTTTAAGTCATACTATACTTTGCTGTTTTTTTATCATTTTTGAGGACATACTATACTATGCCGTTTTTGCATCATTTTTGACAACATTCTTTACTGTGCTGTTTTTTGGTAATATTTAACAACATACTATACCATGCTGTTTTTGCATCATTTTTGATGACATACTTTACTATGATGTTTTTGCGTCATTTTTGCCGACATACTATACTATTATGTTATCGGGTAATTTTTCAAGACGTACTATCATATACTATGTTGTTATTGGGTAATTTTTTAAGTCGCAGTATACTCTTCTGTTTTTGCATCATTTTTGATGACATGCTATATTATGCCATTTTTGCATCATTTTTGACGACATGCTTTACTATGCTGTTTTTTGGTAATATTTAACAACATACTATGCTCTGCTCTTTTTGCATCATTTTTGATGACTGTTTTAGCGTCATTTTTGCCTACATACTATACTATGCCATTCTTGAATCATTTTTTGATGACATACTATACTATGCTGTTTTTGCATCATTTTTGATGACATACTTTACTATGAAGTTTTTTCGTCATTTTTGCCGAAATAGTATGCAATGGCGGTATTGGGTCATTATGTAAGTCATACTATACTAAGCTGTTTTTGTATCATTTTTGATGACATACTTTACAATGATTTTTTGCGACATGCTACATTATGATGTTATTGGGTAACATTTGAAGTCATACTATAGTATGCTGTTTTTGCATAATTTTTGATGACATACTTTACTAAGATGTTTTTGCGTCATTTTTGCCGACATACAACACTATCACGTAATTGGGTAATTTTTTTAAGTCATACTCTACTATGCTGTTTTTGCATCATTTTCGATGACATAATTTACAA
>JAFBJQ010002386.1:0-24617 GCA_016785345.1 Trinectes maculatus | reverse complement strand
AACTGAAATAATGTGTGGTTCTTGTTTATGTCCAACAGGAGGGAATGTTAAGAGAAATATTGAAGTATGTGAACACAAACAAGAATGTAACTGTGTGCTTGTAATTATGTCCTTGTACGCTGCAGCAGAAATGCCCACTCATCTTATCTTTTGCCTTTCCTACGCCCACTCATCTTATCTTTTGCTTTTCCTTAATAAAAGAGCAGAGCTGCTTGGGGAGGGCGGAGAACACCAGACTCTGTCTTGTCGAGCAGTGTCTTCTCCCCACAGCAGCTGTGTGTAAAAAGTTCCCGGTCTCCTGTGTGTCTCTGTGTGTCCACTGTCCAGCCGGAGCTGAAATTGATGAGTGTTTAGCGCCAACAAAAACGTCTAATCGGGGTCTGATGATTTTCTCACAACGGAGATTCCAGCGCAGTATTTGTGCTTCAATATCAATCGTGTCTTCCAAAAAAAGCACACGTCATGTCTGCCACGCCTTTCTGTCCACACACAGGCTCAGACAAAGAGGACAAACTCAGGGTTAGTTGGATAAAACCTGCCAGCGAGCAGGTTAGGTTTCCAGAGTATGTTGCCATGGTAACTGACTCAGAGTCCAGCCGAACCGGCTTCGTGAAACCGAAAACCCAGAGTTTCCTCTGACGCTGAGTCAACTAACTCAGAGTTTTCACTAAACCTGCTTCCTGAAACAGGGCCCTGGCCTACAACTTGTCATTCTAAAGGTGTTGAAGCAAATTTGTTTTCCAGGCATTAGAGTCTAGATTTGTGGGTAGGTCTTCTTCGCATTTGGAGGTTGGGAGCGATAGTGTTTGGTCGGTTTTGGACAACAGCTGGTTTATTTTAGAAAGCAGTTTGACCGGCGAGAGCTTCAAAAAATCTGCTATCATTGATGGTGGCTCTGTGTTCAACTTTTTAAGGTCGAACCTTGCCTGAATTATGGATTTTAGTTGATGATATTCTAGAAATTTATTTTTGTTAATGTCGTGTAGTACGACCAGATCGTCAAAGTACATGAAGTTATTACCTTGGATAATGTGCTCGAGGTGTTTTATTCCTTTATTGTACCAGGCTGTGAAGTTTATTGTCTTTTTATTTTGCAGGATGTCAGGATTGTTACAGATCAGTGTGAGCTTGCATGGGATATGTGAGGGACACCCGTTTATTTTAAGGAATTCCCGCCAAGCTGTCAAAGAGGTGCTAATGTTGATACTCTTGTAGCAGTTATGTCGTCTAATAGTGGGGGTAATAAATAAAAACTCTTCAATTTGGATGTCATTCCAGAATGTTTGCTCAACGTCTATCCAAGTTTGATCTAAGGGAGTTATGGGAGTAGTCCATTTTATAAGATATTGTAGCCTGTTGGCGAGGTAATAATGATAGAAGTTTGGTACCTCAAGACCACCACAATCCTTAGCCTTTTGTAGAGTTTTTAGGCTTATCCGTGATGGTTTTGTTTTCCATAGGAATTTAGAGATATTGGAATTTAGTAATTTAAACCAGGTGGAGGGTGGCTGTGTTGGGATCATCGAGAAGATGTAATAAATTTCTTGGCAGGATCATCATTTTAATTGTTGCCACTCTTCCCAAAAGTGATAGGGGTAGGGTCTTCCATCTATTGAGGTCATCTTCTATTGTTCTAATGAGGGGTGTGTGGTTTAGGTGCGACAATTCCGACAGCTTGGCGGGAATGTTAATCCCTAAGTATTTGATGTTTCCTGTCTGCAGCGGAACGCTCGGGGTGCTCTGATAGTCTGTGTTAATAGGCAGGATAATCGATTTGTTCCAATTAATAGAGTAGTCTGAGATGGATGAGAATTTATTTCTGAGTGTTATCATCTCAGAGAGGGAGGTCTGTTTATCTTGGAAGAAAAGTAATACATCATCCACATAAAGACTTATTTTATGGTTTATTTTTGCAGTTTGAATTCCTTTAATTTTACTGTTTTGCCAAATTGCGGCTGCCAGTGGTTCTATGAATAGGGCGAAAAGGGATGGAGAGAGTGGACAGCCCTGTCGAGTGCCGCCCAGAGAAATTTCCAATTTACCCGATCGAATGCCTTTTCCGCGTCTAATGAAACAATTATGGTTTTTTATTTTTAATGTTGCAGTAGTCTATTAAGTTAAGCAATCTGTGTGTGTTGTTAGTGGATTGTCGGCCCTTTATGAATCCGGTTTGGTCAGGATGTACTATGTGTGGTGTTATTTTTTCCAGTCTTCTGGCCAGTGCTTTGCAGATGATTTAAGATCTGCGTTTATAAGTGATATTGGGCGATAGCTGGATGGCAGTATGGGATCTTTATCCGGTTTGAGAAGGAGACTGATGTTTGCACAATTCATGCTGGTTGGTAATATGGCAGTTTCCTTAATTTCAATGACCATTCTATGGAATATTGGTCCAAGTATTGACCAAAATTCTTTATAGAATTCTACCGGAAAGCCATCTGGCCCTGGAGCTTTATTGTTGGGCATATGTTTGAGTGCCTCTTGAAGTTCCGTTATTGAGATGGATGAATCAAGTGCCTAAGTCTGTTCTTTGTTTAGTTTTGGTAGATCAACAGTGCTCAGGTAGGATTCAATGTTAGAATCAGACGGATTGGTTTGTGATGATTATAGTTCTTTATAGAATTCTCTAAAAGCATTATTTATTTCCTCTTGCTTGTGAGTTATTTTTCCAGAGGAGTCTTTCACTGAGGAGATAGTTGCTTTTTCTTTATTTCGTTTTAGTTGGTTTGCTAGGAGTTTACTAGATTTGTTGCTATGTTCAAAGTTTTCCAAACATAATCTCTGTAGTTGAAATTGCGTTTTAGTATTAAGTAGATCATTTAGTTTTAATTTTAATTTTCTTAATTCACTCAGCAAGTGTTCTTCTTGGGAGGCAGCGTGGGCTCTCTCCAAGACTTTTATTCGTAGTTCTAATTCCGTTTCAACTTCTTTTTCCATTTTTTTCTTGTGTGATGAGTAAGAGATGATTTTACCTTGCATGACTGCTTTTGCAGAACACAGGCTGATATGTCAGGTGTATTGTTTGTTTCGTGAAATACTGTCCATTCTGTTTCAAAGAATTTAATGAAGTCTACATCTTTCAGCAATGACGTATTAAATTTCCAGTGCCTGAAGGGTTGTGTGACTTTTTTCATGGTGAGTGTTATGGTGACAGGTGCATGGTCGCTGATGGTGATAGGGTGGATCTGTGTGTCGATGATATCCTTCATAAGTGATTTATTTGTTAAGAAGTAATCTAAACGGGAGTAGGAGTGATGGACTGGAGAGAAGAAGGTAAATTGTTTGAGTGTGGGGTGATAGGAGCGCCAAGCATTGCAAAGACCAAAATCATTCATGTTTTGTTTTATTATATCAGCTGACTGCCAATGTCGTTGGTTTCCTGCTCTACTGCGTCTGTCCACCTCTGGATTAAGTGTCAAGTTGAAGTCCCCTCCCACTATTAGTGTGTTATCAGAGTGTTCTGCCAGTGCCCCGAAGAAGTTATGGAAAAGGGACGGGTCGTCAACATTTGGACCATATAGATTCGCAATGCAAATCTCTGTGTTATTTGTGGTTATATTAAGTATTATGAATCTTCCTTCTGGATCTATAACAGTACTGTTGTTGTAAAGAATCTTAATAATATGACATTAATGCGTCGCTACTACAATGACAAATGCATGTCGTACTACATGAATCAGGTGGGATCTGGCCTGCCAGGCTATATGGGAAGGAGCACACAATATGGAGCCGGTTTGGGCGGAATGTTTCGAAATCTTATCAGAATGGCACTTCCCTTATTCAGACGAGGGCTGAACATAGTCAAACCCCATTTGAAAACGGGTGCTAAACACATCGTCTCAGACGTGGTTACTAATATAACAAAAAGATCTGAACGCCCACAGACCATGCTGGAGCAGCAATAAGGATCGGGCCTGTCGGTTATTGTGAGAAGAGCTTTAAAAAGACCTCCTACCCGTGGGCGTGACCACGAGAATCAATCAATCAATCAATCAATCAAATTTTATTTGTATAACCCATATTCACAAATTGCAATTTGCCTCATAGGGCTTTAACAAAGAGTACAGGGTATGACATCCTCTGACCTACACCCTCAACAAGGGCAAGGAAAAACTGCCAAAAAAAAATCCTTTTAACAGAGGAAAAAAAACGCAGAAACCTCCAGGAGACACTCATGTGAGGGATCCCACTCCCAGGGATGGACAGAAATGCAATGGATGCCACGTGTACATTATTGTGTATACAATAAAAAAAGGAAAGTGAATAAACGTATAAACAGCAAGCAAAAAAAGCCACATCAGAAAAGGAAGGTTTCAAAACAACACCGGTCCTCTGTCAACGATATATTTTGACAAAATGGCCTTACTGCACAGTCTCTCTAAGGAATGCACCAAAAGCGAGCTTGACCTCTTTACGTTACCGCTGACACAGACGTCAATTGAAAAATGCACATTTAGCGAAATCCCTACTGTATCGGCTATAACCCCTACAGGACCTTTGGAATTTTATGTATCCTCAAGCAGCGAAGACTATCTTGATTTAAACAACAGCTTTCTGCATCTAAGCGTTAAAATCACCAACCCAGACAGAAGTAATTTGACAGAGCAGGCAGAAGTTGGTTTGATAAATTAGCAAGTGTGTATTCTTTTCTCACAAGTGGATATAACTTTAGGGGATCGTCTGATATCTCAGTCTTCAAACACACATAGGGGCATAATCGAATGTTTATTAAACTATGGAACCGATGCATTGGAGTCGCTGTTTGGATGTGGATTATTTATCAGAGATAGGCCAGGACATATGGATGATGATTCACCTAATGATGAAAACACCGGGTTAATGCTCAGGGTGGCACACAATGCAGAGTGCTACTGTAGAGTTAATAGCACCCATCCACGCCCACTTTTTTTCAAGAAAAACTGCTTCTAAATGACGTCGATCTAAAATTAAGATTTGTTCGGGGCGAAGATGAATTTTGTCTCATGGTTGGTGGAAATATAAATTATTGTGTGAAAATTGTGACAGCCAGTCTCTTTGTTAAAAAAGTGACAGTGTCCCCAGCGATAAAACTAGTACATGCTAAGGCCCTTACACAGTCTAATGTGAAATATCCCATCGACAGGGTGTGTTTGAAAAATTTTTCAATACCTCCCGGAACACGTATTTGTAACCAAGAAAACCTTTTTTGGGGGCAGACTCCGAAACTGCTAGTAATATGTTTTGTTGATAATGAGGTGTTTACTGGTAGCTACAACCTTAACCCATTTAATTTTCTAAATTATGATACTGAATTCATAGCTCTTTATGCCGACGGCCACACATATCCTGCTAAGCCGTTCCAGCCTGATTTCAGAAACGGGCAGTATGTCCGTGAGTACTATCAACTGATTCAAGCAACCGGTAGAGGGTTCACTGTATTTCTTTGACTCCTTCGGGAATGGTCCATCCAGATTTTCTGACAGCATACAACAATTTCTAAACAGAAAGAGCGATACTGTGTTTCATTCCAAAAAACAAGTACAAGATAATTTAACTACAACGTGTGGACAACATTGTGTTTTTTTCTTGTTTAACATACAAAAAGAATACTCGTATGTTAATGTTTTACGTAAATATAGCGACAATGTCATACTTAATGATCTAATGGTGTGTCGTTTTGTGAATCGTATAATACCGACAGGTTGTCGTGATTATGATATTATGTGTGTGCAACATTGTCAAGCATGTGTATGTGTTAAATAAAACACTTTGCAAACATTCAGAATGATTCAGAATTTTTATTTACAAAATAATCAATGATACATTTTTTAAAAAGACAGCTTTTCAGAAACATACTTTAAAACAAATCTTTTACACAGACAATGATAAAATAAAAACAACAATGGTATAGATCGCAAACAAACAAAAATTAATAAAACAAAAATCAAAATAACAGCCATGATTCTGCATCTATCTTTGGTGATTTAAAGACAGATTCTGGCATTGACTTGGAATTAGACAATCTGAAAAATGACGGTGAACCAACCATCTCTCTCCTTTTCCTTCTACGATTTGTAGATAGTTTTTCAGACACATTCTCATGAGAAGGAACAACACCACTCTTATAACCGTTGATAACTTGTCTCACTTCAACATTCGGTATAGATGATGTAGGTGCATTTATGTCGGCCAGAACTTTTAAAAATACATCCCATCCTAAGGGCCTTTGTTTGACAGTATGCTGTGCTGTAACACTTTTTAATAAATCATACATATGCGACCCCTTGATTACATTTCCATTTATAATCAACTCACCCTGATCATTACATGCTGCAGTTAATTTGGCCTTTCTGAGAGTGTTTACAAGATATTCAATATTTTTCTTGTTCCTCAATGGCATTTGCCGGAGAACCTCTTCTAAATCATCGTCTTTCGGCACAGGCCCAGGATCGTCAGTAGGAAGAGAGAGTGTCAAAACACCCTTTTCAAGTTACCCTTGTTTAACTAACTCGCTGTAACACAGATGCATACTTTTTGGCCTTTTCATGTAGATCCAGGTCCTGTAAATCCAACATATGTTTCATGGCTTCATATAATTCATTTTCTACAGTCTCTCTCAAACGTTTTGGTGGGGGATGTTGTCTCAAAGAATCCAGCTGATGCTGTGGTACTAAGTACATTTTTTGAGCATGTTCCATGACAGTAATGTAAAGTCAACTAACCGCTCCTGGTAAAAAGACTGATCATGAAAGGTAGAGCTGCTCCTAGGAGTGGTAACAGAAACCTGCCGGTTTGATTGACAACTCTCCTTTTTTTTAGAAAGAGGGATCTTTTTGTCAGCAAGTAACCTAACTCCTGCCTTGTCCTTTTTTAGATGACGATATTGTCTAATGGTTAGAGGTATCCTACCCTGCAAAACATTCAAAGCAACCTCACATAAGGCACTAATGAAATCATCGCTGGTGGTGTTCAAAATAACTTTTCTGAGATGGGGTGGTGCCTTAAATAAATGTTTGAGATGGTCACAGTTTCTATGTATGCGTTCAGACATAATGAGGAAGTCACTTTGGTAGGTAGACAACAGCACGGTCTGAGAGCAGTTGCGATCTGAGACGGAGATGGTCGGGTGTTCTGGCTTTAAAGTCAACTAACAGATAACTGTATGGTTTGCGTGTGGCATCGGTAAAGGCATCTAAGAAATATTTACTGTCCTGGAACCATTTGTCTGGCTAAAAGATAAACTTGATATTTATCTCTGGGGTTTTTAAACAAAACAATATAACTAGTATTAAGATTAATTGTTCTACTTGATTTTCCCTGCATAAATAAATTCTGTACAAGATATATACAACTTACATTTCGGTGGTGGACATACTTGGTAAACATATTCTGCACTTCCAGATTATTACATGCATCATGCATCAAATCATCAATAACAACAAGGTTGGTTTTCTGAGATGGTAAAAGCGAGCCGTCACAGAGTGACGCTAGTATCCCTTCAACAAAGTTTATAGCTCTAATTTTTAACAATTCGTCATACAAAGGCTGCCAACAGGAGTAAATATATACAATATTTTCAATCTTTTCTGAAATTATTTTGTCTGCGTTTTCAATTATCGTCTTTACAAAATATGTTTTACCGCTGTTTGAAGGACCCGACGTGACCAAACTGAATTGGTGTTGTAATCGTGTGTCAAAATCAAAAGAAATGTGTTTTGTCATTGGTTTAGTAGCCATATGGGAGTGTTGTGTAATCCTTCAAGACTACGTGTTTGTTGTACACAGCTTGTAAACGTTTCAATACTGTAGAGTACAGGGGGTCCTCGTGTTACAACGGAGATCCGTTCCTGAGATTGTGTCGTAACCGAATTTCGGCGTTAGTCGGAACATACATTCATGTGTATGTAATCCTATGTAAATAATAAGTTGAGCCACTAGATGTCGCTATAACACCACGCTAAAATAAGAGTTTATTATGGTGAATTGCATTTTTTGTCCCTCTTGTCACACCGTAGGGGTTGAGATCACGAGTGTAATGAGCATTTCCTTTAGATTTCTGATATCAACCGTGTAGACCATGTGTTGTGAATAAACCTACGGTATTGCCACGATCCCGAACGCATCTGTGTCCGTGTGCATCTCCTTACCGGCTGCCGCTGCCCCCCCCCGGCAGCCGTCCATTTCACATAAGTAAACACAAGGCAGAGTAGCCTATCTAGGTGTTGGAGAGCAGGCAGGCGCGCTGAGAGACAGAGAGAGCGCTCACCAACTAGTTCCCGTGCGAAGTCTGTACGTGTTTACGGGGCAAACCGCTTAAGCCGAAACCAGGAAGTTCACGGGAGATGTGTCGTTACCACGAAAACAACGTATCTCGCGACCGTCATAACACGAGGATCCCCTGTATTGTGTTTTTCAGTTGCAGCTTCTTTTTATCACATATGATGGTATCGGTCTCTGTTGTGATACATTCAGACACAGATTGGTGCGTGACAAAGGCATCCACCAATCGCTGCAGGTGACCAATGGTGCGTTTTTGGAATTCAATGTCACTTACATTTGATGGCTGTTTTGTTTTGTGCGGTAGGCATAACATTTTGGCCCACTGGAAACAAATTCTGTGATGAAATCTTCAGCCTCTGTACCGCACAGATCACCATCATTAATTTCATCAGTCAGATCAACAAGAAAGGGACCAGAGGAGAAAGGGAAATTCACCTTCTTTTGATACAAAAATAATGCTGTCTGTATCATAGTAGAGAACACGTTGTTGCAACTGGTCAAGCAGGTCATAAAGCATGAGACGTGCGTGTGCTGTGGTGAAAGCACTGATGAATACATTAACATCTCTCGGTCTAGACGCCTCCTGGTTAACATGCCGCCACTGTACCAATGCAACATCATCCATGATGAAACCAAACTGTCTAACAGTCAAAACAGTTACTAAACATGAGTTGTGTGAACCAAGCCGGATCGGATATGAGCTCGTTTGTAGTGAGGTCAGCACGCAGACAAAAACGACCCCAAAGACTGTTGAGAATCAGCTGATTGCAATACCTAGCAGCCTTGTTCACAGCTATGTTTTCGGGGTCGAGTCTGATGCCTTCTTTTTCGGAGTACCTTGTTACATAGGCCTTGTTTATCCTCATAGGTGCGCACATATGAAGGTTACCCAGAGGCTTCCTGCTTACGCTTCAAGAATGTTTTGATATAGCCCTCAAACAGGGTGTCTGTCTGCTGTTCAAAATGCCACACCTCGACAATCTGTATAATTTTGTAGCCCTTTTCAACAGCCTTCTGGAGCTCTAGGGATACCCATGTGCCCGAAATTTCCCTCTCATTGTCACTGTGTTCCTACACAGTGGGAACATCAGCTTACCATTACACCTTACAGGGAGGACAGAGTGGTAGAGGCCTCTTGGGGGCACCACAATACACTTAATAAAACCAAAGTACAGGGGGTCCTCGAGTTATGTCGGTCGCGAATTACGTTGTTTTCGTGGTTACGACACATCTCCCGTGAACTTCCTTGTTTCGGCTTAAGCGGTTTGCCCCGTAAATACGTACAGACTTCACACGGGAACTAGTTGGTGCCGGCTCTCTCTGTCTCTCAGCGCGCCTGCCGGCTTTTTTTTTCTCCAGCACCTCCACAGCTGTGTTTACTTATGTGAAATGGCCGGCCGGCCGGCCGGCCGGTGGGGAGGGTGGGGGGCGGCAGCGGCAGCCGTAAGGAGATGCACACGGAAACAGATGCGTTCCGGATCGTGGCGATGCCGTAGGTTTATTCACAACACAGGGTCTACACGGTTGATAACAGAAATCTAAAGGAAATGCTCATTACACTCGTGATCTCAACCCCTACGGTGTGTCAAGACGGACAACAAATGCAATTCACCATAATAAACTCTTATTTTAGCGTGGTGTTATAGCGACATCTCGTGGCACAATGTATGCACAATGGCACAATTAATGTATGGTCCGACTTACATCGAAATTCGGTTTCGACACATTCTCAGGAACGGATCTCCGACGTAACTCGAGGACCCCCTGTACTGGTCTATTCTCTTGAAATCTTTGTAAATAATCTGCGGATGTCCCACTGGATAGGGCATGTGAGATTGCACTGTCGGGTACAGCGATGTAAAATCATAATATCGGATTTTTTCACCAGCGCTGACAGTGTGCGATAGTTTAATTGCATTTGTTCTGCCAACAAATACCACCTCCCTGGGGTTAAGCCTGCAGGGTGCCTGGTAGCTGGCAACAAAGGTTTGCACGTTTCTATCGGTGTTTTGCAATCTGCGCCACTCACACTTCCACATGACTACTATGTTGAGCTTATGTGTGTTTTGCAAGTATGCCATTTTTGCATAATGCTGGGTCTTCAGCATGCAGTACTCTGATTTTGTGACGGAAACATGTGGCTGACACAAGACAACGGACAGGACAACCATAGAAAAAACAACCCAGAAACTCAAAGGCGGTGTGTGTATTTTCGTCATAGCCGTCGTTGAAAAATTTGTCAAATTGTTTTTCGCCGCTGTTGAGGGCATGTTGAATGTGTGTGTTATGTGTATGTGCAATGTATTGGAGCCATTGTATGGACGCATCTGAAAATGCCCTTTGTTGTTTGTGATATGCACCATCAAAGGTGTATGCCACAGTGCTTTTTGGGTAAAAACGTGGACTTGTAAACAGCCATGCACGTCGCTGCTGGGGTTGTGTATGTGAACGGATCCAGGTCTGCACACTTCATAAATGTCTCCCTGTACACCAGACATGCTTTACGCAGCACAACCACATCATTTTGACCGTATTTTTTCAGCTCTTTTTGAAGATCAAACAAATTGTGGCGAACAGTGCTGTACCATGCCATGAACAAAGACTGCTCCTTTTCGGTCATGGTATCATAGCCGTAAAAGTGTGGTTCTGGATAGGGGCCTACATAAAACTCATTTTCCCTGGTGTTAAAACGGTGAGGGAAATAGCCTTTCTCAGCATCTTTGCATCATGGAGTCTTAGCAAGACGCATGGGGATGAAGCTAAACGAATCTATCCACCTCTGTTTGAAAGTCTTGTCATACATGAGAATCACTCGACTGCCACGCATGTTCAATGTCGGTGTGATGCCCTGCTGTGCAAAGTACTGTAGAACCAAGTAGTTGTCAAAGCCTGATGCATTGTCTGCTATGAATGTGTAATTTTGGTAGCTATTTCATCTATATTTTTTTACAAATTTTGCTACGCAGTCATGACCGGGATGTACCATGGCTTGGTGTCATAGGTTGGCACTAGCAAAATTAGCTTCATGACGCCCCTCTTCGTAGCGCGTTTCAAAATCATAGTAAATAAACAGTATAAAAAACTGATGAATCTCATCACTGACCAGATAAGACCCACAGTCTTTACAATGTCCCTGCTGACATACGTGTTCGGGTTTATCATCTTTTTGTTTTGCAGCAGTTTTGTAAAAACAGCAACAATCTTTGCAGTATTTGATTTTTTTACATGGCGTAAGACCATGTGTTGTGGAATACCTCTTGTGCATATCGAAACAGTGCTTTGAACGACACAGGCAATGACAATCGTTACATTTAATTGTCCTGTCAGGTTTACACACAGTTAAACAAACATTGCAATAATATTTACATTTGTGTGTCAAAACAGAACCATGCCGTTCATAACACTGCTTGCATACAAACGACATGCTGGACCCTCCGTTGTGATGGAATACCAGTATCTTCACGTCTTATAACATCTCAAATTTACACATGTCAGGATAACCAACCTTGTGATCAATTGAAAGATCCAGCTGATTGTGTGCCTGTTTTGCCCAGGCTATATTTTCCTGCTCTGTGTTTGCAGGGTTTAAAAAACGTGCAACACACAATGCAAAGCAAAGCGAATTGTCCGTATTTACGGGTATATCAAGCGTTTTTCCTTTTCTTTTTAAAATTTCATCATACGGTACACCACCAAGTTTTAAGCGATGAAGGAATATTCAGGTTAATGTGTATCTGATTTGTATCTGATTTGCTCTGATTTGCTCTGATTTAGCTAAGACTAGTAGATGTGAGTTTGGTAAAAGGAAATTCCACCTTGTAATGTGTAACCAAGTAAATGAGAATATGCTTTGTTCTAGAGTCAGAAGTTTAGTCTTTGAATTAGACCTTGAGTTCTGTTAACTTGTCAAGTTTTTGGTTGAGAAGCAGATTCGCCTTGTCTGAACGTTCTGCTTTTTTTGTAAGAATCACTATATCCCCCTGTAATTGTTGAATTTTTCTCACCAGTTGTTGATAGGTTGTATCACTGGAGGATCCTGGTTCAACTTCTCCTTGGGTATAACGAATAGTTTTTCTTTTATAAATCCTTCGGGTAGTTGTGGCGATGTCCAAAGAGTTTTCTTCAGAGTCTACTTTGGTTTTCTCTGACGAAGTAAAGTCTGCCGAATCCCAAAGACTGATGTCCCTGAGCGTCCAATTTGATGGTTGTGATGAAAGAAATGATTCCTCATGATCCTCACGAGCTGAAATTATATTAACAAGATTGTATTAACACAAATATGTGTAAAAAAAATTCATTGTCGTGTATATCCCTTTGTGTTTTTTTTTTTCCCCAAATTTCTTTATTGACTTTTTGCAGACAGTACAGAATAAAATCTCAGTTACACATTGTGTTGGAAAGCGTCTGCATTAGAGTGAAGTACAAAAAAAAAGAGAACAAGACAAAAAGAGAACCCCACCATGAATCCCACTATCCCTCCCAACAACCCATGTCAGATGTAATCACAACAAACAACTAAATTATTACACAACATACAGCAACATAAGTAAGTACTGAAATATGATTAAGACTAATTAAATAAATAAATAAGAAAGGAAAAAAGAAAAAAGAAAAAAAGGGGGGGGTAGAAGGGTAAAAACGGAGTAGAGGAAAAGAAAGAAATAAGGCGGGGGGGGATGCACTCTCTCTTTCCAAGAATTAAGAAGCGTCCTCGGCATCATCAGGAGTCACAATAAGACTGTTGCTAATATACGCCAGCAGTGGGTCCCAAGTTTTATGGAATGCTGTCAGAGATCCCTTCTGTGAAAACCTTAACTTCTCTAACTTTAGACATTGTAAAATTTCACGTATCCAACTGTTATGGGTCGGTGGAGAAACATGCTTCCATTTGAGTAGAATAGCACGCCTGGCTAGCAGGGTGGTAAAGGCCATGACACGCTGTACAGAAACAGGGAGATTTTTAGACAGAGGAAGACCAAAAAGAGCAGTCAGGGAATTTGGTTCTAAATTTACATTGAGAGCCTGTTTGAGAGTTCGGAATATACTGGACCAAAAGTTGTTCAACCTCGGACATGACCAGAACATGCGCACATGGTCGGCTGGGGACTGTTTACAACGGTTACAGGCATCACTGTGACTTGGATATATCTTTGCCAATTTAGCGTTGGTGAAATGGGCTCTGTGAAGCACCTTCCACTGTAATAGACCGTGCCTGGCGCAAATAGATGAAGTATGGGTCAGTTTTAAAATGTCTCTCCACTGGATATCAGTAATGTCTATCCCCAAATCCTTTTCCCATGCATTTTTAGGCGATATAGTGGGGACTGGGCTCAGAAGTGCAATCTTATTATAAATAACAGATATCAGTCGCTTTTGTCGCAGGTCGAGAGACAGCAATTGGTCTATTTCAGCTTCGGGGGGGGCGGTTTGGGAAATGTGGGAACTGCTTTTGGATAAAATGTCTCATTTGAAGATACCGAAAAAAATGACTATTAGGCAGGTTGTATCTATCTGACAAAGATGCAAAGGACGTGAAAACACCTTCTTCATACAGGTCCTTAAATGTTCTGAGGCCCTTATCCGACCAAATGCGAAATGTAGGGTCAGAGCGGGAAGGGAGAAATGCATAATTATTCAAAACTGGGGCAAGAGTCGAAGCCCTATGAAAACCGTGCTGCTTTCTGAACTGGATCTAAATTTTAATTGTATTGGTGACGACCAGATTAGGTGAAACATTATGGGCACTTATGGGAAGCTGTGAACAGATCGTCGAATGTAGACAACAAGAAGAAGATGATATCTCAGTGTGAGCCCAGGGTGGACAGGTGTCTGCACCTTCCCCATGGAGCCAGTATACAAGTTTATTAATGTTGCAGGCCCAAAAATAGTAGCGAAAATTTGGCAATGCTAGCCCTCCTTCAGGTTTAGGAAGTTGAAGAATGGTTTTCTTAACACGGGCTGGTTTATTCTGCCAAATAAAAGTGTTAAGTTGTTGGTCGAGATTAACAAAAATGATTTATTAAGACAAATTGGGATGTGTTGAAAGAGATAAAGAAATTTCGGAAGAACTACCATCTTAATGAGATTAACTCGGCCTGCAAGAGACAGGGGGAGGGCAGCCCATCTGGACAAGTCTGACTTGCATTTATCTAATAAGGGCTGAAAATTCTTTTGAAAAAGTTCCCTGAAGGAGCTGGTAATAAACACCCCCAAATATTTGAATCCTTTTTCTGCTATTTTGAAAGGAAACACGGATTGTGGGAGAGATCTCGCCGAATTATTAACAAAAAATAACTCGCTTTTCTGAATGTTTAATTTATACCCTGATAGGCGCCCAAACTGATCCAGAGTTGATAAAATGGGGGGGAGGGAGGATGTGGGGTTTGAAATAAATAAGAGAAGGTCATCGGCATATAGAGAGAGTTTGTGAACTAAACCGAAACGAGAAATGCCTTCAAACTCATTCTGGTTTCTGAGCCAGATGGCTAGTGGTTCGATGGCTATATTGAACAGCAAAGGTGAAAGCGGACATCCCTGTCGGGTCCCACGTTTGAGAGGGAAGTATGCTGAATGGACGCCGTTAGTATTTACAGAAGCCGAGGGGGTGGCATACAAAAGTTTAACCCAAGAAATAAAGTTAGAATCAAAGCCAAATTTCTCTAAAATGAAAAATAAAAATCCCCACTCCACCCGGTCGAAAGCTTTCTCTGCATCAAGCGCCACTACAATTTCAGGAGTGTTCGACGCAGGTGAGTATATGATATTCAAAAGCCTCCTGGTGTTAAAGAATGGATGCCTCCCCAATGTGAAGCCTGTCTGGTCTAATGAGATTATTGATGACATCACACTTTGGAGGCGGAGGGCGAGGACCTTAGCCAGAATCTTATAATCTATGTTTAAAAGTGAGACAGGTCTATAGCTACCACAGGACGTAGGATCTCTATCTTTCTTCAGAAGCAATGAAAAAGATGCCTCATACAGGGTCGCTGGCAGTCTGCCTTCAGTGAAGGAATCGTTGAACATTCTCACCAGGATGGGGGCTAGTAACATCGAGTACGCCTTAAAGAACTCGACTGTAAAACCGTCGGGACCGGGAGATTTCTTGTTTTGCATAGAGTTGATTGCTTCATGCACCTCCAACAAAGAGATGGGTCTGCCCAGTTCTCTGGCAATATTTACTTCAATCTGCGGATATGTTAACTGGTCTAAAGGATTGGGGGCCACTGTAGTAATTGGGTTGCATTCAGAAGTATAGAGTGTGGTATAGAAATCAGAAAAAGACTTATTGATAGCTACTGGATCAGAAGCGAGGCTACCATCAGGTTGCTTAATTTGAGAAATCAATCTAGAGGCGCTAGCTGCACGGGCCTGCTGTGCCAAAAGTCTTCCGGCCTTATCTCCCTGCTCAAAAAAGTTTTGTTTCGATTGTCGCAGCTGTCTCTCCACTACGCGTGTCATTAACAGGTCGTGTTCCGAATGTAATAGTAACCGCTTCTTATAGAGAGTGGGGGATGGAGAGGTGGAGTAGGTTCCATCAAGCTTTAAAAGTTCCTCTGCAATCTCCCCCAGCCTAGCTTGCTCAGCCCTTCTCATTTGGGAAATATAAGCTATCACCTGTCCACGAATAGTAGCTTTAAGCGCTTCCCACAGAATGTTACTGCTGACCTCAGGGGTGTCATTAAACTCTATGTAGGTACGAATTTGAGTCGCAACAAAATCTTTAAACATATTATCTGACAACAAGTGCGAGCTGAACCTCCATCGTGAGCGTGGAGTTGTATCCCGTGGAAAACTAATGTCAACTGTGGTAGGGGCATGGTCAGAGGTGGTTATTGGGTGATACTCACATGCATTCACGGAATCTAGGAGATTATTATCGAGTAAAAAGAAATCAATTCGGGAGAATGTGTGGTGTACATGGGAAAAAAAAGAAAAAGCTCTACCATGGGGGTTTTTAAACCTCCAGGGATCCGAAATTCCTACAATTTTTAAATAGTCTATTTATTCATTTAGCCCTATACTTTAAAGTAAAAACTGGAAAAGATACAAAGATGAAACCTATTTCATTTTAGTTCTTTATTAAGTTAATAACAAATAAATCTCATATGTGGATAAAACTTACCCTGTGGAAAATACAAGCGTGAAGATCTTTTCACTTATCTTGTGGGCATTACCCAAAACAAATCCTATTTTTAACGCAGGAAATACTATCCTATCTTTGTAAACTTTGTTTTCAGACTCTGTTTAACTGAATACTTTTGCCTTAATCCCTTTAACCATTTATTTCATTCATTTTATCGGTTCAAATTAACGTCATATATTTAATTAATCCTAGAAAAAGATACAAATGTAAAGCGCTTTTCATTTTATTTCGTGTTTCACCTCAAAAACACATTTAGTTTTGCGGACAAACGGCTGCGTGTTTAAAACGTGGGAAATGTACTGTCTTCCTGTGTCATACTTAAAAGAAAAACCCCGTAGCATGCAAGCGTGAGCATTTTCACTTATATGCATTACTTCAAAGAACCTTTTTCCGACAGTCGAGTGTTGACGACAAGAGAAGAAGTATAGTCGTCGGTGTAGAGGAAAGAAGAAGAAGAAGAAAGCGGACGATAGTATTAACTCCAATGCCGTTTTTATGTTGTTGTTTGCAGATGAGGAAAGTGATATACACATAACAGAGACACACAAAAGCCGTTTGTCTGTAGTTTCACGGTCGGTGGATGGATTAAAAAGCATTACTGTTGACGGCCGAGATGTATTTGCAACTAAGCTAACGGCTATTGCTATCATCCTGGCGTACACATGCGCAGATTTCTCTCCCTACGTCACGGGTCGGTCGCAGGTCATCCCCAGGTCAGTCCGGCATGCGCCAAGGGTCATAAATCAAAAGGTCAGTGGGTCAGGACCGTGTCACGGAGTCATAAAACAATTATAGGGGTCATAAAACAATAAAACGATTATCGAAGGTGTGAAAATGAAGGTGTTGGCGTTAATGAGATGCAAGGTAAAGGATATTACTACTTATATACAATATTTTCCGAAATTATTTTGTCTGCGTTTTTAATTATCGTCTTTACAAAATATGTTTTACCGCTGTTTGAAGGACCTGACGTGACCATACTGAATCGATGTTGTAATCGTGTGTCAAAATCAAAAGAAATGTGCTTTGCCATTGGTTTAGTAGCCACACGGGAGTGTTGTGTAATCCTTAAAGACTACACGTTTGTTGTACACAACGTTTCAATACGGTGGCGTTTTTCAGTTGCAGCTTCTTTTTATCACGAATGATGGTGTCGGTCTCTGTTGTGATACATTCAGACACAGATTGGTGCGTGACAAAGGCATCCACCAATCGCTGCAAGGATTGCTGTGTGACCAATGGCGCGTTTTTGGAATTCAACGTCACACCCTTACATTTGATGGCTGTTTTGTTTTGTTTTGTGCTGTAGGCATAACATTTTGGCCCACTGGAAACAAATTCCGTGATGAAATCTTCAGCCTCTGTACCGCACAGATCACCATCGTTAATTTCATCAGTCAGATCACCAAGAAAGGGGCCCAGCGGTGGAACAAAGTCACCTTCTTTTGATACAAAAAGAATGCTGTCTGTATCACAGTAGAGAACACGCTGTTGCAATTGGTCAAGCAGGTCATAGAGAGTATAGAAACATACCTTCTGTCAAAATTTGATTTATGACCATGGCCTCCAAATGACCCCCCCCTTCCTGTCCCCCCGCCCCCCACCCCTCCACCCCCTTCCTTCCCCTTCCCTGTGAACTTGAGATGAAAGATCAATAAGGTCAAAGGTGACATATGGTACTTAAAGTGTTTTTTAAATGTTGTTTGAACTTTACAATGAACAATAATCCTGTTGACCATAAATATCAAGTTGGGTTCTCCTAATGATGACGTATGGTGACATATGGTAATGTAATGGTAATGTGAATATCCTGTGAATATCCTGAAATATCCTGTGAATATCCTGTGAACTTGAGATGAAAGATCAATAAGGTCAAAGGTGACATATGGTGACCAACAGTGAGACGCCTGTGAGCGCCATTCAGGAAGCCTAATCTGTAGCTATGCCCTCCCCCCTTGAGTGCCTCTCTCTCTCTCTCTCGCTCTCTCTCTCTCTCTCACACACACACACGCCCCTCCCTCACATACGCAGAGATACACACACACACACACACACACGCTGTCAGTCTAGTGAAAAGTTAGCGATAGCCGGAGACCGTTGCAGGCCGTTGTCCAGTGCGCGCCAGATTTGAAAAAATAAAATGAGCAAGAGAGCTTCCACCTCCAGTATCATCAGTGAGACGCCTGTGAGCGTCATTCGGGAGGCCTCGACGTGGAAGGCACCGAGAAAACTGATGGTGTTTAAGTGCCGATTCCAGCAGCCGCCAGCGGAGCCTCTCCAGGAAGAGTGGTGTTTGGAGACGGGTGAGAAATGGGGCTATTCTTTCAACTACCGCACTGTTGAACTGTGTATGTATCAGCTCCATTCGGGGCAGACCTTCAGTCCAGACACACCGAAAGCCCTAATCACTTCAAATGACTGGGGAGTGCTGAACGGCTTGGTGGCCCGATGCATGAGAGGCGAGAACATTCCATCCTTTTTCCTGCTAAACGAAGGGGGAGAGACCTATTTTAAGGAGGAGGAGGACCCCTTCGACCTCCATGAGGGAAAAGAAATCAAAAAATTCATCAAGATAATATGGGAAACCAAATCAGACAGCTCCAGTAAATGGTTTTACCGAGTAAATTTGGAGATGCACGGGGAGAAAGGTCCGGCCGGCCACCTGGTGCTGGAGCGTTTCAGCTCTGAAAACGGGGTATTTTTCAGGAGCCTGCGCGTGCCGGTCGCGGCGTGGATGAAGATGCTGGATGATTCGGCCGACCGCATCAGCGCTCTGTTCCAAAACAGCCGCCCCTGGAAAGATGTGACGCTGGTGAGAAAAGACATTTCCCGCCTGTTTTAGGACTACAAAGCCACTCCCACACCCCGCCCACTTCCCTAACCACGGCATAAAATTGAACACCCGGACCACAGGTCTGAAGAAGACACCAACTTTGACTTTGAGCATCATGTCTCTCGCCTTCGACTCAACTCCACCTCCGTCTCCTATCGTAGAAGAGGAGGAGGATAGTCCACCCTCCGCTCCACCTCCGTCTCCTATATCAGGCATAGAAGAGGAAAGCGCTGCTACTGAAGACCAACCCGATGCAGGACTGCTGTCCTCCGCCCTCCAAGAAAATATTAAAGCCGGCATCATCCATCTGCTGAACATTGTTCTGCAGGAGTTTCGTCGCGAGATCTGCTTCGGATGTCAGGTAGACCACCCCAGCCAGAATAACCACGAGTGCCTTTTTGAGGTCCCCCGCTTCTTCTACAGAAGTCACTTTCCCCGGCTGATGAGGAGGCTCTGGACACCGCAGTTTATCCCGGCCCTGCAGCAGCTACTGACTACCCTTCGTATCTCCGTCGATAAATCCAGAATTGAAGGCGCTGCTGAAGCCATACTACATGAACTGAGATCGTGTGAGGATATCGTCGAGACAATCAGAGAGCTGTACGAATCACTGGTTGGAGAGGACGTTATGAAGATAGCCCTACTTCGTATAGCGGCCGATACCTGGAAAGGAACCCAAAAACCACTGGAGTAAATTCCTTATTTAGAACGCATTTATCTTTAAATTACATTTGTTATTGATTTTGTATGTGCATTTATCCAACTTTGGTGTTTTGCTTCTTTTTTCTTTACCATGGCGAATTGTTTGAGAATACTGTTCAGGGCTGTGAAACTGAGGTACATCGTGTGGGAGCTATCGGCTATACTAGAGCAAGCTGTTGCCAACAAAGTGAACGATGATAAAAAATTTAAAATCAGCGGTAGCCCAAAACCTGACCAAGTTAAAAAATTAGAAATGATATTGGCTTTAGTGCGTGCTCGGGCTACAAGTGTTCGATGGGAAGCGACTGTGCAAAAGGCTGTGGCATCATTCTCTGAAAGTTCTGTGATGGCTACATTCATCGGTGTAATCAATGATGAGGAAACTGCTCAAATGACTGTGTATCAGCTGTTGGCACTTTATGCTCTGATCATCGATTCATTGTCTCATTACGTTCAAGATCAGCCGAGCGGTGATATCTTACAAACGCGGTCATTCTTTAACGTTCTTGATTTGCATATGTTTCTTCTCTGTTGTCAATAAACTATAAAGTCGAAAACAGTAAAGAGGTTTGGTCATTCTTTAACGTTCTTGATTTGCATATGTTTCTTCTCTGTTGTCAATAAACTATAAAGTCGAAAACAGTAAAGAGGTTTCGGTCATTCTTTAACGTTCGATGGTGAAAGATGGAGAAAAAGGCAGAACGTTTGATGAAGAAGCTATATTATACACCTTCACACCCGGGAAGTTTTAGAGGGGTACAACGGCTTCAGAGAGCTGTACAGGACGAAGGCGGGGCTAAAGTAAAAACTGATCGAGTTAAAGATTTTTTATCAAAGCAGGATGCCTACACTCTGCACAAACCGGCCCGGATACATTTCGCAAGAAACAGAGTATTTGCAACACGACCCCTGAATCAGTTTCAAGCAGATTTATGTGATATGCAAGCTTTAGCAGAGTACAATGACGGGTATAATTACCTATTAACGGTCATCGATATTTTTTCAAAGAAGGCGTACGTTAGAGCGCTGAAGACAAAATCAGGAAGTGAAGTGAGCAGGGCTTTTGCCTCTGTGTTAAAGGAGAGCAAAGCGCCTGAGAAGTTACAGACTGACGCGGGTAAAGAATTCTATAACAAGACTTTTAAAGCTCTGATGAAGAAGCACGGTATTACTCACTTTTCCACCGCTAGCGATCTCAAAGCTTGCGTCGTCGAGCGGTTCAACCGTACACTAAAGACTAGAATGTGGCGATACTTTACGGCCAGAAACACACACCGATATGTAGATGTTTTGCAAGATCTTCTTAAAAGTTATAATGAGAGTTATCACAAAAGTATAAAAATGAAGCCGAACGACGTCACAGCCGACAACACCCCTGATGTATTTCAAAACTTGTACGGTACATTACCTCTTCATCACAAAAACAAGTGCAAAATGAATTTAAAAGAGGGTGATGTAGTGAGGATTTCCAAACTGAGGGGAGTGTTTGACAAAAAGTATGAGCAGAGTTACACGGACGAGCTGTTCACCGTATCAGAATGTATTCCCCGACTTCCACCGGTGTACAAAATAAAAGATTATGACGGAGAGCCTATCGAGGGAGCTTTTTATGAGGCCGAACTACAGAAAGTGACCGTTACGGAGGATAAAACGTACCGAGTGGAAGCCATTCTGGATGAACGCAATATTCGGGGTAGAAAACATGTTCTGGTGCGTTGGAAAAACTGGCCTGAGAAATTTAATAGCTGGGTACCCGCCGGTCAGCTGATTGATGTATAAAGTCGGCGCACGCAGCAGTCTCCATATCACATTAACATTAAGAGTCATGGATGCGAGAACAGAAGAGGGTTTTTACGTGACTTTACCCTCTAACGCCAGCCTCAACGTGTTTACTGAAAACACTATAGCCAGCTACCGAGTGGATTTAGCGCAACATCTCCACTTGGAGGGCCCTTGGCAGGTAGCGCTGACGGAGATCTCCTACCCACACACGTGGTATAATACTCCTGAAGACAACTCTTTTTTTCACTGGTTTGACGCGTGGGAGCATGGCGCCCCGGATTCGATCGAACCAGTCGCTGATGTGGACGAAAAAAATTTTACCCAGCACGTCAAAGCTTTTGAAAGCGGATATTATGAGGACAAAGAGCAGATCATAAAACAGATAAACACGTGTATGAGGGAAATGCACACCGACGTCACTCTACGATATCACGAAAGTAAACGTACGTTTCAGTGGTTAGGTAGCGGCCGTTACAGACTGCGTTTTTTTCCCTCCCATGGCCTACATGTTAGGATTAAAGCCCGGTGAGTGGTTCGCCAGCGGCATACTCAGAAACTCTTCTCGCCCCGCTGATATAAAAGCGGGGTTTTATCATATGTTCTGTTATAGCGACGTGGTTCAGCATCAGGCGGTGGGCGACGCTTACGCCCCTCTCTTGAGAACGGTTCAAATTGAAGGTAAATTCGGAGATGTCATTTCACACTCCTTCAACCCCGCCTACTACTTACCGGTAGCGAAAAGACATATTGAAAACATCAGCATCGAGCTCAAGACCGATCAGAACCAACCGGTGGATTTCAGCTTCGGGAAAGTGATTGTGACGTTACATTTTAAACCGTGTAAAACAGTGAGCTGAAAATGGTGGTGGTGGAACCTCACCCCGATCTTTATAGTTTTGTAAGTTATTATGAAGATCAGGTGGGAAGCGGCCTGCCCGGATTCCACGGAGCTCCCATGATGTACGGTAGGGGGCTGGGATCCTTATTTGCAAAACTATTTAGGTTTGTGACGCCGATGGTCAAAAAAGGATTTAACATCGCTAAACCTCATCTTCAAAACGCCGCGAAGAACATAGCATCTGACGTAGTCAGCAGGGTCGTTCGGCGCGCGAGAGGTCCGGCGGAAGAAAATCAAGAAGGATCAGGACTTATGCTTCTCGCTCGACGAGCCGGAAAGAGACCGCCCGGACGCCGTGTAGCAGCTCATAAAAAGCGCAAGTCATCCGCTAGTAGTAATTCAGTGTTGAGACGAAGGTCCAAAGGAAGGAAACCCAAAGATATTTTCTCCTGAAAATGACTCTTTTACATCACAAATCGCCAGAATGCAGCATGACAGAACTGGACTTATTTGCCGCTCCGGTGACGCAGATGTCTATTGAGCAGAGTCAGTATACGGAGATTTCCCCTTTATCGGCTCTCACAGACATCTTCTTTAGCGAGAGACTTCTTTTGAACAGCGTGGACTTGCGGATTAAACTAACCCGGGCTTGTGACGCTTTCTGTCTGATGAGTCAGGCCAACGCCGACTTCCGCCTCAAAATACTGGGGGCTTCTCTGTTTATGAAAAAAGTAGCCGTTTCCCCCGCACTGCGATTAGGCCATTCAGCGGCTCTGATGAAAGGCAACGCCCTCTACCCCTTGTCGAGAATCAACGTGAAAACTTACTCCGTTCCTCAAAACTCCTGAATATGCAATCAGGAGAACCTGTTTCTGGGTGTCATGCCTAAATACGTTGTTTTGGGGATGGTGAACCACCACGCCTTCACAGGAAGAAGGGATCTCTCGCCTTTCAACTTTGCTCACAACGACGTGGAGTACCTGGCTTTGTGTCATAACGGCCGACAGGTCCCGGCCAAAGCTTTCCAGCCCCAATTTGATAACGGCGTTTGCGTGAGAGAATTTTATAACCTGTTCACCGCCACCGGGAGACATTTGAAAGATTTACCTCTGTCCATCGACCGTGAAGATTTTGAAAGAGGATATACTCTATTTGTTTTCAACCTGAGCCCCGACGAGGACGTGGCGGCTCTTTCCCCGGTATCCAGCGGTAGTCTGAGGCTAGAAATGAGATTTCGAGTCCCCTTACCAAACACTCAGACTCTGGTTGTCTACGCCTGCTACGATTCCATTCTGGAGATCAATTCAAAACGACAAGTGCTGGTGGATTATTATTGAAACGATGAATTCTACTGAGCTGGAAACACTCCTAAGCGGCCTACTGGGTAGCGTATTCCGCGGTGTCTGGGCTTCGGATGAATTACCCTCCCTACAACCCTCACTGCCCTCGTACTATATCGTGAACACCCACCCTCGTCACCTGCCAGGAGAGCACTGGCTGGCGCTCACTGTGGTAAAAGGTGGAAAGGCCACATTCTTTGATTCTTTCGGACTCAGCCCGGATTTTGAGTATTATCCCACGAGCATCCTGCGTTTCCTGGAACGTCAGCGCGGAATAAAACAGATCCTGCATCACGATCGTCAACTCCAGCATGAATTATCGGATGTCTGCGGTCAGCACTGTGCATATTATCTGTGTCTGAGAGGAAGCGGACTATCGTACGCCAGCGTCTCGCTATAAAGACGATCCTGTCCGTAACGATGCCGTGGTATCTGAATTTGTTAAAAAATATCAAAATTGTCTATCAGTCCCCTGTGGCGGGAATTCTAACCAGTTAGCCTGTTCTCTGCAAATGTTTAAAGATTGTGAAATGAAAGAGTCTGCAACGTTGAACGGTTTTAATAAAGCTTTATTAATCAATGACTGAGTTACAGAGTCGTTATTCCCGTACAATTATTACAATCATTTATTTATTTATTTAATGATGATCTTAAGGAGACAATTCCGTCCACTACACAGTTTGACGCTTCTTCTTCTTCTTTTTTCTCCCCCTCTGTTCA
>JAFBJQ010002381.1:54138-138633 GCA_016785345.1 Trinectes maculatus | reverse complement strand
CTATCGCCATGGCTACCAGCAGGCCTACCAGAGATACTTTGCCTCCAGGAATCTGCCCCAGAGACCAACTACAGCTCGCCGCTACTAAACTCAGAGTATCAGTCTCTCAGATGCTGATTTGTCATTTACATCCACGTATGGATCCATATTTCTACAATCCATGTATCACAGCTTCTTATATAATTTATGTCGTTTTTTCACCAAAACAGTGGGCATTCCTGTGCGGCTCAGATCCCATCATTATACACATGTAGAACTTCACGGCCCACTTCTTGTGTAATCTCAGGATAACGTCTATCCCCCTGTTGTAACCCCTCCCCATCATTTATGAGCTTTCTGCGATATGCTTGAGTGAAGTGTCTTTGCTCGTTTCTCACGTTATCTGCCGACTGCTGATGATTATTTCTACTGCTTTGAAAAAAAAGAAAAGAAATAAAACTCAGTGGGTTTTATTCTTAATCCGGTTGTGCCGTTTCTTTTGCCGCTGGGCTGTGTGAGAAGAATTGGATTTTGTATGGAGGGATGGAAAGACCAGGGATTTGGTGTTTGAAATGCGGGGCAGATGTTAAAAATGATAGTGGTCCAGCTTTGTGGCTGCTCAGGGTGAGTTGGCGAGCAGTAATGGTATGTGTGGTGTGAGAGTAGAGCTTTGTGTGTCGGTCTGCATCCTCCCTGCTGCAGACAGTCACAGCAACAAAGACACACACTACCACACTGTAGCTTCCAGCCTGGCCGTAACACACGTCTGTTCTCTTTGTGTTGCAACCAGGCACAGATGTGCGCAATTTAAGTTGTCGTGGGGTTGAATCCTTGAAGTGTGTCCCTGTCCCTGAAATGAGACGAGGCAGTGGGATTTACCCAGACAGTGAAATTATAGCTCGCACTGTCACAACCAGCAGAGGCGAAATATCCAGGCCAAAAAAAAAAAAAAAAAAACCCCATCAGGAGGAGAAAATCTATGAAAGACTCTTTCATATGGTAAATCCTTGATGTCCAGAGGACTGATTTCATTATCATCCAACAAACCCTCCTGGATTTGTTTCTAAAAAAAAGTCTTTTGCTTTATGGAGGAAATCACTGCGGTTTGAAGGAAAAGAGAAAACTCTTACATTAACATGATAATGTTGGACTTTACGCTGTGTTACAGATATTTGGACAGAAATTAGTTGGCGCTCTGTAAAATTCTGACCTCTTGAGGCTGCCAGCTGGCATTACATTTCTATCATTTCTTCAAACCCTTTATCATATTGCACAAGCAAAGACTAGAAAAAGAAGCAGCTTGTTTCTCAGCTGCAGCTAAAACGAGCTCCATGATGGTTTTAATTATTTGACCCACATTGGCTGATACTGTATATCACCCATGTTTATTTTCTCACTATGTATGCTTTAAAACACATAATGACCAGCTTTTTCAAGCAGAGACTGTGTGTGTGTGTGTGTGTGTGTGTGTGTGTGTGTGTTTAGAATGTGTGTGTGTTTTTATACATTTTTTCCCCTTTTTGTGGAGGTGTGTATTTCTGCTGCTGTGTGGGTGTGTGACACATGATTCCCTAACCAATCACATATCCATGTCACAGTGAGGTCGCATCTATAAGCCGAGTGTGTATCTATGTATATATGTGAAGAAGAGAGAAAGTAAGAGAGCGAGAGAGAGAGAGAGAGGAGATTGACGAAGTGAGATACTGTGGAAGGTGAAGACAAAAGCTAAGAGATGAAGACGTTGTCCGTCCTGGTTCTTTGCTCCCTGGCTCTTCTGTGTCTGACCTCAGGTAAGAACAACACAGCAGTGTCTTGTGCTATGTTAACAAGCTCCTTATCAGTACGACTATATGATATTATTTTAACTTCAAATCCAAAACCTGACTGATTTGATTGACTTGATTTATGAGCTGTGTTAACAAGAGACATTTGATACTTCTTCAGCTAGAAATCATCAAACAAATACTGAAATAAATCATAATAATATAATGTTAATATCATCAATAATAACTTCATCCTTCATGTCTGGTAGATGTTTCCCCTGGCTCCCAGCCTGCTGATGACAACCCTGCTCAGGAGGGTAAGACCTGCATTTATTCTGCTGCAATACATGAAATCATTTGCTGCGTTAGAATTTGTTTTTATAGTTTTCAATTGCATAAATATTAATCCAAAATTAATTTCTTTCAATTTGAAAAAAATAAATAGCAGAATACATTTAATTAATACTTAGATGACTTACAACATATTGACTCCATAGAACTTTTCTTGATTTTTGCTGAGTTGCTCTTTTGTTTGCCTTTGTATATGATTGATCTGTTATCAGCAGTTATTAACAGTATGTGTTGATACAGTCAGATGTTCAGTAATGTGCATGATGTGCAGGGTTGTTTGTGGAGAGGGAGCAGGCGTCCATGGTGGTGAGGCAGAGGAGGGCTGTCGGAGCGTTATCACAGACCCAGCTGGAGAGGTAATTCACAGACCCTCTCCTTAACATCACCTAAAAGCAGCGGCGCACAGGCCAGCACACATACCACCACACATACCACCACACATACCAGCACACATACCAGCACACGTACCAGCACACGTACCAGCACACACTATAACTATTCTTTAATCTGATGACCTGCGGTCCACTCATTTCCTCATTGTTTCCCTCTCCACTCAGCCTGAGAGAAGTGTGCGAGGCCAACGTGGCTTGTGAGCACATGATGGACATCAGTGGAATCATTGCCGCCTACACCGCCTACTACGGCCCAATCCCCTATTAGACAAACACAACGCCACTGCTTTCTTCACTTTGCATCGGCACCTTTGAGCTTCGCTTTTTACAGTTTCACATTTTGAAAAAAGGCATAAAATGAAAAAAAAAGGTTTTCCAATATTTGCCCTTGTGCAAACGTTGTTACACAAATTTATGTACAAATGAAGATGTGAGCAGACGTGCATGTAAGAGGAATAATATTGGCATTGAATTCAATTTTCCACCCTGCACAGATCCACAGAATCGTCTCAAGTCGTATCACTTTTAACAGCCAGTAGAGTAGTATGACGTCATTAAATATGAAATCAATAAAAGTCTGCTGTCTGTGCTCTTTTACATCACCCATCCTCTGATACTGGATTATGGTATTACTGGTAGATAGAAGTGCGTGGACTAGCTCTGGCCACTAGATGTCCTTGTTGTTCATGAATATGTCTTATCTCTTTGCCTCCCTGGTGTTTGTCTCCCTCATACTGAGTCCTCCAGAGCCTGGTGACATGGGTGGAAAAAAATATTCTGTGGCCACGAGACCCTGTTCCATGGCCACAAACAAATTAGTTGTGACACCGAGATCATACCATAATTAATTTATGGCCACGACTTATTCATTTTGTTTGTAGGGGTGTAAGTTATGAGATCATATCGCGTGGCCATGATGGGTTGAACGTGTGGCTATGGAATAGGACCTCGTTCCCACGACTTATTAATTCATGGCCATGGAATTTTTTTTTCCCCACCCATGTCACCAGAAAATAAATTTTAGTTAATCAATACCTCTGAAGCTTACGATATATCTTGTTCTTAGTCGATAACTCCTAACTTCCTTCCTGGTGAGCACGAAGAGTTTTAACAGCATATTTTTGTGTAAAAGAAAAACTTATAAAGAATATCGTCAGATTATCGTTATAGAATGTTTTCTAAAAAATAATCAAGATCTTTTTTTTTGCCCATATCTTACACCCCTACAAACAACCATTTACACTGATATTTACACCTACTGTCAGTTCAGAGTCTCCAGTTACTAAACCCACACATGCATTTCTTCAGACTGTGGGAGGAAGTTAAAGTACAAAGAGAGACACACTGGGACAACATGCAAATTCCACATAGGAAAACCCCCATTGAAACCAGGAATTGAACAGGGAACCAGTGCCCTGCGCAGTATATGCGTTGTTATACCCATATACTATATTATGTAGTATCCACCTAAACTCCTGACATCCAGTCTTTTACCATGTCTGTAATCACTAACAAGTAACTCATCATTTCTTGGCAAACATTACAGTATATGATCATTCTGTCTGGTATTATTCCAAAGTAGCGGCCTCGCCTTTCCAAACAAGGGAAGTACCTGGCATTTGTGACTGTCTTTGTGAGTACACAGAGTCAGTGAGATGGACAGCCCCTATATCTGGTTTCGCTGGGCATGTCTGTTGGACAGTGTTTTGTTTTGTCATGTCTGTTACTGGCCCTGTGCCCTGCTGTCGTGTTTCTCGTCAGGCGAGTCACTATTACGGAAGAAATTTTGTTGTTGTCCTCCTTCAAAGACCATTGTGTGGTGTGTCGGGGCTGGATTCAAGAAAATGTTTTCATTTGTGCAAAGTCACCTGAAACTAAGATTTGTTGTGTTTCCGTTGCGTTGGAACGAGACCCTCATACATGCACAGCGTCATGTCCAGTAACCCACAGCAGGCACACAAAACAAAGTTATTTAGAAAGGGCTGGCATGCCACTTTCTAGGTGTGACACACACATGAATGAGGAAGTCGAGCAACGTGTTTGAAACCAGCTGCTGGAGCCCACTTTTTATTTACTGTTCACATAGGACAGGGGTTTCAATCTGCTTAACTGACACTCCGGTAGAATATGTTTAAAAATACACCAGACTAGTCCTTTAAATGTACAAGAGATTAAGAAAGGTAGCTTATTTATCCCCTCAAAATTCTTGCTAATTTTTTTAATGTTTTGGGTTCACCCCATTCTTTCTGAATCTTTGTATTGTTGTTGCTCAATAAAAAAAAATTATTAAAAAAAAGATTCTTGCTAATAACGCAGCAAGCTTTATTTTAATGATAATATATTCTGAAGAAAAATGTGAGTCATTTTATCAGCATACGCCCTTTAATTCTATCAACTTTACACTTATTTACTCCTCATAAAGAGGTCATGATCAGGAAGCATCTTTCCCCCTGCTGTTTGCAGTTCCTGGTTTATTGCCACACACACATGGCGTTTGAACATACTGTACCGTTGTTACTCTAAATCTGTCATTCATTTAATGACTACACTAATGATCGATATTAAGTGGTGGAGCAGAGAAACCACAGTCTGTCATGCAGTTCCAGTTGCAGCAGCAGTGTGTTGAAGGTTTGTTGAACATTCTTGGCAGCTGTGTGGTGATCTGCCCAACCAGTTTCCCAGAACAATGGTGGAAACGGCTTATCTCCTCTGTAGTCACGTTTACGCTTGAAGAACCTGTATTCCTTTTTTTCATTTAAACCGTTTTGTCGTACATCAACGGCAAACATCACATTTGCTGTGTAAATGTGTCAAACAAAACCCAGGAATAAAACTTTGAACGTAGAAAAGCAAGTTGTAAATTATTGATAATAAAAGCATGTAAACCTTTACAACTCAAATATTAACTTTAAAGCACAGCAGAAAATAAAGTTTAAAGTACAGCACAGCAGCAGATAACTGTCATGAAGTATCATTCAATACAATGCAAATAATAGGAAGTTTAAGAGTAATCCAGTATAAGTCAAAGTCTTCCTTTAAAATGTTACATGTGGGAAGTACCAGCAACAAAATGAACAATAAAAGCATTGTATATACTTCTTTATTGTATATACTTCTTTATATTGTTTTCCTTTTTATATTCTGATATTGTTAATAACTTTTTATTTTTTATTTTTATTTTTATTTTATGTTTTTATATTGCTTGTAAGATTGGTTCCATGCCCTGCTGTTGCTGCACTGTAATTTCCCAATTTGGGATCAATAAAGTAAATCTATCTATCTACTGTATCTATGTCCGTCAAAATTGGAAATGTACTTTCCACCTATTGTGTTGATTATTTTTTGAAAACCAAATGTTTATCTTTAAATCTTTGAATCCCCAAGTAAAAGGAAATGTAAATAGAGAGCTCCTCCCGCCCCATTCCTCCAGTAACGTGTTTGTCTCCGCTCTAAATTTGGAAAGCACCCTTGCGTCACCAGCCTTTTAAAAGTCCGCCTGCCGCAGCTCCGAGCATCTTGTTTATGCCACAGGAGCCAGACGAACATGATGGACCAACTAACATTCATCAGGGACAATCGCCAGCGTATCCAGGCAGTGGAGAATTCATTTGGTCCATCAGGGAAACCTCTGTCCAAGCCAGATCGGATTCTGATGGGAGAGGGTCACCTTATCAAGCAGGGCCGACGAAAGCCTGAGCTGAAGGCTTTTTTTCTCTTCAATGATATCTTGGTGTATGGCAGCGTGATTCTGAATGGCCGCTGGCACAAAAAGCAGAAGATAATACCTCTAGGTGAGCAACTCATCCTGCTTTCCTCTGATTAACCACAACACAGAAACCGATCTCACTACAAACTTTACACTACTTCTCATAGCATCCAAAACCATTTCACTGTCATAAACATCATGCTGTGTTTGCTGTGATTGCAGAGGACCTTCAGCTGGAGGACTTGGAGGATGGAGATAGGCTGAGGAACCAGTGGTTAATCCGTACACCACGCAAGTCCTTTTACGTGTCTGCCCCTTCACATGAGGAGAAGCAGGCCTGGATGGGGCACATTGAAGAGTGCCGTGCCAGCCTGCTGCAGGGGGCATGCTCACAGCCCAAGCCCACCTTCGCTGTTTCCTGGATCCCAGACCACGCTGCAGACAAATGTATGCGCTGCTTCAAGAGGTTCACGGTCACCAACCGTCGACACCACTGCCGAAAATGTGGTTTTCTGGTTTGCAAGTCGTGCTCAAAGACCCGATCAGTGATAAGGCACATTCACCCCACCAAGAAGCTGAGGGTCTGCCGGCTCTGCCACTTAACAAATACAGAAGAGGAGGTCTCTCGCCTGCGGGGAGACAGCGCAGGAAAGATCAGCTCCGAGGAAGAAGATGTGGCAACATCCAGTGAGGAAGAGGAGGAAGGGGAGATGATAGAGATCCACAGCCCCACCAGCTGGCTGGACGTCAGGATGGGCACATGGAACCAGACTGGCTTTGACTTTGACCAAAGATAATAAATACTGCCCCAACCATGTGAAACATAACCACATCAATACTGCTGCACCTTTTTACACACAACTGCTGCGTGAACCATATTTATGCCTAATACTGTGACTTCCTTTATAGCCACTGTGGGGACCCGGGATAGAATAGGTCCCTAGCAACCCTTTGCTGATCGTAAGAGGCGACAAATGGGACAGAATGTGATGTGATTTGATGTGATGTGATCTAATTTAATTTAATTTAATGTAATATATTGTAATGTTGTGTCACATGATGTAAAGTAATGAAATCTAATAATTGTTTGTTATAGCAATAGAGCACTTGACTTTTGAATGGACTTAGATGATAAGGACATGTTGACGCACAGCAATTGTTTGTCATGTTTTAAGACATTGACAAATACTCTGCTTCGAAACATGATTTGTGTCTCATATGTTTTCTTCACCTACTGGTTAACACTCACACATGCAGGCTGCATAATCACCTGACTCGAGATGTCAAATAGGCCTGGCTCATCACAAATAAAACCACTGAAACTGGAACATGCTGTGTCTGTTGTGGTGATTTGTGTGTTGTAAAACAGGTTACACTCACCAGTACAATGTTTTCTTTGCTTTTCCTTCTCATGATTCCAAAGCGCACAAACATGAGTGACTCGTTGTTGTTCCTCTTTGTACATTAGGCTGAAATTACCTGTTATATAAAAAATATAGATGAAGAGGCAATATTTTCTTGGCTCGTTCAGTTTTTTACATTGTTCGAGTGATAGATCAGAAAATGTTCTTAAGTGTGTATTTATTTTCAGTGATTAAGAATCTACTCTATATAGATTCTTGTCATCTGATAATTATGATACATTGATTCACTTTGTCATTTTCCTGTACTTACATATAACTGAGTTTATATACAACTGGTGAAGGATCTGACAGTCCCATTTGCTTTTGGGGAAATGCCTTGAATTTGACTTTGTCACACGGAACAAGGAAATGTGGCCCATTATTTTTTGCAAGTGATAAAGCACTGGCTTTGATCAGTCCCCAATGCACGAAGAATGCCAAACCTTATCTCAGACTTTCTCCTGCTTCACATCATGTATGTAAACAAATCAAATTTGATAAAAAAACAACTTCAAGTTAGAAATCATCTGGTATCATTTAACAAAAGGGAAAATGACAAATTGGTATGAAAAGATCAATATAATGTCTGTAGCTGATTTGAGATCCATTTGTATGATCAGAACAGACAGTCAGTACATTCATGGATTCAAACTGTCCAAAATGATTTAAATTTATCCTGTATCATCAACACTGAGCAAATGCTTGGGTGGAAACTGGTTTTCAGACATGAAACTGACCTGATGGAGCAGAAAGCTGATATTTACAGCAATCGAGCTGGACTGTAGAAATTGCGCCATCTGTCGTCCACAACGTTGTACTGCAAATAATATGAAAGAAATGGATTAAATGAAGTCAAGCGAGGCATCAAGAAGCTTTGGACTCTTTTGGACCATTGTATTGAAAATCGAACATTTGAAATGAATTTATAATTATTGATCTGGAGGAAGCCGAAGTGGTCAGTCACGTGGATTTTCAGAAAAAAACTTGCGGTACTTCGGAGCCTTGGTATTAGAGATAACGATATATATGTGTGTTTTTTGAGAACTATATACGTATATATGTGTATATATGAGAGATAATGCCACTTGTGAGTCGCATTGATGACGCAAATTACGTCTTTTCCGGTCTAGCTCGCGGCAGTAAACATGGCGGACGGATAGCAGAGTGGTCTGAGTGCAGTCTGTTTGGAGTGTTTTGAGCTGCTAGAAGCAGACTTTTTGTTTTACATTGTGTGTGAGGGGTGTTGCACGCTGCGGGCTTTATTCGAATAAAAGGTAAAGTGGAGTTTCGCCTCTGTGCAATTGAGGATGCTAACGCGGGCCTAGCTAGACGTGCATGCTAACGTTCCGAGCTAGCTCTCACGCCAAACGAGTCATGATTTTTTAACATATGGATATCGATCACTCTAAACCTTACTGTCTTTATAGTGTTTCTTAGCCACCAAAAGCCCCTCTGTTGCACCAGGCAAATTTAAGATTGACTGCTAATGTGATGGTCTTGATCGACTGTAAACCTGTTAGCCAGTAGTAGCTAACATTTGTACAAGAAAGTATCTTCACATGTACCACCAAACATGCCATTATGTGAACAAACTATATAAGTTGTTACCAGTAGTGAAGTTAACTAAAATAAGCCAAATAATATTAATTTGACTATGCTGCATCAATTAATCACCGATTGTAGCGAACACATCTTCCTGTGTGTATTTGAGCTGTTTGTGAAATGCAGTTGCTAGGTAGAGGTGTGTAGCGTTTCAGTGGCCTTGTCATGACTGCTTTTTTTTTTGCTGGGATTTTTCTTCTCAGGGAGCAGGAGACACATCGGCATCATGGGGCGACGTTCAACTTCCTCCACCAAGAGTGGGAAGTTTATGAACCCCACTGACCAAGCCAGTAAGTACCCAATAAAATATAGAGCCACTTCATCTGGCATCAACCTGCTATGACACGGTTGCACCTGTATTATGTTTGCAGTATTGTTCATTTATTTTGTCAGGAAACACAGCTATAACTCATTTGTATTTGTTCTCTATCTTACAGGAAAGGAGGCCAGGAAAAGGGAGTTAAAGAAGGTAATTGTAGTTTTGAAACATATGACTCTTTAATGTAATAACTCCTATAAAACACAACATTCATGTATTCTATTATTAAGTTACTGTAATTCTGAATACTCCTGTTAGAACAAGAAGCAGAGAATGATGGTGAGGGCAGCTGTACTGAAGATGAAGGACCCCAGACAGATTATCAGAGATATGGAGAAACTAGATGAGATGGGTGAGAGGGCTGATTTACTGATGTTACTGTTGTCCTTGCAAATATGTGTTGTTTTAAGTGAAGTGAACATTTGCATTTCCAGTTACTGTGCTGTATAAACGCAAGTCTTCCTTGTTTAGTTAGTTTGTACATTTTTAAATTTCAGAAATAATTATGTGGTGTATAATAAATGTTTCTTGTAACACTCAATAGAATTCAATCCAGTTCAACAACCCCTTCTCAATGAGAAGGTGTTGCGGGACAAGCGGAAGAAGCTACGTGAGACATTCGAACGCATTGTTCGTCTGTATGAGAGAGAGAATCCAGAAACTTACAAGGAGCTGCGCAAACTGGAATTAGACTATGAGACCAAACGGAGCCAACTGGCGCTATATTATGATTCAGTTAAGGTATGTGTTTGTGGGTGCGAATTTGTTAAAATGCATATGCATCCTTTTAATGAACTGTGCTTGCCAGGAATTTGAATTGATTTATGTTGATTAGTCTTGATCTCAAGGTAGTTAAATGATTCAAATGACCTTGAAATATCAGTATTTTGGGGAATTTTGCTGTTTTTGTTGTTTCACAGCATAATTTTGTGGCCTCTTTATATTACTGGTTTTGGGGCTGACTGTGTGTTTGCTGTCATGTCCTGTTTTTCAGAATGCAGAGTCAGTGGAGGTTGACAGTATCCCTTTACCAGATATGCCTCATGCACCCTCCAATATCCACATTCAGGACATCCCATTACCAGGGGCTCAGCCTCCATCCATTTTAAAGAAGAGCTCAACTTTTGGGTATACCTCAGGCTGTATTATTAAATAATAATAATAATAATATTGTTATTATCATTAGAGGCTACTGCATGATACTGTATGTACATCAGTATGATGCTGTTGTGTGTTACTCTGCCACTGATGGAATTCTCCTTTTCCTCTATCTCTCAGTAAAGGAACTCTCTCATCATCCTCTGGACCAGTATTGGCAACAGTGCCAGGTGTCCCACGTTTACCTCCAGGGAAGAAGCCCCCTGGTCCCCCACCTGGCCCCCCACCCCCGCAAGTTTTGGCACTGTATGGCATTCCTGCTCGACGAGCTTATAGCACGGACATAGGTAATGCACAGACTTGCCTATTCATTTAATTATGCTATGACTTCATATATTTCTGATTGCAAAATTTCTCTGATTAATAATATTAATTTAAAATTGTATGAATTGCTTTCATTATCAGGTTTCTGCTCACAGCTGTTCTGTGTTGCTCTTTTCTAATTTTTTTGTGGTCTATTTTCCTTCCTAAAAAGAGCCGTCTATTCCTGGTTTAGACAAAGATTTGATGGATTTGGGAAGAGATCGGGATAGTGGCAGTGAGAGTGACAGAGATGATATGGACAATGACAACAGCGACTCTGAAGAGGACAGTGAAGAAGAGAGAAATGAAGGCGGTGACGCTGACCAGAGAATGAAGTTGGACAGACAGGATGATGAGAGGGACAGGGAGGAAGATAGAAACAGAAATGAAAGGCATGGCGGTAAGAGGCTTTTCTTCAGGTTATATTTCTGAACCTAAAAGTCATTAATTTTTTGTGTCTAGTTTTCATTTTCTAGCTTTAACTTTCAGAAATATTTGCATTGTAAAGCAAAACCATTGTCTTCTTACACCAATATTTATATTTTAATGGCCAACTCTTTTAGGTCGCAGTGTACGTTTCGTAGATATGCCTCCAGAGATGCCACGTGAGGGAAAGAGGAAGAAGAAGAGGCTAGTGAAGAAGACCAAAGCCATTACACCTTTGCAGGCCATGATGTTAAGGATGGCAGGTACGTGTATTATACGTCGTATTATAATATTATTTTACAATAATACTTTTCTGCTGCAAATGCGATAGAATAGTATATTTTGTTTTCTTTTTCTGACAATGTATGCTGTTATTTCTTTTTTTTAGGTCAGTCAGTACCTGAAGAGGAGGAGGAAGAAGAGGTAGAGGAGGAATACACAGATGAATCAGACAGCTCAGACACTGAGGACAGGGGACCGCCAGGGGACAGCCAGCCCCATCTCATGGTCAATCAGCGTCTACCCCCTCCTGCTGGGCCAGTGGGACAGCAAGGGCCTCCACATTTGCAAGGTCCACCAATGACTGGGCCTCCCCCTCTGGGGCCACCCCCTGCTCCTCCAATGAGGCCTCCTGGTCCACCCTCTGGCCCACCTCCCGGCCCCCCACCAGGTTAGATACAAAATTCTTAGCTATAATAGTCTAATTAAGTTCCAAACAAACCTGTTGCTGCTGTTTAATGATGTGCTGGTTGTAACCATCCATATGCACACTATGCATTCTTTATATGATACATTCTCTTATTTTTAGGTGCTCCTCCATTCTTGAGGCCTCCTGGTATGCCGGGAGGCATGAGGGGGCCAGTGCCTCGTCTTCTTCCTCCTGGACCTCCACCAGGTCGACCACCTGGCCCTCCACCTGGTCCTCCTCCTGGCCTGCCTCCAGGCCCCCCACCACGGGGACCCCCACCCAGACTACCACCCCCAGCACCACCAGGTAGTCATATGTGTTCTATGTCACACAGTGTGAAAATGCACATGTATTCATGAGATTGAATACATGGTTATACATTACATGTGTGTAGCTGTGTGCCGTAGGACATAACCAAGAAATATATGTTTATTGTAAATGCTGTTGAGCTATTGGTATGATTTCTACACATAATTAAATATATGTAGGCATACCTGATGTATAAACTTTTTTGGTCAAAAAATAAAGCCTGTCATCTGTCTCCACACAGGTATTCCACCTCCTCCTCCAAGAGCAGGGGGGCCACCACGTCCACTTGCCCCCCCAATGTCTCTCTTCCCCCCGCCTCTCAACACAGGTGTTCTCAGTGCTCCTCCCAACATTGTCCAGCGGCAAAAAGGCTCAGGATCAAGCCAGGACAGTTCACAGAACAACTTACCACCCCCTGCAATGCCTATGCGCCCGGGTGTCATGCAGATGCCCCCTCCCCCAGGGACAGCTGCTGCCTCAGCTGGTACAAATCCTGGCAGCAACCCTCCTGGTCATCACCATGCAGCCACCATTGAAAAGCGAGCCAATATCACCTCTGTTGCAGCTGCAGGAGGTAGCATGGCAGCGGGTGCCGGCTCTGGTGGGGCCACCATATCTGCCAAACCTCAGATTATCAATCCAAAGGCGGAGGTCACCCGCTTTGTGCCCACTGCACTGAGGGTGCGTAGGGACAAGAGCGGAGCAATGCACGGGGCAGCAGCTGGGCCTTTGGAGAAAGCGGGGGGTGGTGCTGGAGGAAGAAGGTTAGAAGACATCATTGGTGGCCAGATGCAGAAGCAGCAGCTAACAGCCGCTCCAAAGGGAGCCACCCCTACCCAGATGGGTGCTGTGTCGCAGCCCAGCATGAAGACTAAAGACCAGATGTATGAAGCCTTCATGAGGGAGATGGAGGGACTACTCTGAGACTTAATCAGAGCACTGGGAGGGAATGTATCGGGTGGCTCACTCAACCACAGGAGTGTATTAGTGTTATGCTATCACCGCAGAGTAACAGAGATAGTTGTCCTCAAGGCATTCACCTTAATCAGTTTCTATTGAGCAGAGGTAGGGCATCTTTACTGCAATGGTCTCAGCAGGTTCATGGTTGCTTTAGACTATATCTTTGTATCAGTAGAAATTTTAACTTGATTCACATAATCAGATTATATATGTAATTGGAAACATTTAGATTGGTTGCTATTCCATTAGGAAGCCCATAAAAACACTATTCCCTGCAGTGAATACATTCTAGGCTAAGGCATGCTATTTTTTGTTGTTCATTAGTCATTTGGCATGTCTGGAAAATACATTTTTGTAGGATTATTTTGCTGTCAACTGTTAAGTCGGTGATCTCCTGACATGTTATACATCAAAACAAAGGTGTTAAAAACCAACAAAATACATGTTTGAAATTGACTGGCAATTAAATAAATATTTCAAGTGTTTTTAATAAATGTATTAGTGTGATGTATTACTCTATATGCAACTAAATATCAAATACATTTGCAAAATTAATAATAGCAAACCAAGTAATTACAGGATATTTATATTTGGAAGATTTCCACCATTCAATCATATTATTCTACAAATCTCGGAGTTAATTCAGCAGGAAATAGCTAACAACAGTTAAAAATGACTATCTCATAGCTATCTAAAATTGCTCTCAACTGTATGTTAATGTTTTTGGTGACGTAAGCCCGCATAAGCGTTCCAAACAACAAATCCCAGCAGCCGTTGCGTAATCCCATGTCAGCATTTCCGCATCGGCGCGTTGTCGAGGTGACGACACGTTGGGGCGAAAACAGCATGGCGGACGACAGTGGAGAAAGCGTGAAACCAAACAACGACAAAACACACGAAGATTCAATAAGTGACGATGATACCAGTCTCGTGAACGGTGGGGAAAACGATGACACAGTTAAGACATTCAAGGACCTGGTGAGTTTGCTCCACGTGGACCGAAGGAGAGAGATGCTTTAGCAAGTAGCTTAGCAATATGAGCTAGACACAGGGGTACAACATCATCTGTAAAACTTTATTTGTTAATGAAGTACGGCTGTTTTGTGTTCTCTGGTAGCGTAGCATCATGTAAGTCTCACACGTATATTTATCCGACAGGGAGTCACCGAGGTTCTGTGTGAGGCGTGTGATCAGCTGGGATGGAAGAGTCCAACAAAGATTCAGATTGAGGCAGTTCCAGTAGCCCTGCAAGGTAAGACACCATAGTAACAGCCCTGTCAGCTGATCTCAGTAGAGAGGGTCACCACCAGTGATGATGATTGTAGTGTATTGAGAATATACTATTATAGTGAAATGCCCCTGTGGCTGTGATGTAGTGTTGGGAAATTTGAGTCTTTTTACAGACTCGGATCCTCGAGTCTCGGACGGTAAAATGAACGAATCTTTTTGAGTCTTTTCGTTCATTTCGTTCATTTAACAAGGGCACCCATTAAAACAGCAGGCAGTCTGAGCTGGCATCTCAAAGACTGTTTTGAGTCGTGAACGAATCAGTCCTGTTTCCTGTTTCCTGCATCTCTGCTGCAGCTGCTACAGGACGAGTGAATGAAAAACTCAGTCACTTATTTAGACCATGATTTCATGACGACTTTTAAGTCCCAACTTCCCGAAAATGTTACTGTCCCAAACGTGACATTAATGTTATGTAATTTTATTTTATTATTATTTTTGTGGCAGATTATAACACAAAATCACCAAGTTTATATGATCAAGTATTTATTTATCGTCACACTTATAAACGCACTGCATTATATACACCAACAGTGTACACACGTACAAGAACCGAAGATCACTTATTCATTATTTCATGAATGAATAATGTATGTCGGATGTCATGTGACAAATTAACGAGCGACCGGTCTGTATAAACAAAACGCTGTGTGTACTGGTCACAACAAATGAACGAAAGAACGACTCGAGTGAACGAAGCTCCGTATTTCCTGCTCCGACACAGTCAGCGCTGGCTCTATGGTCAGCGCTGGCTGTCACGTGACAAATGAACGACAAATGAACGACTCATGAACAAATCTCTGGGTGTACTGCTCTGCGCATAGGCTGAGCTGCTGTCACGTGACAAATGAACGAATCTCAAAGACTCGTGTTTTGAGTCGTGAACGAATCAGTTCTGTTTCCTGTTCTTTTTGTGCTTGGGCAGCCGCCGTGTGGCTGGGGAACTTACTGCATGAAAATGAATGAATCAGTCAACGTGATGACTCGTTCTTTCCGGGTCATGTGAAAGATTTGTTCATATGAACGAAACGTTCATGAACGACACATCACTAATAGGAAGTCAGCCTTCATGTTTACATGTGCTTGAGTGGTCACCTGGAATAAAGCATACATTGAGAATACGCCGTCGTCCTGCACTGTTTGTACATAGTCTTCAACACAAAACATGGTGTCCGAGTAACTCGAACCAAAAAAAAAAAAAGAAAATAAGATGGACGTCGCGGGAGTACCGGCACCCAGAATGGACTGGGATGCGAACAACCTGCCCGAAGCATGGCGCAAATTCAAGTTACATGTGGATTTAATGTTTTCTGGTCCCTTCAAGAAGAAGAGTGAAGAGGAAAAGTGCAGCTACTTGCTCATTTTGGATTGGAGAAAAAGGCCGAGATGTCTACAATACATGGACGCTGACGAATGAGGAAAGTAAAATACTGAAAACATATTATGACCGTTTCATAGCCTATGTAGAGCCCAAGGTGAATGTGATTTTTGCTAGATACAAGTTCCATGAGAAAGTACAGGGAGCTGACGAGCCATTTGAACAGTTCGTGACGGATTTGATACTACTTGTTAAGGACTGTAACTATACTGATAGTGAAGAGATGGTACGAGACCGAGTGGTCTTTGGGAGAGAGAAATTCTGAACGTCGGGTCTGATCTAACCCTGGACAAAGCCATAGATATTGCCAGGAGCCATGACATGGCATTAGCGCAGCTAAAGAGTTTTGCTAACAACAGCGCAAGCCCGCGCGAACAGGCTGTACATGCTCTGAGCCGGAAAACTTCAAAGAGAACTGCTTGGAAACCGCGCCAAGAATGGACAAAAGGAAACACAGCGCAATACCCCGCGAATCCGGCGGACGGCGACAGAGGCCACTCCAAACCGTGTGGATACTGTGGAAATAAAGCTCATGCAGGAAAGGGCAGCTGTCCAGCAAAAGGCAAGCAATGTAAGATTTGCAACAAGTGGAACCACTTTGCAAAGGTGTGTCATTACAAAACCAGCAAAATACACACTAAGTGAAATTGGAAAAGAACAAGATGAAGACAGTGAAGATTTGTTCATTGATGCTGTGACACAAGGAAACAACACCAAAAATACAGAACAAGCCTATGCAAATGTACGAGTTGGCCCAAATAAGACTGTAGTTTGCTTTAAACTGGATACTGGTGCCGACACAAACGTCATAACCCCAGATATATTCAAATCCCTTGGAGTACAGGATGTATTGGAACCTTCACTACGCTCGCTGTATGGCTATGGAGGTGAGCGACTCAAAGTCATGGGCAAATGCAACATAAAATGTCAGTACAAGGACACTAAGCTAATTTTGAAAATGCATGTTGTTGACACACGCGCACCCCCGGTGCTAGGCTTAAAATCATGCTTAGACTTTGGACTGATTAAACTCATACTGTCAGTGTCTGAAGCACCAGATGTGTCAATTCTGGATGAATTTGCAGATGTTTTCACAGGAATTGGACTATTCCCAGGTGAATGCACCATACACCTCGACCTTAATGTAACGCCCGTGGTCCACCCGCCAAGGCGTATCCCCATTGCATTACGTGACAGCCTCAAGGAAGAGCTGAAAAACATGGAGAAACAGAAGGTCATTGTCAAAGTGACAGAACCGACCAAATGGGTCAATTCAATGGTAGCAGCAGAAAAGCCACACACAGGCAAGCTGAGAGTATGTCTCGACCCCAAGGACTTGAACAAGGCTATTAAAAGGCCCTACTATCCCTTGCCCACTCTTGACGACATCACAGCTAAGCTGGCAGGAGCCTGCTATTTCAGCGTCATGGATGCCAGGTCAGGCTACTGGGCGATTAAGTGTACAGAAGAGTCGTCCAAACTGACCACCTTTAACACAGTGTTTGGGCGATACAGATTCCTCCGCCTTCCTTTTGGATCATATCAGCCCAGGACGAGTTCTAACGGAGAGTCGACGAGACATACGAGGGTCTACAAGGAGTCACAGCCATAGTGGATGACGTCCTTATTTTTGGAAAGACCAAATCGAGAACCTTCGTGCCATGCTACAGCGTCCCAGAGAGCGAGGAGTAAAGCTCAACCCAGAGAAAAGCACTCTCTGTGCCACAGAAGTCAGTTATTTTGGGCACATCATCAGCAAGGATGGAATTAAGCCAGACCCAGCCAAAGTCAAAGCCGTGAGAGACATGGAGCCACCGAAAGACAAAGGTGAACTCGAAACAATTCTTGGCACGATCAATTATCTGTCAAAATTCGCACCTATGCTCTCAGAAATCAATGCCCCCCTGCGTCACTTAATGAAGAACTCAAGTGAATTTGTGTGGGACGCGCAGCATGATGCAGCATTCAACAAAATGAAAGAGCTGATCACATGAGAGCCAGGCCCAATTCTCACGTATTATGACCCCAGCAAGGAGCTTAGGCTCCAGGTCGATGCATCAAAGCATGGACTGGGTGCAGTGTTATTGCAAGAAGACCCATCGGCTATGGATCAAAGTCACTCAGTGACAGTGAAGTGAACTATGCCCTAACGTTAACGTCATTTTCAGTGACTGAAACCTCCGGTTAAGCCCCCTTTGAAAAAAATATGCGTCTTTACTATTATACTGTAACGTCCGACCGGACGTATCAGGAAGACGAGGAGTTGTACAGCAGCCCTCTTTATTGGTAACGTTTCTCAAATAGGCTACAACCTGGTCACTGTCGGCCGCAACCACGCCAACAACAACAGAACAACAAAACTTCCTTATTTATTACACACGGCTCTCTCCACCAACCAGACGCATTCACAGACTGTGGGACATCACAGAACTCTCACAATAACACTGAACATTAGTGCAGGATCGCTACAATACTATTATATGCATCACTAGTGGACACATTGCCTCTAATACTTCACAAAGCTCAATACACATAAAGATACACTGCTTTTCAATGAAATCCAGTTAATACCCAACTTTGTTAAAAACGGGAAACGTAGCAAATAAATAATCGATAATCGTTGACTAATCGAAAAATTAGATTATAGATTAGTCGACTACAAAAATAATCATTAGTTGCAGCCCTAGATGATTCTCCAGCTACAGAGATACGATTTCACCATCATTCACAGACCAGGCAAGGACATTCCCGTCGCAAACACCCTCTCCAGGAAGTCGCTGTCTGACCAGAATGACAGTCTCAGCGAAGGTATGGACATGCAAGTACACACAGTGTATAGCAACCTACCTGTCAGTGACACAAAGCTCAACGAGATCCGAGCAGAGACTGAGAAAGACACACAACTCGCGCTACTTAAAGAAACAATCAAGTCAGGCTGGCCTGAGGAAAGAAGAATGTGTCCTCCGAGCATAGCAGAGTACTGGAATCACAGGAGTAAACTCTCTGTGATAAATAACATCATATTCAAGGGGGAAAAAATCATCATCCCTACCCCTCTGCGCACAGAAATGTTATCCCGGATACATGCAGGTCACATGGGCATGGAAAAGTGCAAACTACGAGCCCGTGACTTCTTATTCTGGCCTGGGATGAACAAGCAGATAGAGGCGATGGTTGGAAAATGCCCCATTTGCCTCACCTGCAGACCATCTAATACCAAAGAACCCATGATATGTCACCAGATCCCTGATAGACCATGGCAAGCAGTGGCTACAGATCTGTTCACTTGGAACAACGACAACTAGAGGGGGTCCTCGAGTTACAACGGTCGCGAGTTACGTCGTTTTCGTGGTTACGACACATCTCCCGTGAACTTCCTTGTTTCGGCTTATGCGGTTTGCCCCGTAAATACGTACAGACTTCGCACGGGAACTAGTTGGTGAGCGCTCTCTCTGTCGCTCAGCGCGCCTGCCGGCTCTCCAGCACTTCCACAGCACAGCTGTGCTACTCTGCGTTGTGTTTACTTATGTGAAATGGACAGCTGGCAGGGGGTGCAGTGGCAGCCGGTAAGGAGATGCACACGGACACAGATGCGTTCGGGATCGTGGCAATACCGTAGGTTTATTCACAACACGGAGTCTACACGGTTGATATCAGAAATCTAAAGGAAATGCTCATTACACTCGCGATGTCAACCCCTACGGTGTGTCAAGAAGGTCAAGAGGGACAAAAGGCAATTCACCACAGTAAACTCTTATTGTAGGGTGGTGTTATAGCGACATCTGGTGGCACAACTTTGTAACTACCTTACCTATGAATGTATGTTCCGAATTACGTCGAAATTCGGTTACGACACATTCTCAGGAGCGGATCTCCGTCGTAACTCGAGGACCCCCTGTACATCGTCACTGTGGACTATTACAGCCGATATTTCGAACTGGATAAGCTATGCAGCACGACCGCCTCTGCCGTAATTCACAAGCTAAAAGCAACCTTTTCCAGGCATGGGATACCCCAGTATAGCTGCAGAGAGTTTGAGGTCTTTGCCAAAGAATGGGAATTTACACATGTCACCAGCAGCCCATACTATGCCCGCAGCAATGGTCTTGCAGAGAAAGCCGTTCACATTGCAGAGTCTCTCATGGAGAAGGCCAAAGCAGACAGAAGAGACCCTTACCTCAGTTTACTCGAATACCACAACACGCCCGTGGACAACTTCAAATCACCTGCCCAGCTGTTGATGAGCTGCCGTTTACGCTCCATCCTACCCAACACTCACGAGCAGCTTCAACCAGACATCACAAACCGCGAGGATGTATACGCCAAGAGAGTTCAACAACAACAGAGTCAGAAGAAGTATTACGACCGATTAGCCCGCCCGATGACATTACTGCAGCCGGGACAAAGCATCCGACTCCAGGAGCAGGGACGCTGGAAACCAGCAGTTGTCATCCAGCTGACACGAACCGATCCTACCACGTACGTACTGCCGAAGGACACGAGTACCGCCGAAACAGACTCCACCTTCTAGACACAAACGGAACACACAGAGATGAGGTGCGCTCTGATGAACACTACACCACACTGCCTCATGCCCCAGAGGCAACCAGTGCCACAGATGACACCACACCGCCCACTGTGACTGTTTCTTATCAGACCAGGTATGGACGTGTGGTCAAACCTAGAAGTGTAATGGACTTATAGGTAAAGTCACGCAAGGACTGAGTTATATAAAAAAAAAATCTGTATATTGCATGTTGGTTGATTGATAATATTCTACTAACTGAAGTTGAATATTTTGCATTGGTTATAATATGCATTTCGAAGTGATGCACAGTCTGATTTACAGTGTACAATTTATTTTTCAGACCAGTTGATTTAATTGAGTTATTACACCTGAACTATACTACATACAAGTTTTTCAAAATAAGGAGGATGTAATATTCTCATAGAATATATTTGTAACAATACTGCCATCTAGAGTGCAATACCATCTGTAGTCTGATTGGTCAGCAGAATGCATTAGAAGGCGCGTTTACGGATGCCTAGTGGGTTGAAGTCAGCCTTCATGTTTATGTGTGCTTGAGTGGTCACCTGGAATAAAGCATACATTGAGAATACGCCGTCGTCCTGCACTGTTTGTACATAGTGTACAACACAAGACAGGGTGCATTGAAGCTCATTCTGTTTGCTGTTTTTTCTTGCATTGTGCATTGTATTTTATATGTTTATAGCTTTCACACAATAGCATGCAAGTGCACCTGTTGAGTGTGCAAATATGTGTGTCTGAAAAGCTCAAAAATAAATTGGGGGATTCTTGAGATAAGTACAAGTTCCTCAAAACTGCTTTTGCTACTGCAAAATATAGATAACATTTGCGTTTCTGTGATTTTTTTTTCTTCTTAAACTGCAGGAAGGGATGTTATTGGCTTGGCAGAGACTGGTTCAGGGAAGACGGGCGCCTTTGCTCTGCCTATCCTCCAGTCACTGCTGGCGTCACCACAGAGGCTTCATACCCTCGTCCTCACCCCGACCAGGGAGTTGGCGTTTCAGATCTCAGAGCAGTTTGAGGCCCTGGGCTCCAGCATTGGCGTGAAGTGTGGTATGTGTCCATTGGTTGAAAGATAGTTTCTTTACATGTTTAAAACCAACATTCTTCTTCATTTGGTTTTAGGTGAATCTGCACCTAAAACCATTTGTTTCATTTATTTGCAGCTGTCGTAGTTGGCGGGATTGATATGATGTCCCAGTCTTTGGTGTTGGCAAAGAAACCACACATTGTTATTGGTGAGCAATTAGTACTGATGCTGTGATCATTATCCTTATTATCAATTCTTTATTGAAACATTAATACATCTGTTAAAAAAAACCAACATTCTTTACATGTTGGTTTTAGGTGAATCTGCACCTAAAACCATTTGTTTCATTTATTTGCAGCTGTCGTAGTTGGCGGGATTGATATGATGTCCCAGTCTTTGGTGTTGGCAAAGAAACCACACATTGTTATTGGTGAGCAATTAGTACTGATGCTGTGATCATTATCCTTATTATCAATTCTTTATTGAAACATTAATACATCTGTTAAAATACTGTGCAATATTCAAATTACCTATGACATAATTCACATTATTCAACAAAAGAGGGCATATTTTGTTAAACAACTTTTATTAATTTGTGGGAATGATAAATCAATAAAGAGTCTTTTGCAAGAAAGATTTATTACAAAAAATCTGAAAAATGGCATTGTGACTAAAAAAATTGTAATATTTGTATAAAAAAATGGCATTAATTGTAAAATAATTGTAATAGCTCACTACATGTAATGTTTACACAACCATTTCTCATGAATCATACATATCTCTTATTTGTGCATTCATATATTCATTCAGTCATTTTCTTCTGATGCTGTACTGATGTACGTGTTTGCAGCCACACCTGGTCGGTTGATAGACCATCTGGAAAACACCAAAGGTTTCTCCCTGCGAGCTCTGAAGTTCCTGGTCATGGATGAAGCAGACAGAATCCTCAACATGGATTTTGAGACTGAGGTGTGTTATCGGAAATTTTAATGTAGTTCTTTTCTTCCCTATGATAAACACCAACAAACATGTTGATCAACTAACCGAGCAGGGAGGGTGACCACACACCCATGTCTCAGCAAGAGTCTTATCTGTATTTTATTAAGACTCAGAATAATTTGCATAGAAATATTCCTTTCAGGGGGCTTGAATACTCTGCAACAAACATACTCTACCATACTGTCACTTTGAGGGTTGAAATATGCTTTTTCTTTTCCCAGGTGGATAAAATCTTGAAGGTGATTCCCAGAGATAGACGCACCTTCCTGTTCTCTGCCACCATGACCAAGAAGGTAAACAAAACACTATATGAATACAGGAAAAGGCTTTGCAGTCCTGCTTTGTCCTGTGTTCCTGGTGACCAGTGCTGCCGAGTAAGCAGGCTACAGTATCTAATAACCAGGCTTTAGAGCTTCATACCATTGTATAGCCAGTGTACTCTTCTTTAACATTGAATTTTCTTGTTACAGGTTCAGAAACTACAAAGAGCAGCTCTGAAGGATCCTGTGAAGTGTGCAGTATCCACCAAGTACTCGACAGTTGACAAACTGCAGCAATACTACATCTTCATACCATCCAAGTACAAGGTAGGTGCATACAGAGATGTTTGTTCCCTTTTCATGTTGTAATGCTTGAGACCATATGCTTCACTCCTATCTGCACTTATACTCAGATTACTTGTTTGTAGTCTTTTGAGTAGTTGAGAAATTGTTTTCCATGGCAGGACTGCTACCTCGTGTCAATCCTGAATGAGCTGGCTGGGAACTCCTTTATAATTTTCTGCAGCACGTGTAATAGTGCCCAGCGGGTGGCGCTGTTGTTAAGGAACCTTGGAATCACTGCAATCCCTCTTCATGGCCAGATGAGTCAGGTAGAACTTCAGAAACCGGGTCTGGGGGGTGGTGAATTTCTCATCTAATTATTATATCATTGGTCAAAGCTTTTCGTTGTTATACACCAGCCTTTTACTTTTAATGTTTCATTCACTCTCTGGATCTTCCCCCCTCTGTTGTTCAGAATAAACGTCTGGGAGCCCTAAACAAGTTCAAGTCCAAGTCTCGATCGGTGCTGCTGGCGACAGATGTGGCATCCAGAGGACTGGACATTCCTCATGTTGACTGCGTTATAAACTATGACATCCCCACTCATTCAAAGGTATCATGGCGTATATTTATGTTGCTGGTTTATATGGTGGTCAGATTTCTTTCGTTGCATTAATTTGAACGCATCTTTGTGTGTCCCCTGTAGGACTACATCCACAGAGTTGGCCGAACAGCCAGAGCAGGCCGGTCTGGGAAATCCATCACTTTTGTCACCCAGTAAGAGCCGCCTGTTTATTTTTACCAATATCTCAGTATTTGCCCATTTATTTTTTAATATTCTGGATTGATTATTGAATTGATGTAGTTGAATTGGGTTGACTGCAGTAAACTGAACAGAAGCTTTATTCGTCATAGTACACTATACAGCAAAATTTGGTCTCCGCTTTTGACCCATCATGGCAGCCAAGCACAGTGCCCAGAGGGTAACTGGGGGTTAAGGGCCTTGCTCAAGGGCAGGGTTTGGGGCTGGTGACCTCTCTGCCCCCTTGGTCTCAAGCCACTGCACCACCACTTCCCAGGTGATGGGCTAGCTCTAACCACTGAGTTATGGAGCCTGTGTGACCTCAAACATACTGTTATCTTAGGTATGATGTGGAGCTTTTCCAGCGAATCGAAACCTTGATTGGCAAGAAACTTCCTGCTTTCCCGACCCAGGAAGAGGAAGTGATGATGTTGGTGGAGAGGGTGAGCGAGGCCCAGAGATTTGCCAGGCTGGTAAGTCATCTTTACCAGTATTAACAACTTTTTTCTGAATGTTACTTTAAATGCAAACATGAAACATTATGATTCTCTGAAAGTTGAGAGAACAAATATTCTTGCCTTCTTCAGGAAATGAAAGAGCAGGGTGAGAAAAGGAAAAGGCCCAGAGGAGGAGGAAGAGGCGGCGATGGAGATGATGATGACACTGAACAAGCAAGTGGAGTGAGGAAGAAAGTGAAAGGAGGCAGAGGAGGAGGAGGAGGAGGAGGAGGAGGGAAGATGAACATGGGTAGAGGAGCCTGGAGGGGAGGGCGTTGAAGCCTCCCACTTCCACAGACTGAACATAACCACAATTTGAATCCCTTCCCTGTTAATGATGCACAACTAGATTATGACATCTCCATGTTTTTCAGCATTTTCAGCAATCAACACAAATGACTGTTAAATTACAGAAAACATGCCTTTTTCTTTTTCCCCCTTCCCTCTTTGAGATGTTTTCCATGTGTAATAAAATGCCACTGTTAAAAACAAAAGCTGATGTTTGCGGTAGGGTGATGTACGATTGCGTGACTTTTGTTAAGCATTAAATGCTGTCCTTCCGACACTGGAGGGGGGGTTGTTATAGTTTACAGCAGGGGAATGGGCAGTGATGACATAATGCGTGCCATGTGAAAGGAAAAGGCTTCATCTGACTTCAAAAACTCCCAAAACAAGAGGAAACTATCCTTCGAAATGTGTTGTTTTCCGTCCTCCGAAGAAATGTGTAAAGAAACGAAAACAAAGATGTACAAACGCCTAACACTGTTACTTTTTGTTAATGGTAGTGCAGACAAACAACAGTTGCTTTTCCATGCATGTCTGTGGTTTGCAGCACAACTGGGGGTTGGTTTCTTCCAGCCAATGGAGGAGAAGGAGAGCGCGAGAGACAGGGAAGTGGCAGGCCAATTGTATCTATCCTGCATTTAGCAGTGTGTGTGTGTTTGTGTATAATGCATAGGTATTTGTGGGGCAGATATTTGCTTTTTGTTCAAAGCAAACCGCGCTAGCTCGAACACACGTAACTGTTTCCTCGCAGGTCTGAAGCTACTGAGTGGAACCATGTTTCCCCTCAGGTGAACCATCCCACCGCGGTCGCTGTGTGCGTGAGCACACGGTGCAGTCGGAGGCGGGAGCAGCTGCGGTCCAGTCGGCTGTGTTTAGGAGGGGCCCCAGTGTTGAGGCGGCACTCAGCCTGTGGTGCATACCAAAAGCCCAGATACAGTACATGCCTGCGTCTCCTCTGTGTGTGTGTGTGTGTGTGTGTGGAGCAGCCAGACGCGTATAGAGGAGGCTCTCATCAGCTCGGTGAACAGGTTCTGACTGCTGCTGCTGCTGCTTGGCTCCCTGACCGGGTAAGTTTGTCAGCGGCTCGGCGTGTGCGTGGTGGTCAGCCTCCGGGGTGATGGAGGAGGATGGAGGCTTCTCTAGAAACTTAGTCCGCCTCTTAGTCTTTATCACTGAAGTGAGTAAAGAGCCCGCATTCTTATACCCGTGCTACACTTCTGTGGCGTTTTCTTCTTCTTCGCCTTCTCCTCCTCCTCCTCCTTCTTCTTCGCGACTAATTAATTAATTAGCTGTCAACACAAAAACTCCATCGACAACATTCTAACTAAGTGCTGTCTAGCTCAGGTAAGCTAGCTGTGACCGCATCATACCGCTAGATAGCAATGTGTCCCCTGACGTTTGGGTTAATTATTTGTGTCCTAGTTGTCGTTCGGGCGGTTATAATTGGACTTTCTCTGTCTGTTTTTTTTTTACAGTGTTATTTTTCTGTCACCACACCACGGGCGCCGAGCTGCGTCAGTTAGGTCTATTGGCGCAGATCCGGTGTTAGCTCAGGATTAGTAAACAGAACGCGAGTGCTAAGTTTGCTCCTGCTGGTATATGTTCATTTATGTATGTGCCAATGCACAGTCAACCTGCGCCGTGTTTACTGTGTGATCAGTGCTGTGGGATGTGAGGTACGAGCCGATCACGACATAGCCCCGGTTTATCTCCTGCCTGAGCTGTGTAGGCTCCTACGCAGTATGCGCATTATTATTGCTATTATCATCCAGACCCATTCAGTAACAAGTCATGCAGGTTATGAGACTTATTCTCAAACCTATTTTAAATGTGTCCTAACTTTACCCTGATGTCACCACTCAGCATTTGTCATGTTCTGGTCTGGTGTATGTGCCTCATCAGGCCTGTGTAGTACTGTGTGGAGACTAAATGTGCTTTCCTGCATCCCTGTCTCTTCCAGGTGGTAAACCCCTGGAAAGATGTCTCATCGAGGTGGGCAAGAGGACCCGGAGCGCTACCTGTTTGTGGACCGGGCTGTGGTTTACAACCCAGCCACGCAGGCTGACTGGACAGCCAAGAGGCTGGTGTGGGTGCCCTCTGAGCGCCATGGCTTTGAGGCGGCCAGCATCCGAGAGGAGCGTGGTGAGGAGGTGCAGGTGGAGCTGGCCGAGAACGGCAAGAAAGTGGTGATCAACAAGGATGACATCCAGAAGATGAACCCGCCCAAGTTCAGCAAGGTGGAGGACATGGCTGAGCTCACCTGTTTGAATGAGGCGTCCGTGCTGCACAACCTGAAGGACCGCTACTACTCTGGACTCATATATGTGAGTAACTTAGACTTGGACCCCTCAAAATCTGTTTTTCTGTTACACGTTATGCCTCCACACCAGTGAATGATTAACCTCAAAACTCACAGATATCCTGGTTCTCACAACTTTTGATTAAATTTCACCCCAGGCCATGATTGGCAGGATTTCAGCCTGTACGCATGCTAGGCTTAAATTTTAGCCGTGTGCCTTTTGCACTCTTATGTAAGCGTGAGGTCTGATATTTATCAGTGAGGGCACTGAACTTTCTGCCCCTCTGTGCGAATCCTGACCATCTCACAGGTTTGCAGACAATATGAGTGACAGATGTCTCAAAGCTTTTAACCATTTCCAGACTTTTCCCCTCCACTGGATCACCTCAAATAATTGCCTCTGTGTTACGGATTATTACCTTCCCCCATGGGTTCTGTCTCAACTCACCCAAAGGCAGGCCTCTTCCATAAATACTGCTGGTTTCAGTTTGTTTGTCCTGCTCTGGGCTCCTAGTGTTGGGCCCTGTTTGATCTACTTGGCCCAAACTATGGGGTAATGGGGAATGGCTGTGTAACCCTGTCTCTTAGCCCCGAGTTCTTGCTATACTCACATTAAATCATATAAGATGCTGTCCCTGCGCCAAATGTTTGAAGCCACTGGAAATGTTGTCCTTTTCCAGTAGCTATAATGTGTTATTGCTGCAAAGACACTGTCCCCATAATCCAGTTTCACTACCGTTAGCCTTCTCTGTGATGTTCTAGTTGTGATCTTGACCCATTTAGTGACATGTTTTCCAGTAATAGAATGTGGGTTGGTTATCACCTGAGAGACTAAGGTTCAGGGACTGCAGTATTGTTGAACTTATTTATTCACCTCATAAGATACAATATATCATCATCACTGACTCTTAAGCTGAAGGAAATCCCTTTTTTGTAAAAACCTTAAGACTGTCGTATGAACTTCACAACATCAACATTGAGAGAAGAACTCTGAGATGTTGAGGGGATGTAGAGAATTTCTAATAGAAAATTTCCCACAGAGCTTGAATTGACATCTCATCTCTTACCTTGATTTTTCATTTTCTGTCTCTAATAGCACAGTGTCACGTTTTGTACTTTTTTCTTGGTTCAGAATTGCTTTGGAGCTTGTTAATTTGCCCCTTGCCTAAGACAAATTGAAAACATGTGTCTGACTGTGTTGGTTTTCTGTCAAGGAGAGAACTGTCCTGTTCAGCTCGCTTTTCGATGAAGAAATCCCCTACGTTCCAGACTTTTTCCAGTGTGTTTTATTAACCCCCGGGAGCTCCGTTCCATCTACTGCTGACAGAGTATACTGCCTCCCCCAGGCTGTGTTCTTAGTTAAGGGTTGGTTTGGGAGAAGTCCATATCTGAGTCACAGTGTTCAGCATCATTGATGTGCATGGATGTAGACCAGACAGTGGAGGCCTGTCCCCTCCATACAGGATCTAAGGTCATCTTTTACTTGCCTTGCATACATTTCCCTGTCAATAGCTCACTTCAGTTGATATTACAGAAAGTTATTAAAGGGCCTTGTGTTCATTTAGTCTTTTTGTAATTTCAGCAAATGAGGGGCAGATTTTTACAACATAGAAGCACAACCTTCATGTTGTATTTTCTGTCTGATGAGTGTGTGGTACTGATCAGCGTCCCCATTTATACCCTTCTCCAATGAAACGCTTGGCAGTTTCCCAGTAATATTGGCAAATATGTGACTTGGTCTCTGGCAGGGTGTTGATGTTGTGGATTAAATCTCTCACACCTTAACTCACCAGTACCTGACATGTTCAGTGCAACAATGTCTTCCTAAAAACTTGCTACATAGTCACTGTGTCTGCCTAATGGTTCTGTCCATGTGCAGTCAGTCAGTTTGCTGGGCCAACTAATTTATTGTAGCAGCTTTCTCTCTGTGAGGTGGTGAGTCACAACTCACCACAGTGCTACACACTAGACTACACCAAGCTAGCGGGGCTACAAGCAGGCCTTTGTGTCATTAGATAAGCCTCAGCTGTCAGAAAGCCTCAGCATTCTTCCATGGCAAAAAGATTGTCCATCTGTCTGTCTCCTGCCGCCCACTTCAGCTCCGTCCTGTCTTCAGCAACTCTGCTCTCTTTCCCACACTCCCTCCCCCCTGGCTCACTGGTCCTGAAAAATAATGACATGGACTTTTTGTCTGCCTGTCTGTCTTACTTTCTTCTACCTTCACCTACTGGTATTTCTTACATCGTTTGTGTGGAATAATGAGTTGTCAGTTTTAAATATGAGATTGATGCAAGTCATTTTTTCCAACTCAGTCCTTGTAGGGAGTAGGTGCATGTTTGAGTTTAAGTCGTATATGGTCTCATGTTAACATTTCCTTTGACATCCTGTTTTCTAAAAGCATGATTATTCAGTGCATTAATAATAAACTGCAGCACAAATTGTATGCCAGTAGCCAGTCTGCTCTAAAATTCACTGATCAGAAATGCCCAATCTATTAAAGGAGTAAAGAGGCATACCATGCAGATACCATGCACATCAGTGCGCTGATCATATTTCAAAAGCCTAGCTGGAAGTTTTCTCTTGGCTTTGCCATGATATCACATGAGTGGAGCAGATCAGGGAAATGGTTGTGTTCTCCTATGTCCTCATAGATCAGTTGCACTGACACTGTCTCTGCAACCAGAATGGCTCCTCCAGCCTCTGACACAGACACACTGCCCTGACTGGTCACAGGCAGATGGGGTTGACTGTTGTGTCTGCCGTTGCTCAGCTGCTACGAGGCCATGACATCCCTTCCCCTGGATCTGATTTCAGAGGCGAAATATCACCTTCTCTTTCGTGGACAAGGCCAGGCACGACTGTTTGGCAGGTGTTGTTGCCTCAGTCGTACAACAATGCAGGAATACGAAGCAGTTACGCAGCAAGAACAAGGATAGGTTAAACTTGGATTTCCAGTCCAATGCCTTAATCACTCTGACTACACACACACACACATATTGAATCCTAGCTGCCTACAACATACATTCACATACAGCTTCGGGGACCCTCCTGCGTCACCAGCTGCCCCAGTGCTATGTGTCATATACCTGAAGACAGCAGCTCCAGTTTTTGGATAGGGGGAAATTAATTTTTAATAAGCCCTGAAAAGGAGAGTGGGGAGTTAGAATTTCAGCTGGTTCTCTCTGCCTCTCCTTTTCTGTGCTCTCCTCCTCTCATGTTGGGAGCAATTGACAATTAGGACGAGAACACAGTTCAGGGTTTGTTAAACCTCTTCCTCTCGACTGTATTGAACCTCGAGGGGCCACGTCAGCGGCATCATGTCTCCACACTTCATTTCCATCTGCCTGTCTTTCCTTACCCACCTTTTGCTCCACCTCTCATTTCTTTTTGTTTCAGCAGTACAGAGCATCACTTGCTCAGTGCTAAATGATGACTCTGACTGTATCGCTGAGTCACTCTTAAGTCAAGTTTTAACCATGCAGCAGATGTACCTATGTACAAATCACTTAAGGACAGCCTCTCTAAATGTAACATGTTAGGCCATTGTCTACAGTGTCATGAAATGTAATGGAACAGCTCTTGAAACAATTAAAGTTTTTTTTAAACAGATGCTCAGTCATTTATTACAGACTATGCTCTGAGGAGAACATGTGTTTTTTTAATAAACAGTGAGGGCCAATCTGGCAGTCAAGACATGAGCCCCAACCTGAAAAGAATTTAACGTTGTCACAAAATTATTGAGAGATTGGTGCTAATTTTACTTTTCTATACTCTTTCGTTGCAACTGATCTTTGTAAGTGTCACTGTAGAGTTTATATATGACCCTAGAAGGAGAAACAAAATATGTCACTCTTACTCACCTTGAAACCTTAAAGACCTTCAGGGGCTTTTGAGTCTGTTTGCGACCGACTGTAGGATCGTATGAATTATCTATTGATTTTTCTTTTGATAAGTTACAATTTTATTAGGAATCAACTCACTGCATGTAATCGTAGTTAAGCTCAACCCTTACTGTATGTACTGTATGGTATTAAGATGGGATGGGCATCTGTGTAGGACTCTAGACTTAACCCAGCATGCCAGTCATGAAATTCAAACTACTGGTAAGCAGCTCTTTCTCTGTGTCAACTATAGGGGGAATGCAGAGCCCCTATAGCATCTGTCGAATGAAACAGAGCCATCGCCCCACCAGGGCCTCTAACTCATTCCTAGCTGCCTTGCTGCCTGGTCGACTCAGCCTTCAGTGTAGCAGAGGTGTTCATACCACACACTCTCTAGGGAGAGATCACTGGGCTAATTACACAGCCAAATGTAACCACCACAAGACAGAGAGTAGACTGAGCAGCAGTACCAGCCTAACAAAGTTATTTGTTACAACAATATTCTTTAAACACTTGTTGATTGCATTGTCAGGTTTTTTTGCTTTTGCCTTTTGCCCCAAAAACAAGAATCTGTTGAGTGTTTTATTTCAATCGCCTTTCCTTCAGTTCTGCCTGACTCTATCAGCCTGCTTTGTTTCCATCGCTGTGTTGCATGCCCACTCTGATGATCTAAGCTCAAAAAAATGAGCAATGACAAGCTGATACAATGCAGGCCAGTCCACTTTAAAAGCCTGAATCTTGCATCATCTTCGAGAAGGACATTCTACAGTTCTAACGTTGCACTACGTATGTTCACCTATTCACCTACTATATGTTCCCCCACCTATTTTAAGCCAGGTGTGATATGTGTTTGTATTGCTGAGAAAATATGATGATTTCAAGTTTCGAGCCATTTGCTCACTTGTTCCCAAGCATACCTTCATTTGACATGCTTGTCTGTGTTATATCTTTCATTACAGACATACTCTGGTCTGTTCTGTGTGGTCATCAACCCCTACAAGAACCTGCCCATCTATTCAGAGAACATCATTGAGATGTACAGAGGGAAGAAGAGGCACGAAATGCCTCCACACATCTATGCCATCTCTGAGTCAGCATACCGCTGCATGCTTCAAGGTATGACACACACTTGTTTTAAAAAAACTCTGACCTCTTGCTTTCTTTTTACTGCCATTATTGGCATTCACTTGTTCAATGGTAGAGAAAGATCTGCTGCATCAGGCACATTGTTCAGCCTGATGCAATAGGCTGTACATATTCCTTTCATTAATAATGGGCTGGCCAGAATGTAATTTCCTATTCATCAAGTGCTTGCACCTTAGCAAATCCCTATTATTTGTATGGGTTTGCCAGATATTAATAGAGATCTCCTACAGCGACAGGAACGTTTCACTTTGGATACTGTCAAACCATTTTTTGTGTGTAACAAGCAGAGTGAGCTTAATGTGGACCTGTCTATGTAGGGGCGACAGACTAAGTGGCTACTGTATCGTTAAAATAACAGTGAAATACTACATCACTATGTAATAGGTGCAGATAAGCTGGAAACTGAGGTCAGTTGTTTTTTATGTATTTGTGTTTTGGCCTTTCCTGGCTTGGAGTTTAGCTCACTTGCAGGCAGCATGGGGTTTGGCTGCATAGTCGAGGAGATTAGAGTGCAAAGAAAGTGTGTGAAGTGTGTGAAAGGTCACAAGGTCAGAGAGGATATGACATTACTGATTATGTCTGAGAAGTCTGCTGTCATGGAAGGTTCCAAATGGAGATCATCTTGCAGGTTTTCCAGCTGTATCACCGGAGTCATATGGTTAATTGTTAATTGCATTGTCATTGGATACTGTTTAACACCATCTCTAACACTGTAAAACAGTGTTGTGAATTCTTAGGTCAGATTGTTCATACTAAGCTTATTCCATTATAATTGGCAGTGGTGTGCTATGCGTATCCAACCATTATTGCCTTTATTTTTTGAGATGATGTTTTTAACCACAACAGTCACACACAAGTTCATCTCATATGTCAGAAAACATAAATATTTTTGTACTTCATGTTCAACTTGGAAAACACTACTGTTTCTGTTTGTATCTAAAAAGTAGACTTTCTGTTATGGATTTAGTATATGTCATTGCAGTAGTGGTAGGATGCTGCAGGCAGAGGCAAAGGTAGGGACCAGGCCTAGTCATCAGTCTACAGATTGTCATTAAAAGGACTGATCCGCTACTCTGATCCTGTACAGTCTCCATCATGCACACATACTTTTTGCTTCTCTTTACACAGTGACATTGTCACTGATTGTCTGCTTGACCTCCACAGCTGCAGCTGTAAAGCTCCAGGCTTTGAGTGTCTGACTCATGTGCCCTTGACTCCCTGTTATTACATGCCCTCAGTGTGTGCTCTGGTCAGTTTGTGCTCTTTTTTGCCTCAGTTGGCTGGACAACTGATAGCTGGAGTGGAGAACTGGGCTTTGCTGGGCCAGAGATTGGACTATCTATTACCAAAGTGTGGTTATATTTGTGCAATTAGTGCAGTACATCATTCATTTCATTCTTTGTATCCCCATTGTTACACTAACTGTATGTTCTGCACTAAATATAGCCTGATTCAGAACCATAAACACATAAACACAAACACACTCCTCCCATCCAATGATCACAATGTGAAACATTTGTCTGGATATGGGACGCCTCTCTTGTGCCATCTTTCTGTTCCCTGACCCCCTCCCCTTTTTTCCCTCATTATTTCGGACCACTGTCCCTCACAAGAGGCAACCAGTGGAATGAGGTCACCACCGTCCCAGCTTTCCATACTATGCTGTGCTAAATTCTACAAGCTGAGTCATTGTCAACTTGTCATCATCTGGTCAGCCCATTACCCACTGCAAGGCTCCTGAGCAGGGGTGGGTCACCATGGTTACCTGTTTGTGTATCTGATTGCACGACCGAAATAACATTCCCCTGGGATCTCAAATAGAGGTGTCACTTGTTGGGTGACAGTACTATAGCTTGCAGCAATGAGGGACTGTTTGTGAATCTCATCTGATTTGGCTCCTGTCTCGTTCGGGAAGAAAAAAGCTCTGTCCTTAAATGCTTTAAAGCTTTTAGGAGCAGTCATTTTGGAACTCTGTAACTGTTTTATAATTGCTTTCTTTTTTTCTCTCTGTGACTAGAGCAGATGAACTCTCTTATTTCAACCCCATTCTCTGCTCTACTTACCAGTTTGTTTAGTCGTCTCCTTTTGTTTTGTTTTTTCCTTTCTTTCAACCAGAATGTTCTGGCTTGGAAAACACCGAAGAGGAAAATTCCCCACATCCTTTATGGCATTTCAGTCGCTTTTCACTTTACTTGAAAAATTTGAACAGCTCTGCTTGAAGCTTTGTGGTAGCTCTGCTTGCTTTGTTCCTTACCCCTCATGCTTTGATCAGGAAACACAGAAGGACAAGTGTGTGGAATGTCTACCTTCCCATCACTCCTCCTCATCAAAATACAGCTAGGGTTGCCATGGCTCGCCCTCTGTTTAACTGACAACGTTGTGACCCCATTTTCTCTTATTTCACATCTCAACTAGTCAGACGACAGTGCAAAGTTCTTGGCAGACTTCCAGAGTCGCTGTCTCTGTATGTGTGCATAATTGTTTGTGTGTTTCACAGTTTTCATTCATTTTGTTTTCAGCTCATCCAATGAATTAGTTGCCTATTCCTGGCTCATGTTGCAGGAAGGCAGATTAGGCAACTTACACTCAAATTGCAACTGTACTTTAAAGCAGTTTTACTGCAGATCAGCTTACTCAAGAGACTAAGGAAGTGTGGTATTTCTTGGTTATGTGGTTGTTGGAACCAGGAAAAGGATGAATGGATGTTTTTGCTGGTGGTTGTTTCACATTCATATTCACATTCTGGATGTTTTAACAAGGATACCAGGTGAAAATGCACTGTGATTGAAATGCAATTGGATGAGTCGGACAGTAAACACTGGTCACAAACTCAGGACTCAAATGCATGACTTCCTTGCAGAGTATAGGTGTTTAATGCATAAAAGCAAAGAAAAGCTGGGACAAAAGACACAAGGTTACTAGATGAACTAGCACAGACCACAAGAAGCAGTGAGTAAATACAAGAGCAGAGAGGTAATGAGGCACACGTGGATCTAATCAGTGCAGGGCAGGTAATCAGACTGGCTGTAAACATACAATGGCAAGAGGTGAAGTGATCTGAAACGAGACAATATGCGAGTAATTACAAAATAAAGCAGGAAATGGGCAAGTAATGAAGATCTACAGAAAGATAACAGATATATCAGATCAGAAGATGAGGTTAGTATTCGGGTTCACTAAGATGAGAAATAGGTGAGCATGTGCTGGAGGACATAATTGACAAGGGCCTGAAAGACTGCTGGGGCATTTGTCAACCCACATGGCATCGCCACATATTCTTGATGTCCACTCGGAGTGTTAAGGAAGTGGTCCACTCATTCCCCTCCCATTCCTCAGATCCCGCTTGGTGAAAATCTAAGCACGTTGTAGCAGTTCAAAACCAGAGATCACAGGGCTGCTATCAGTGATTCCAGCTGCTGTATGGTTGCAGCTGTATATACATGCTCTGGCAGCTCCCTGGCCTAGAAAAACCTGTTGCATTCAAGGGATTTATGGTTCCATTCTGATGTAGCCTAGGCTACATGAGAACTCTCAATTAATAAGTATTCCGTAAATACAAAGGTCATTAGCCTGATATTATATCAGATCATATACAGATTTTGCAAAGACTGCAAGAAATAAACATAAGGGCTCATTATTCTGATTCTAGTATCCAGCTGAAATAAGTGGCTGTGTTATGTTTATGACCAACATTTAGTTGTGATTGCTGCTATGCATGCAAGCTGGCCTTCTCTCAGTAAAATGGCACCTTTAATTGCTCAGTGCTGTGTTGTCACTGGTTTGCAAATGCTTGTTTTTGGTTTATACTTTCCAATTAGCTCCTGGAGTACAACAACCCCTAAAAGGTCCTTTATTTGTTGTGGACACCATTAAACAAGACTTGTTGACTTAACTGCGCTGGTATTTGCTTGCAGTGCCATATTTTACAGCAGTCTGAGATTTTGTTTTGGCTTACGCTGTCTGTAATGGCTACATTTGGCTCCCATTTAACCCTTTAGAAAGGAACGGTCTCTTTATTTGTGGGTAGACATTGGCAGTGAAGTACTGTTGAGAACAATTTCACTAACTGTATTGTTATTTTTAAGAGACTGGCAAAGACGCAGTATGGAATCTCTGCCAACTCTGTCACAGAGTAGACAGATGTACCCACAGTAGTACTGCCTATCTATCGATCTATCGATCTCTCTACCTATCTATCTATTTTCAGTAACAATCACAAGTCCCATATCGCATTAGCTGCAGACACTTCAATACATGAAATGTCTCTTATCCAGTAGAACAGAGGAGCAGATTGAAGAAGTAAGCACAGAAGTTAGAGAAGCAGAAAAAGTCTTGGAACTCAAAGCTGAGAGGGATGGCCACTCTGGTAGAAATAGGGAGAGACGTGCACATAAGGATAGAATGACATAAGTGATGCAAGACCACTACAGACATTAAAAAAATGTATTAATAGATGGACAAGAAGAGGAGAGGGTCAAGAGGAAATATGTAAAAAAGACCAAAAGCAGAAAAGGGAAGTCAGGCTAGAGTGGGAAGATGGGACAAGAATAAGGGGAAAAGCAGAGGGGGAGGTCAGTATTGTGCCTCACAATGGGGGCTTTGTGCAGCCTGAAGGGGGCTGGGACTGGGGTGCACTGTGTGTGTGTGGGTGGGTGGGTGCATGCAGAAAGGCCTGGTGGGAAATGAGGCCTCTTGTTGGGGCAGTGAGGGCTGCAGAGAAGGACTGGTGGAGGGCACACCCAGGGCCTGAGTGACAAGACAGGTGTAGAGGGTCAGGGACTTTTTCCGGGTCTTCAAAAGGATTGTCTGTTCTCAGTACATGTTAAAGGGATGACTTTTCAGATAAATGGGGGAGGCTGTTTAAACCGCATGCTTGCATGAGTGCACAGTGTACACACTCTGTCTTACGCACTCAGATACACTCAGGCATATGGATCTTTAATCCCAGACAGATGTCACATTTATACAGGGAAAAATCATATTTCTGTGAAAGGGTCATACATCAGGTCTGTTATACAGTCATGCTCCTCACCCCATTTACACATGTAGACTCTTTTCTCTCTTCACCCAGACAGGGTAATAATTGGAAAAGCCAATGTGTTTTCAGTCATCTTGTCTATGTATGTGACTGTGATTGCTGGGTGGATGTCAGTCAGAGGGGAGATGATTTAATGTAGAGCCACTGTCATGTATTGCCCTCATTCCTGGATAGTGTTGTCATGAGAGACACATAGCAGTGATGCCAGAGGTGTCAGCGTAACAGATCGGGTTTCCTGACTGATGCTGCAACCGGCTTCTCATTGGCGCCCATAACCTTACCACCATATGCCGAGCAGGGAGGAAGTTGCTGGCCAACTGGCTGATTTGTCATTCTGTTTAATGAGCTGCTATTAATCTTAGATCTAGTGTGGCCTTAAATTCATATTGTAGTATAACACAGATACAGAGTGCACACCAATACATTAGAAGTAGCAGAGTTTATTTATCTTTCTTATTTTATCAGATTCTTTCGGATTCAGTCACACACTGGGACACAGTCTCACACTGATACTGTTTCCCCTGCCCACCCCTGTGTGTCTGAATTCCTGTGGAGCTGCAAAGCTTAACAATGTGACATTGGAAGTGCCAGCAAAAACACACATGCACACGAGAAGGTCCAGGATTATGGTGGGCCTAGCCATCACAAAGAACCACTGTGAACCAAACAAGCCACCCGGCCTCTGCCATCTGTAATCAATTACATTGCCAAATACATTCTGCCATATCTCCTGCGCTTTCTCTCCCTTTCATTGGCCTTAAGGCAACACCCACAGCACAGTGCTCATTTTAAACTCTCTGTAGGGATGCTATTATATGATATTTAACAGTAGCTGTGTCGAGGCAGATGTGAAGAAAAGTAGGAAACCAGACTGGAGCCCTGCTACCTTTTCTTTATTTAGTATATACGTTACCTTTTGTGCAACACCAAACAAGGAAACTCTGCTGAGAAAGAACAGATCATATATTTTAAAAAGTTGATGACGTACTGTTTGTGTACCAATTCACATATATGCTGCACATAGTCCACGAGCACTTAGTCTGAATCATAGCGAGTTCCACGCTGTGTAGTAGTAATAATGTCTATCTGTTGAACTTGCATTTAATAGAGGCAATGTATTTGGTGTTTTGACAAAATGCTGAATTTCTCTTTTGGCTCCACAGAGAATTCTAAAATGTTTAAGACAGCAGAATTTTATTTGTTTGGAACAGTTATTGCTAATGAGTTTATGACTAGGGTGTGATTAACGTTTGCAAAGCCAGATTAATGAACAGTGGCGTGAACAGTAAAACTAAGTATCAGGAACAGAGAACGCCCCATAATTGGAAATAAGAGCATGAGTGTGTTTGTGACCACTGTGCTCAGTGAACCCAAAAATCACATCTCACTGTTATCTTGTCTATTTTCATGTTTCTGCACTTGTGTGTTTGCTGTCTCTTGCTCTCACAGCATTTAACTGTCTGACTCCCAATCTCACCAGATGTTAGAGTTCTGCTCAGTGGCTCCCGACTGGGAAGCAGAGGCATGGATTTCTATTTCACTGTAGACATACGACATATGTTGTGTCTCTGCTCACCTGATAGAGGCACATCACAAAGATGAATTTCACTCATATGTGCTGAATGTCATGAAGGCCCGTGTATTGGGCTACTGCCAGCCGCCATTTAGCTCACTTTTATCAAAAAGATTGGAAATCGGGAGACTGTTTGTCTTTGATTTGTCTTTCACTGCATGAATCAGCTCCTGTGACCTCGTGAGTAGGACACATACTGAAAACATGAGTACACATACAGCAGGCATACTGTCAGTATTTGTATTTGTGTGTGTGTGTGTTTGTGTATGTGTGTGTGTGTGTGTTTTTGTGTGTGTCCTTCTACTGTCGCCCCTCTCTCAGGTGGTCCCTCACACACTGCTGTCATTTCCGGGAGGGTGGGAACATTCACTAACCCATGATGATAATCTATTTCTGTCTGTGATCTCAGCTGCCAACTGTCGTCACCGTCCTGAAAACGAATCGGAAGTACTGAAACGCCCTTAGGATTTCATTTCTAAGTGTGACATGGCGTTATTTATAGCTCCTATTTCTGTTCTGTGTTCTTCTCCTACCATCAAGACGTCAAGGTGCCACTTTGATCTGTCTTTCTGCTATCTCCATTTTCCCCTCCACGCCCTCCTATCTGAAGTCCAGTCTCACGACACTGGCTCTCAACATCTGACCATACAGAAGCTGTTCCACAGTCGCCCCTGTCCTGGGAAGTATCAGTTGTGCCAAATTCACAGGGGGACCTCCTTTGACTGCAACTGTGAATCTAAAATGGTCTCCGCCCATTTGATGAGAGTGTGAAAATTATGCACCTCCCAGTTGTGTTGTGTGACGCTTCACATGACTGTTAATGATTGACACAGAGGGCTCCTGTATTATTTCTAGTTGATGATGAAACGCGTAAACTAATAACCATAAAAGCAGGCATAACCTCTACATTGTAAACCCACAACACCTCCCCCTCATTTCCCCTCAACGTCACCTTTGTTACATTGGCATCCTACTGAAAACAACGCCTGTTCCACACCCAGGGGGCCTTAGTTCTGGCAGGGAGAAAAGCAGGGGCATCTGAATTCCAATACACACACACACACACACAAATGGCCAGTCAGCTCTGTGGGGCTGTCTAACTGTCTGTTCGTAGGCTTGTGAATGCCTAACTGGCAGCTGGTTCAACAGTATTACAGTGAATACTGCAGTTCAGCTGTTTAGTCGTTTAGTCATAGCAAAGGGCCAATAATTTTATTCCAAAGAGCTTTAGTCCAAATATCTATAAATTATATAATATCTTAGGATAACCTTATAAGTGATCTTAGTCATGAAGCCTGTAACTACTGACATGTGTTAAATTACTGTGGGTTTTGTTTTTGCTGTTTTGGTTTTGTATTTCATGTCGTTACTTTTGAATTTTGCCTTTCTAGCCACACAGTAGATTTAGTGAGGCAAATGTTAGTATGGCCATTATCACTACTGGAAGATGGAGACCTTCTAAGTCTGTTCATGTTTGTGCAGCTGTTGGAGGATTTAATATATTACTCCTCTTCAGCCCTCTACTTGACTGTTTAATGTGTGTCTTATCATAATTGTTTGTTAGCTTCAGAGTGACAGTTATATACTGCAGACACCTGCAGACCACAGCACTTCTCAGATCAGGCTGGTTGTTTGCTGCTCCCAGTGTCTGGGAATGTGAACAAGCTTTGTATCACTTGTGTTTCCCTCTGTCTCACACACAGACACGCAAACACTTCAAGCTCTGCTCCTCTGGTTTCTAAGTAGCTCTGGATTGTGGCCACAACAGTGAATTTATGTTTATCCATGTAACCCTCACTATACAGTATATAAGAGTTGTTTATGAGAGAGCAGCTTACTGCAACTACAAATTTCCTATGTGTGTGAAGTGGTTGCTATAGCGCTGTGAGTTTCATCTGTGTAGATGCACATTACAATGTTTAGTATGAAGTAAATTGTGAAAGCTTGACCTGCAGTGTGGAAAATGTGTTACGTCTAGTTGTTAAGGCCCTGAAGGGCTGAAAATCATGTTTTCAAGCCAAATTTCCAATTTTAACAGCATGTTCCTAAATGAAAAAAGTGTATTTATGTTTTATGTAAATTATCAGCAGAACAGCCATACCTATAGGGCTACAGACAGGTGTTAACAGAAATGCATGCATATATGTGTTTTGTCAGTCAGTTTCTCAAAAGGGACAAAGGCTGTTTACAACTTCTCCAGTCAGAACTAATCTAATAAAAATAATACGTTTGAATATAATCATGACCAGTTTCGGGGCCTGCTAATCCAGATACACAGACAAAAAACAGTTTGCAGCACTGCGGGAGCACAATTTGTGGGCTATATTTTGCTGAGCACCATTGACAGTAAATTGATGTAATTATGATTGTTGCATCAAGAATGTTTTTGATCCACAAAGGTTTGGTTTCAGCTGCGGACGTGGAGAATGCTTTTGGTGGTTGTGGTCAGGAGTCCTCAAACATTCTTAGTTTGGAGGTCAAATGAGAGTTTGTTCCACCTTCGCACCCATTAAAACCGAGGAGAAAAATCACAGACTGTTTCTCATGAGGTGACTCCTCAGACTTGATTTTGAGCCACTGTACATTATGTTGAACCATTTCCTGAAGTAATCCATAATGTTGTAGACTGTACAGTCAGGGGAAGGGTACCACGGCTGCTCAAGGTTAAATGAGGTCAGTAAGAGCAGGTTATAGTTACATTTGGGGCTTTTGTGATGGCAGAGGGAAGGAGGGGGTGCTCTGGAATGTGAAGAATGAGGGTTTGTTTAATCCTTGTGGGGGATAAATTATTAGCAGAAAATGGGAGCCCTGCAGTGCAAGACGGGCCAGTCTCCTATCCTGGGAGCCTGAGGTGAGGTTTGTGCATGTGAGCATTGATATTGTCCAGCCATGAGAAAGACTGTGTGCAGTTATTTTAATTGAGTGGAGAGAGAAATGCAGTAAGAGGCACGCATGATGTCGATGAAGTTACATGATTCTTGAGAACAAATGAACAAATGCAGAACTCACCATAGACCAGCTTTTTTTTAGTTCAGATAAATATGTAGCAAAAGCCAGGAAATGACTGTTAGATCATTTGACTGTATTGGTTTCATTATTGTCTGCTCTCAGTCTTGGTGTACACGATGAAGTGTTTTACCCTTAGGTGAACTTTCTGACTTTGCAGCAATGCATACTGGCCTGAAAGTTTGTTTTCCTGGACTGTCTTTTGAATTCATATTTAATTGGTGTCCAAACTGAGTGAGCCGTGGTCGAACCTAAAATTGAATCAACGAGTAGAATAACACATTTCCAGACATTTTCAAATTAGTATGACCTAAATGACTGGCTGAAAGTTGTAAGTTAAGCAGCACTGTTGATGGAGTGATTAGATTAAAAACATGTGTTTGTGTGGAAAAGCTATTTTGTCTCCAGCAGGGTCCCACATCTTTAGTGGTCTGAGTAATCTGGATTTGCACCAGTCATGGGGGGAAAAGGGAAATGAGAGCAACAGAGAGAAAAAGAAAACACAAAGGGGGTAAAGATTTAGTGAGGCAGTAATGAGCTACTGGAAGGCAAAAGCACGTTCACTTTGGTTGGTCCACCTACGCCCAGCCAGCATGGCATCCTGGGTAAATATGACCCAGCAGTTCGTTGCCGTGGTGATCTAGGAAGAAGTAGCTGCCAAGAGGGCTGAGGTGGCAGCATGGGCCAAATGGATGCACCCACCTACTAATGCAGCATAGTTCATGTTATCTTTTAATTCACTGCTGTACATCACATACAGTGATCAGCCACACATTAAGGTTTTAATTTTGTAGCAGTTGTGAAAAAGTTGATCCTGACCCATCAGTAATGTGATTTTAAATGTATTTTGTAGTTTCGCTCCTTTTCCATGGCTTCGTTGCTTGACAAAGTAAAATGTCCTGATCAGCCACAACATTAAAACCAGTTAATAGTCTTAATGTTGTGGCTCATTGGTGTATGATAAATGTTCAATCCAAATTCTGTTCCAAAGCAGGCAGAGAAGACAACACAGGATTTTGTTATACTGTCTAACCCACAGGAATGTCTTGGCAGTGATGTCTTTCATAGAGCCACAGCATTTGTTGGATTTTATTCACACTGCTCTCATATTAATGGATCAGTATTGGTTTGATTTCGAGGACAACTTTTCTCTGGTTCTGGCACTGTAGGTCTGTGTCTACTTTGTTTTGTCTGACCTTATGGAGGAATGCTGATATTAAGGAATGATTGTCTATCAAGGAAAGAGCTGAGAGGTTCAGAAGTGGAGGTGATGGATGTTTGCAGTGGAAAAGAAGGTCAAATGAAAAGTATTAAGAAGGTATCAGAGGTAAGCTTGGAAAATAAAAGCCTGATGATGAGTAGGGGATACAGTGACTGCAGGTCTGAAAAAGCAAATACATTGTGGTGAACAGCAGGTGCTACAGCCATTCTATCTGTGACACTGATTTATTCATAGAAACTCAGCCACACACACACAGGAATGCCTTGACAAAGTGTGTCAGACTATTTAACTTTAGTAAACCCCCTTCTCTTACAGATGTTCAGTCCCTTTCCTCTGTCTCATTATAGTTTGTGTCTGTAGCACCACATTGTCTATAACTGCTCTTGTCTCTGAGTGCAAACAAATGTGCTGCCAGAGGCACAAAACATACTCTAAGTTCCTCTGCACCAGAGGACTGTCTTCAGTGAAGGTTACTTGTGATGCAGTGTGTCTAAAAGCACTAAAGAAGCACTTGAAGTAATTATATAGGCTATTTGTACTGACTGCTGCTTTGTTTGGCCCCGTGGTTCCAATTTTTTAATACAAACACAATTACAATTTGTAACAGATTTTTTAGATTGCAGTCAGGTGCTAATTTCAGAGGCATGAGGTCACACATGCAAACTGCTTCCCTCTGTAATCATTTGAAGCTGAGCTGATGTTACTGGAGGGCTGTGAAGTGAGTGTGTATTTTGGTTTTCATTTCATTCGGGGTTGTGCAGCGTTGCGTGCCACAGCCCAGACTGAGGTCTTGTGAAAGTCAACATTATGTGCATCTGATAAGCATCAGGTTTATGTAGATGTGGCTGTGAAACACAGACAGGAAAAGTAATCAAACTTTGACCCATGTTTCAAGGGCTACCTCATCATCAAGGGAGCTAGTGGTGCAGAAAGTGAGCAGCTCATTCATCATTCCCACTGTTACAGTAATCCTCCTCCACCACCAGTGTACAATGTGCAAAATTGGTTTGATGCACTGAGACAGTTTAATGGTAACTTGATAATCATTAATTAATAATCTTATGAGATAAATAATATTTGTGACTTTTGGTCAAGTCGGCCTAAGTTTCAGCAAACAGCAGTACCTGGGGATATAATTATTTAAAAATCTATCACCGAAATCGATTTTGTTAAATTGAAATTGTTAATTAAATTGATTGATAAATTATTAAAATGGATAGATTTGACCGGGGAGGTTAAACCTAACATATACAACACCAACCTAAGATATGTGAGATCCACCTTGTTTGCCGGTGGGTGTATTAAATTAGGCCAGGCTCTGATTGTAACAACATGTGAAGGAGTCTGGCGTTTCTGCCAATAAACAGGTCAGCTCCCACAGGGTTCTTGTCTTTGTAGTCCTTTTTGTTCACAGCAGGATCTTCAGAGTTGAGAGGTCACACACTTCAGTAGGTATAGTGAGTCCTGTCATCTGGTTTTGGTGTGGTGATGATGAAAGGTGTTAAATCTTCAGTTACCAGTCTGGGTGCTGTTTTATGGCCATTACACAACATGGGGGTTTAGGGGAGTGCAGGCTGAGGAATGGGCTTTTAGCTGCAAAATTCACTCGTTGCATCCTTGTTGTTGCAATTGACTTTGGTATGCATGGACCTGTATTTCTGCTTCCTGGTTTTCGCAGGAGAAAATTATCCTCCCACATGATCCCACTCAGCATAACTCCACAATGTTTGCATTTGGATGTGAAAAGAAATATATTGCTCATTACTATGTTAGGGTTTAGCCCTTGACACAAAAAGTTGTCTTTATAATAGCTGTACAAATAATTGTTCAAGCCAAGGTGAGGGTGGAAGGACGCTGACTGTGTTTTTCTTTTTTTCTCAACAGATCGTGAGGACCAATCAATCCTGTGCACGTGAGTACCCCAACTCTGTAATGTCTATTCACTTTCCTCCTCTCCCTTTCTCACCTGCAATGGGTCCTTTCTCTGTTAGGACAGGTGCTTGTTCTGTTCTTTAAGGTGGTTCTGCTCATAAAGCAGCTAGATGGCCTCGAAGATAAAGCTGTCACAAGTTGAAGAGTATACAGCTGTACCTTAATAGGATTCTGTCATATAAAGACAGTGTCTCATTTCCTGTCCTTAAAGTGTTTTATATGTCCCTAACAGTGAAGGAAAGTTAAAATAAGCATTGTAACTTATATAGTTACAATGAGAGTACAAGGATCATTGCATCTGGGTTTCCCGGTTTCCTGGTCCTATTGAACTAACCTTTTTCCATCTCCCTTCATCTTCCTGTTGCCCTGGGTCATCTGGCCAGCTCCCATCATCCTGCAGAGTTTTATTTAAAGACTGGTTTCAAATAGCTTTTTGCGGATGCTGGTTTGTGCTGCAGCTCTGCCCAGTACTGCGGGAGTTAAGAGTGTGGTTTGGTGCCCTGCCTTCATCTACAATGGCAGTGAGTAATTAAGTGCCACACTCTTCCAGTGTGGTTTAAGTTGATGCTGCCAATGAGCCGTTGCATAATCCGTCTTTAATGTCTGAAAACTGCACCCCCTGTTGGTAGCAGGGAAGCCACTTCTCTGCTTTGCAACATTAATCAGCGCTGCAGTGCTATAGTTCTAATTTTCATTCTTTAGAGCCAAAACATGAAGCATTATATGGCCTTGAAACAGTTTTAGATTTGTTCGTCATTCTCCTCCTTCTAATTCCATGCAGGATGCTTGTTGATAAACTGAGGTTATCCTCCAGCTTATGAACAAGATGTGATTGTAACTTTTCTAAAGTAAAGAAAGTCAGCTAATGTTTACGTCTCTGAGAAGAGTTCTTGTGAAAACAGCCAAACTTAGATTTGCTACAAATTGACACACATTGCTTTGCCTGTATCCTCTGTTTGAGGACTCGCCCATGAAGTTCTAGATAAAACTGCAGTCTTCCTTGTGCTGTGGAGCTAATTGCCAGCTAGACTAAAGCCACCAGTATGTTGCTAGATGTAATGCTGCCGGCCCCAGTTTTCTGGGCTCTGGGACCTGACTGTGGGAGCTGTGGAGGGCCCAGCCTGAACACAGCTATCATTAGAGACAGCTCAAAAGCAGAGCATGGAAACTGGTCCACCAAACCACAGGTTTCTCCAGTAAAACCAACTGACGGAAGAATGGATGGTTTTAGAAAGCAACAACATGTACCCCATTCGTCGTCCACTCTCTCCTTCAGTTTGTCTTTTCCCTTGGTGTTTTCATTCCTTGGGGTTAGTTGAAATATTTCTGCCCACCATAATGATGAGTACGAGTTATTTAAATTATGGTTTTACAGTCTTTTGCCTGTTCCTTGCTAAATTGTGGTCAACTTTCACAGATTATTTCCCGAAGGTAGTAAGAATATTTTCACATATATATTTTTGTCTCTCACATAGTAACGGAAGAGTTTCTTTGTCAAGGCTCAATAAATGAATAATGCACATTTAAAACACTCATACTGTACCAAAAGTGATTTGTTTCTTTTCTCTCGTTAGCTCTCCTCTGTCTATATCCTCTATATCTATATCCTGGTTTTCTATCTCCCTGTTTTCAGAGGTGAATCAGGTGCTGGCAAGACTGAGAACACGAAGAAGGTCATCCAGTACCTGGCCCACGTTGCCTCCTCACACAAAGGACGCAAAGACCACAACATTCCTGTGAGAGCCTCCCTGCCTACTCCTCTCCTCTCCTCTCCTCTCCTCTCCTCTCCTCTCCTCTCCTCTCCTCTCCTCTCCTCTCAATAGTCTGGCATTTTCAGAAACATGCTTATTTGCTTTCGGGCCTAGAGCAGATACATCTGACAATTATGAATATGAAACAGCTAGTCTGGCCCTGTCAGTTAAATCTGCACAGAAATCAAATTTAATAATAATTCAATAATTTATTATCTAGAGAATTACTGTACACGCTATATTATGTGGATTCTCTGCTATTGTGTATACCCATGAGTGTATTAAACAACACAAGTGTTAAATAGTGATCTTCAGAGCTGTTGGTAGGCAGATATTTGGAAGTGAACAAGTGCTTTCCACTTTCCACACCAAATTATTCCTTTAATTTGATGTACGATTACTGTGGTCTAGTCCAAGTACATTGCTTAGTTTTAAATGTAGCTGATAAGCGGACATGTGTTAACCTACAGCTAAACTAACCAATGTTGATGTAGCCATATTGGTCACTGCTTGTCATCTAATGCCATTCTGCGAGACTGCAGCCATTGCTGGGCTATCTGTGTACTGGTGCGCTTGTGTCTGACATAAGCACTAAAGGTTTTAACACGTGCATTTGTTTATCCATAACAAACAGCCCGAATCTCCCAAAGCATTCAAGCTACAGGCAAGTGTATCTCTCGCTTTTTCTAAAGGAGTGTGTGATCATCTTTGGTGTTTGTCTGTTTGTGCATGTCCCTCTTTGCAAACCTCTTCCACAGTCATGCTATCAGACTAATCATTTTATATGAGGTATGTGTTTGTGCTGGCTCAGTCTTCTCCCATGATAATTTGAAACCCAGTGAATCTTCAGTAAAACCAGATAGCTCAAGATAATAAAAGACATTTTTATCAGTTGGTTTGTGTTTATTACAACAACTGGATGTTAAAATGTTTTTAGAAACACACTATCAGGCAAATATGAATCGTTAAGGCATACCGAAGATGAGAACTATTCACATAAACTGCTAATGGCGTATTAACTAGCCTTGCCTTACTTGACTACAGCCGCACTAAACATCTCTCCTCAAGCTTCATCTCTACATTTCATTGAGGACAATCATGACGCTGCAAACTTAGTTGTTAAATGGAGATATCAAGGATAATAACAGGTGATTGCAGGTAATCAAATCTTACATATATTCATGCATGTTTTCCATTGGTGATATACTCTAGATGCATGTGTGTCATTTCAGAAGCATTTTTAATGAATAACTCATTTCTAGCTTTTTTATCCTTGGCTGTGGTTACGTTATTCCAATAACCAAATGTGCTTTTGCCTCATATGGGTTTTTGTTGTCCAGGCAATAATCAAACAGAGGGGATTTCTTTGCAGATGCTGTAGCTTAACCTGGGTTTTCAGATTTGAATCCATGACTTTTTTTTTCTTCCCTCAAACGTAACATAAAATAAAACTCTGCTGACAAGGTACTGACTCTTCTCCAACCTCATCCCCGACAGAATTTGATATTTTCTGGCCGGCCTCTTTTTAGCTTGATTTATCTGGTAGCTACGTTTTCTTTCTCCCCTAAACCAATACCTGATGTTTCTGTCTTCTGTAAATCTAATAACGATGGAATCTCAGTGAGTCGTATAACCGTCAGCTATGGGCATGTCCAATCTGTGCTAATGCCTTTTCTATTATGGTATGTGTCAGCAGCTGTGAGTGAGAAGCTATAGGTCCGTGCTGTAGTCTGCTCCCCTGCCTGAATACACTGTCTACAATGACCCCCTTAATGCTGCTCTTCCTTTGCATTGCATTACAACTGCCTGTGGGCAGAGGACAGAGGAATGGACAACCAGGGATTGTGAGCGAAGATTTGGTTCATGCGAGAAAATTGGAGGGAGGGGGAGATTAAAATATTTTTCATGGAGCTATACAGGCCTGCATTAACTGGTTTCAGTGCTGTTCTCTGTCAATCAGAAAGATAAAGGACACAGTGGGGATAGTGTTGGTAAAACTCATGCCCCTCGGGAGACATGGGCTTTACTGGAGCTATCCCTCATTCATATATCAACACTCAGACACAGAGCAGACGTACGCAGAAAGATTGAAAAGTTGCTCAAACATCTGTGCAGTCCACCCCAGTTTAATGTCTGGCCCATATGGCTCGAAACTCCTGTTCTGGACCTTGTTTCTTTGCTGTTTTATTGTCGCACTGAATGAGTGGAGTTGTTGCTACCATATGGAGACACTCACATAGGCCAAAGAATTTGTATCGGTTGTGTTCCTCTGTCTCAGCTCTGCTTTTTTGGCTTTCAGTATAATTGCTCATCAAAGTGAGACTATAAGTAGGCCCATGTTTATATCAACAGCCTTTATGGCAGCCAAGTAGGTTATAAGTTAGAGCTTAGGTGAAACTTCCCCTGGACAGTCCAGATTTACTATGGGTGGTGACAGTAGACATAAGAGCTATTTCTGTACTGCCTGTGTCATGGATAGAGACTGTGTCATGTGTAGGGGGAATTAGAGGTTTCAGGCGCCATACGGAATGTCCCAACCCAGGTTTTAAAATTTGGGAGGACGCCATCATCTTAAGAATAGACGTCACAGCGGTGAAGGCTTTGGATAGACAGGCTCTATCATCACAGCCATAGGAATGTGCAAGCCGGAAGAACACACTCTCTAAACCCAACCAACCACTCACTATGGTGATTGGTCACAATGTGTTGGATCACACTTTCCGTCATGCCTTTGTGGTTTCACAAGCACTGTCAAAGTGTTTAGTTGTATTGGCCTCTTTGACTCATCGAGCTCCCTCGACAAAAATCACATTCTGCTGCAGCTGACTAAAGGAAAGCCAATCAAGATGTGATAATTTGCTCATTGTCTTAAAGATCTGCACCGCAGCAGATTTGATTTGCCTTTGTCAGCTTATGTAGAGTTTGGCAGACACACAAAAATGTGATAAACACTCAAAAAAAGAAACATTTTTTGGGGAGAGGGTTTAGACATATTTGACAGCTTGTTAGATTCTTACCTCCCTGTCTTTCTCCACAGGGGGAGTTGGAACGCCAGCTCCTACAAGCCAACCCCATCCTTGAATCCTTTGGCAATGCCAAGACAGTGAAAAATGACAACTCATCTCGCTTTGTGAGTTCCTGGTTTCTGTTTAAAGGACTGTTGTCTTAATTTAAACATATGTTCAAATGGTATTTGGAAGAAAACATTTTTACCATTTACTATCAGTGCACTTTGCCTTGGTCTAACACAAAGAAATATAATAACAGTATTTCTTGTATTAGTGTGAATACATTTTATATTTATTTTGGGATGGCTATAAATTCATTGCGTCACTTAAGAATAATTGAAAATAATTGTGTTTATTTTTTTCATAAAAATTTAGATTGAAGTGAACTGATGCATATACTTGTAGTAGTTAATTATCTCTCACTATTTCGTGATGAATTTTGTGAGTGGCTAAGCAAATAATGTGGCTAAGATTAACCACTGCATGTCTCTGTCCTCGTGAATCATCTCTTGGCTCATGAGCTCAAGTTGTGAAGACCAGTAGACACATGGTCACACACGCACACCACTTTGATGCACATGTTATAGTCAGGAAATATTAACACATTAACCTGGCTTTTCCTAATATAGACATTTTATTCCTCACTGCCACTCTGTCATCCGCAAGAATGACACACGCGCACAGCCTGCAACATCATAGGCTTCCTAATAACCTTGTGGTGTTTAAATATGCTCAACAGCTGGTTTTAACTTTTTTCTCCTTTTTTTTTTTTCTCGCAGGGGAAATTCATCAGAGTCAACTTTGATGTCACAGGCTACATTGTCGGAGCCAATATTGAAACTTGTATCCGCCTTAATGCAACAGTCCAAGGGAGTGGGGGAAGTGTGAAACAACTGTTTATTATGATATTGTTGTAGTTGCTTAAGTTTCTGAAAACACAGCAAACATGTTAAATTACTGCAGTAATAGTACAGTTTCGGTTTGCTTGCTTTTCGTGGTGTGAATTCATTATCGAGCACCTTAACGTTGGCTCTCAGACCTTCTAGAGAAGTCGAGGGCCATTAGACAGGCCAAAGATGAGAGGACCTTCCACATTTTCTACCGCCTGCTGGCAGGGGCTGGAGAGCATCTCCGAAGTGAGTGTCTGACTATTAATTTCAGAGGCAATTAGCATAAACAAAACAATGAGACCCAAGAGAGTGAGGTTTCATGTATGTGCTAGTTCCCCTCAGGCAAGGAACAGAGCTGAATGTGGTGTGAATTAGCACCAGTGAGACAAAGCTTTCTCTATTGTTAACTATCTTGTTAGTACATTGTTTCATAATGATGCAGAAGGTGTTTAGACATAATAATCCTCTTATGACCTAGTGAATTTAAATGGTCAAATGATCTCAGCCTCACTTATGCACCCACTCGCCATGCCAAATCTGAACTGTTTTTGGTGATAAATGGATGCAAATCTTACATATAGAGTTTTCAATCAGATTAATTTTTTGAGGGCAAAATCAACATGAATTTAACACATGCATTTAATACCACCAATAAAATTATGTCATGAAACATTTTAAGGAAAAATTTACTTTTGTACTGAAATCATCTTTCCTTCTCCAGCCGACCTGCTCCTTGAAGGCTTTAACAACTACCGTTTCCTCTCAAATGGCAACATTCCAATCCCTGGTCAGCAGGACAAAGACAATTTCCAGGAAACAATGGAGGCCATGCACATCATGAGCTTCTCCCACGATGAGATTGTCTGTGAGTAGTAGTTCCAGATGTGCCCCAAAATATAGTCTGCTGGCATTTTCCTCCTGAATTTCTGCATGTGTGTCCTCTTTTTTATATCAACTTTTTCCACTCCTGGGGGTCAGTAAAGTGTTCTCTTATTCTTGCCAGGCATGTTGAAGGTGGTCTCTGCAGTGCTGCAATTTGGCAACATTGTCTTTAAAAAGGAGAGAAACACCGATCAGGCTTCAATGCCTGAGAACACAGGTAACCAACCAATTGCCAACATGCAGTACACACGCACATTTATACATTTAGAAAATAATATGCACGTAATACACCACCATTCACTGTGAAGATATGCTTTATCAGACATGTGATTACATTGGTGCTACTGTCGTCTATCATCTGAATGAACACATACACACACGCGCGCATCTATACAATATAGTATGGGACTTGTTTTTTGGTCTCTCACTCTCTCAGCTGCACAGAAGCTCTGCCACCTACTTGGAATGAATGTTATGGAGTTCACCAGAGCTATCCTCACTCCAAGGATCAAAGTGGGACGAGACTATGTGCAGAAGGCACAGACGAAGGAGCAGGTATGTGCCTCTATCCACTATGAACAGCAACATCTGTCTCCCATCTATGTTTATTCATTTTTAACTGTTAAAAATATACTGCACGTTTGCATATTTCTTGGTCACTCTCTGGTTCTCGGTCATCCTCAGGCTGACTTTGCTGTTGAAGCCCTGGCCAAGGCTACATATGAGCGGCTGTTCCGATGGCTGGTTCACCGCATCAACAAGGCCTTGGACAGGACCAAACGTCAGGGGGCTTCGTTCATTGGCATCCTGGACATTGCAGGCTTTGAGATCTTCGAGGTACTGACTGTGGCGCTGTAACGTTAATGAAATAATTTACACAAAAGTACCATCAAAACTGTTTCTTTCCTTGAATTAAACAGAATCCAGGTTGTTTAAGCAGTTGAATTCTTAATTAGCATAATGGTTAATGGGTAATGGGCATACGTACATAGCACTATAACAAAATAACTTCACTTATGCTTAATTCTGTCTTTTCAGCTGAACTCATTCGAGCAGCTTTGCATCAACTACACCAACGAGAAGCTGCAGCAGCTCTTCAACCACACCATGTTCATCCTGGAACAGGAAGAATACCAGAGGGAGGGCATTGACTGGAGCTTCATCGACTTTGGCCTTGACCTGCAGCCCTGCATTGACCTTATTGAGAGGCCGGTCAGTGTTGTCTGCCTGTGTGACCCTGTGTGTACGTGCGTGTGAGAGCGAGAGAGAGAGGAAGATTATGGATTTTTGAGTTTGTATTAAAGGCATTTTCTCTCCCCAGAATAACCCCCCTGGTATTCTTGCTCTGCTGGATGAGGAGTGCTGGTTTCCCAAGGCCACCGACAAGACCTTTGTAGACAAGGTGCTGCAGGAACAGGGAACACACACCAAGTTTCAGAAGCCACGTCAGCTCAAGGACAAGGCTGACTTCTGCATCATTCACTATGCAGGGAGGGTATGTATATCAGGCCACTTGAGATGTCTTTGGTTCAGACTCATCTCCTGAGAATCATATTTGGCTGGATGCACTGCATTTTTAGGTCTACAGTCTCGTCTTTTAGTATTAGCATAATATAATATGTGCTGCTGAAAAACGTTATCGATGTCTCATTTGTAGACTCAGATTTATCTGAGTTTTCCTTATTTCCTTCCTCTGGAATGTTTTGTTGCCTCTCTCATCGGCACAGACTGTACAGACTGATGCCCTCTAAAGGCACAGTTAACCACGTCAGTGTCTGAAAACAATAGAGCAGTTATCACACTACTTCTGCAGGAAAACCACATCTGGTTCACATTGGTGTGCGATACAGTATAGTGCCTGTGGTTACATAACTGAGGTTTTCAACTTTCACCTTTTTCTATGGCGGTCTGCCATCTGGAAAGAGAAAAAGATACTTCTCTACATACCACAGCGGACTCTTGTCAGTTCAAGAGTAAAGTCTAATAGAGCTCGTAAGTGATAGTTTATTTATCAATACCTGTTCTTATTTCCTCTGGTGCACATGTACCCTGTTATTGAGAATCAGCCAGCCGTATCTGTACTGAACCTGAGCCTTCTTGTGACCAACAGGTGAAAATCGCAGATACATCCAAATATTAAGCATTGAATATTCTATACTGGAGCAAGGAATAAATTCATACTTCATCAAATAAATCCTGTATGACGGAGCAACACTGAAGAGAATAAGTACAAACACTGAGTGTTTGCTTTTTCTTGGATTCTAATGAAATCCATATGTAGATGTTACATTCCTCTTCTCAGGTTGCTGACCGTGTCAGCTACTTATTTCTGAGACCTAACTGTGCTGTCAATCAAATATAATATACAAAGAATACAGAGTGTTAGAACTTATTGGATGTGCACGTAGCACATGTAAAACATCTAGTATGGCCTCTGAGTTATAAGTGGTAATTAGTATTTGGACCAACTGTTATATCCAGCTTGATGTCTGTTTAGGACATACTACAGACAGGTAAAGCATCAGACCTGTTTATTTAGACCTATAACGCCCATCCTGGTGTTTATTTTCAAAGCATTCTCTCTTATGATGTTGTCACTGGGCTATAAGAGTTAAAAATGGAAGGCGACTGAATGACATATAGTGGAGTCCATAAATCAAATGAGATGCTAAGAGTGTGATCTTTGTTATATACAGAAGAGCACAGTACAACACATGACCTGTTCCAGTTTAACGTGTAGTCACTTTGTGGTCTGTGCTATATTTCATCAGGTGGACTATAAAGCTGATGAATGGCTTATGAAGAACATGGATCCCCTTAATGACAATGTGGCCACACTGCTGCACCAGTCAACTGACAAGTTTGTGGCGGAGCTCTGGAAAGATGGTAAGGCTCTCAACTGTTTACCTTCAGTGCACAGCTCATTGAGTTTTATTTTATTTGGTTTTATATTTGTACACAGTACACTTTTTATAGCTGTAAACATTCTTGGGCCTGTATTTAACTACGGTAAGAATTCAGGTAGATGTTAGCTGTATAAACATAGTATAACTCAATTAAGCTTATCACTGACTTAATGAAATGGAGAAAGCTACTGTCCAGCAGTGTGCTTCACTGGTTTTTCTCATGTGGGATGAGTTTCACCAGCAAAAACATACACTTTGGGTGAGGTAAACCACATCCTAGGACACTCGTCTCTCAGAGCTCAGTTACTGATTTATTGCTCATTCTGTATTTGCTTCCCCCGCTAGTGCATTGCTAAGATTTTAGTCAGCCAGTTCTGGCTATAATAATCATTATTTTATTTTGATGACATTTGTTTTTTATGGATTCACTCACAGATCCAGTGGAAAGCAAAATGGTTATATAAGACTTTCTGAACTAATATTTTTCCCTCAGTTATGACCAGCTATGACAACATAGCACAAGCTGAAGTTTGAACTAATATGCATGTATTGTACTATTGCACTGATTTTACTGATGTTTACTCTTCATTCCTCTTTTTTAACAGTTAATCAGGTTTGTGTGTATACAAGTGATGGGTATACAGTCTGTGTGCATGTTAGCATGTATCTCTCTCACTCTACTGTCTTCTTTCTGTACCTGTTTCCTTGTTGCTATAGACATTCAGACGTTTCAGAGAGCTTCTTTCTATGACAATGTGTCTGGGCTCGATGAAGCTCCAGGTGAATGGTAGTCGCCCTTAACCTTCATTTACCTCTGGCTTCTCTTCATCCTCCCCAACACAGCACTGAGTAGTTTCCTGTATTGTCGCAGCTGCACTGTGCACCTCTTTAAAAGCTCCCCGCTGGCTTTGCATGGCTGCACTTCTATATTTTATACCTCTGATATGAAAAAGAAACTCATCCTACCATCAGTGATTGTGGCTGAACACCACTATAATTTTTCCTATGACTGTTGTTTGAATGTTCACTCAGGTGAAGCATTTCTTTGCATAAACAAGCAAAAAAAAAATCTGATAAAAACAGATTACTACAAAAGTGCATTTCCTAAAGAATATGCAGTATGAATGTTGAGTCTGCAGAAAGCTTAGCTGAAAATGCATCAAATCTTTGCTGAATGAGCTGGAAAGACAAGCGGAAGATCATTGAATTTTAGTGGAATGTCATCAGTGACATCAAGCACATAGATTAGGGGTTGGGGTTAAGATTTTAAAATCATCTGATGGTTCACGCTCCCCGCCTTACCCTGATGAATCCCGTACCCTAATCTAACAGTATTTGGATTTACCCACAGAGGTATAAGGCAAGTGTATTTTAATATTTACAGTATGTTTCACTAAAACACGATGTGGCAGTATAATGAATGAATAGATGAGGAGTTTTGGTCCACCAGGTGCTGCTTCACCCAGAGTGAGAGGTGCTTGCACAAAAAGGGGAGCACTTAAGAGTGTGTGATGTCACTGATTAAATGTTTGGGGGTCTGGGAGTTGTGGGGTTAGGGTTTTCAGCTCCTCTGGTGGTCTCATGGCTCCACCCAAAACATTTCTGACGACATACAATACAATACTATGACTTTTTTGTCCATTTTTGACATGATACTATACTATCTTTTTTTTCTGTCATATTTGACGACATACTATACTTAGTATTTTTGACAACAGACTATACTATGATGTTTTTTCATCATTTTGACGACATACTATACTATGACGTTTTTGCATTATTTTTAATGACATACTATACTATGTTTTTTGGACATTTTTGACGACATACATTTTTCATTATTTTTGACCACATACAATACTATGACGTTTTTCATCATTTTTGACAACATACTATTATACTATGGCAATTTTGCGGCAACTGAGGAAAGATAATGTGCCATAAGCTGCTGATACTATTCTACACTGTCATCAAATTCATACTGTGCACATCCATCACAGTCTGGTTTGTTGCAGCCAACCAACAGCACAAAATAGGCTGCAGTGAAGACTAAGAACAGCAGAGAGGATTATTGGTGCCCTGATCATCAAACCTGTAGTGCTCAAGAGTCAGGAAGCGGGCAGGGAATATCATCATAGATTCCTCTCATTCTGGACACAACCTCTTTCAGCTCCTCCCTTCTGACAGCCACACCAGAATTGTGAAAACACAAACATCCAGACACATGAGCAGATTTGATCTAAATGTTCGATTTGCACCTTAAACTGCTGCACAGTGTTGTAAATATTTTGTGAATTGTTATATTTACTGTATGTTAATATCTTGTACCTAGAAAATGTTAACAACTGCCAGAAACAAATTCCTTGTGTATGTAAGCATACTAAGCATACTTGATGTATAAAACTTGGATAAAACTTGGATTTGCGGTGTCTGATTTTGGTGATTTTTGATGACAAACTGTACTGTGACATTTTTTGGTAATTTTTGACTAAATAGTGTAGTATGTTAAAACTTTTTCACGAAAATGTCACAAATTTTACAAAAACGTCACAGCATATTATAACATCAAAAACATTGCATTTTTCACAAAAACGACAAAAAGTCGCCAATCATATCATAGTAAAGTTTGTCATCAAAAAACTTCATAGTATGGTATGTTGTAAAAATTGTGATAAACGTCATAATATAGTATGTCATCAAAAATGATGAAAACGTCATATGTTGTCAAAAATGGACCAAAATCGTCAAAGTCTAGCATGTCCTCAAAAATTGACTAAAAACCGACACAGTATAGTATGTCGTCAAAATGATGAAAAAACGTCATAATAAAGTATGTCGTCAAAATTGATGAAAAAACATCATAGTACAGGGGGTCCTCGTGTTACTGTGTTTACTTATGTGAAAAGGAGATGCACACGGACACAGATGGGTTCGGGATCGTGGCAATACCGTAGGTTTATTCACAAAATTTTTGACTAAATAATGTAGTATGTTAAAACTTTTTCACGAAAATGTCACAAATTTTACAAAAACGTCACAGCATATTACAACATCAAAAATATTGCATTTTTCACAAAAACGACAAAAAGTCGCCAATCATATCATAGTAAAGTTTGTCGTCAAAAAACTTCAGAGTATGGTATGTTGTAAAAATTATGATAAACGTCATATTATAGTATGTCGTCAAAAATGATGAAAACATCATATGTTGTCAAAAATGGACCAAAATCGTCAAAGTCTAGCATGTCCTCAAAAATTGACTAAAAACCGACACAGTATAGTATGTCGTCAAAATGATGAAAAAACGTCATAATAAAGTATGTCGTCAAAAATGATGAAAAAACATCATAGTACAGGGGGTCCTGGTGTTACGACGGTCGCGAGGTACGTTGTTTTCGTGGTTACGACACATCTCCCGTGAACTTCCTTGTTTCGACTTAAGCGGTTTGCCCCGTAAATATGTACAGACTTGGCACGGGAACTAGTTGGTGAGCGCTCTCTCTGTCTGCCGGCTCTCCAGCACCTCCACAGCACAGCTAGGCTACTTTGCCTTCTTTTTACTTATGTGAAATGGCCGCCTGGCGGGGGGTGCAGCGGCAGCCGGTAAGGAGATGCACACGGACACAGATGGGTTCAGGATCGTGGCAATACCGTAGGTTTATTCACAACACAGGGTCTACACGGTTGATATCAGAAATCTAAAGGAAATGCTCATTACACTCGCGATATCAACCCCTACAGTGTGTCAAGAGGGACAAAAGGCAAGTCATCATAATAAACTCTTATTGTAGGGTGGTATTATAGCAACATCTAGTGGCACAATGTATGCACAATGGCACAATGAATGTATGTTTCGACTTACGTCGAAATTCGGTTACGACACATTCTCAGGAACGGATCTCCGTCGTAACTCGAGGACCCCCTGTATTTTGTTTGAAATGGCCAAAAAAGGTCACAGTATAGTAATGACCTAAAATGTTACGCACAATGTCGCCAAAATAACCAAAAATGTCAAGGTATAATATGTCAAAAATAGCCAAGAAACGTCACTATACAGCAGGTAGTCAAAAATGGCCAAAAACATCATAATAAAGTATGATCATTTAAAAAAAGCATCATAATTTTTGTCCCATCATTGTTTAGCGGGTCAGCAAAAATGTCATAATATAGTATGTTGTCTAAAAATGATCAAAATAATTTGTTATAAAATGTTTTGCCTATATTGAGTTGCAAAAACACTAGCTGGGCACAGTTGGTGTGACGCCATTATCTGTCTTCATGCTTTATCATAAAAAGAGAAAAAACTTGCTCAGTTAAACACATCAACATTTGGCAAAATTTCTGGATGGATTTTCACATTTAATGTGAACTCAAAATAAAAACATTAGGTTTTTTTCACTTACTTGGCACAGCACTTTGTTTTGTGCATCATAAATACCATATCAGTGCCCTTTGTGTTCCTGCATTATTATAATTATCACTTTTCTGTTCATCTCATTGTTTCCTCACCAGTGGACCGGATCGTGGGTCTTGACCAGGTTGCAGGCATGAATGAGACAGCATTCGGTGCTGCCTACAAGACTAAGAAGGGCATGTTCCGCACCGTTGGACAGCTGTACAAGGAGCAGTTATCTAAGCTGATGGCCACACTGAGGAACACTAACCCCAACTTTGTCCGTTGTATCATCCCCAACCATGAAAAAAGAGTGAGTCGAAATATTAGAATAGTCACAGTTCTAGTAAACCTGTTGACTGTTGACCTGTTGCACTATACTACGTATATTACACTATACTATACTACCACCTCCTCCTCCTTCACAGGCTGGTAAACTGGACCCACACCTGGTTCTGGATCAGCTAAGGTGTAATGGTGTGTTGGAGGGAATCCGTATCTGTCGACAGGGATTCCCTAACCGAATCGTCTTCCAGGAGTTCAGACAGAGGTAATTTTCCGACTCTTCATTTTCTGAGTTTTTGGTGACCAGATTTGCTACTATGGTTTATTGCATTTAGAAAATACAGTAAAGCATGTATCTTTCATAGTTTTATATAAAGCACAATAAGGTACTAAGATGAGATACTGCTGTACAGTTGTGAGAGGCCTAGCTGTATGGTGTTTTATTATGTTCATAAAAGATTGATGAATCTGGTTTCCTCCTGCTCTCTGGTGTTTTTTCAGTACTTATGTGTCTTTGGAGAAAGACTTTGTGACTTATTGTTTTAGCCAACGTAGAGTAACATATGAAAAATTCTCTCTGCTCTTTGTCCAGGTATGAGATCCTCACACCAAATGCCATTCCCAAAGGCTTTATGGATGGGAAGCAGGCCTGTGAGAGAATGGTAAGGACTTGAGTCAAAGGGCAAGTCAAATGGATGTAATCCTGACTGCTCCCTCTCATCGTCATGATTATTTTCTATAAAAATAGTTCTCCCTCGCTCACTCTCTTTCTCTCTCTCCCTCTCGAGATTCAAGCTCTGGAGCTGGATGGCAACCTGTTTCGCATTGGTCAGAGTAAGATCTTCTTCAGGGCTGGAGTCTTGGCCCACCTGGAGGAAGAGAGAGACCTGAAGATCACTGACATCATCATTTATTTCCAGGCTGTGTGTCGAGGATATCTGGCACGCAAGTACGGGCTGCTCTGCCACTGCTGCTTATGCCTGAGAACTAAACCTTGCATCACAGTCACTTTTGTATATCCAGTCACAAAATATCAATTTCAAAGTTGGCTCATGCAGTGTTTTGGTCTTTTCCTCTCTTGTCATTAGTGGGTCTGATGTGCAAAGCACGAGGCCCTAGGCACAATGAATAAGATTGTTTGTCTGGGTCCGTTTGTAATTGAGAAGTAGCATCAGACCACTCGAAATGTCGAAAAGAGATTTTCTAGTTATTAACTCTTGTCATAATTGTCCCAGGGCTTTTGCTAAGAAGCAGCAGCAGCTCAGCGCTCTTAAAGTTCTCCAGAGAAACTGCGCTGCCTACTTAAAGTTGCGTCACTGGCAGTGGTGGAGACTATTCACCAAGGTGTGTATGTGTGTATGAACATGCTTAAATGTAGCCCAAGAGCTGAAAACAAACCTCAGCGGCTGCTAGAATGTAAATTGTCCACTGAAGCTTTCTGTCCATTTGCACATGCAGGTGAAACCTCTGCTGCAGGTGACAAGGCAGGAAGAGGAGATGCAGGCCAAGGATGAGGAGCTGGTCAAGGTGAAGGAAAAGCAAACCAAGGTGGAAGGAGAGCTGGTGGAGATGGAGAGGAAACACCAACAAGTCAGTTACAACCCCCAGCTGTAAAAACAAACTATATTGGATTGTACCTGCATGTTTTTTCTGTAATGAACACATGAGGTCTTAACTATATTTTGTTGTCCAGTTAGTGGAGGAGAAGAACATCCTGGCAGAGCAGCTGCAGGCAGAGACAGAACTGTTTGCAGAGGCTGAGGAGATGAGAGCCCGTCTGGCTTCCAAAAAGCAAGAGCTGGAGGAGATCCTTCATGACTTGGAGTCAAGGCTGGAGGAAGAGGAGGAGAGGACCCAGGGCCTGCAGAACGAAAAGAAGAAGATGCAGTCCCACATCCAGGTCTGAGATATTACACATGCAACAACTGAGCAATGTTAGAAATATATTTAAAAAGATAACGATTTTAATTTACTTGACTCTGTTTGCTAATTATGTCCACTGCCTTTATTAAACTTATTATACTATGTGTATAGGACCTGGAAGAACAGTTGGATGAGGAAGAGGCTGCCAGGCAGAAACTGCAACTGGAGAAAGTGACAGCTGAGGCCAAAATGAAGAAATATGAAGAGGACATTTTGCTGCTGGAGGACCAGAACTCAAAGTTCCACAAGGTCAGACAGAGAAGAGTAGCATGTAAGGATTGACATTCAGGCTGTATTTGGTAAGGATAATGTGTAGAGCATAATGTCTGCGTCTTCCTGATTTAGGAGAAGAAGTTGACAGAGGACAGAATCAATGAGATGACCTCCAGACTAACTGAAGAAGAGGAGAAGGTCAAGAACTTGGGCAAATTCAAGAACAAGCAGGAGATGATGATGGTTGACCTAGAGGGTAAAAGGAGATGTCAAATATACAAGAGCCTTTATTAAACCAGTATAGCATTATTATCATATTGTTAGTAGGCCTGATGTGCAAAGCACAAGGCCCACGACTATTATTCCTCATACTTATTCTTCTATTTATTATTATTTTTCCATACAAAGTTCGATGTGTTACTCGTCCTGCAGCTTTGAGACCACGTCCACAAAACATTTATCAAAAACATCTCTAGTTGTATCTACTTATTCCCTCTTTTCAATTTCAGAGAGGCTGAAGAAGGAGGAGAAGACCCGCCAGGAGCTAGAAAAGGCTAAGCGGAAGCTGGATGGGGAGATCTCTGACCTCCAGGACCAGATCGCTGAGCTACACAGCCAGACAGAGGAGATGAAAGTTCAACTGGGCAAGAAGGAGGAGGAGCAGCAGATGATGCAGGCCAGGTAAGAAGAAATACTGGGACCACGATATAGTCAAGTGGAACAAAGCTATTTAGAGCGAGTAAAATCATAGATCTAATGTTAATGTGTTAATGTGTTGCAAGACACATTAATTCCTGCCATTTACATTGTACATTTTATTGAACCGACAACAAACCACACAAGTTTACAGCAGAGAACTGATCATCTGGTAAAGAATAGCCTGTTGTTGCTATGCTCCTTTGTGACATGCTCCTGCATTTATTTATTGATCCCCACTGCAGTGAAATGCCGTGCACCTTATTTATTATTAGTGTGTGTTTGTCAGTGTAAGACCATGAAGGGGCCATGAAGCATGATGCTTCCTTTAGAGTATTCTCAGTGGTTCACTTAGCATAAACAGCTTTGTGAAACCATGGCTCTGAAATCCTGTCTCTGCTGCCACACAGTGGAGGCTGCACATATTGTAAGAGCCGGTGAATATATAAGAGCTAATAAAATGATCCAGCGACATCTTATCTCAGTGGGAAAATGTATTGTGTGTGTGTGTGTCCAGTAATATTCCACTTTCCTTGTATCATACCATCGTGGTCTCAACGGTGTGATCACTTTTCATCGGCGCTTCAGAACAGGCTCTTCGATGTTGTCTGTGTTTATCAGGGGTGAGGACGAGGTCAGCCAGAAGAACAATGCACTGAAGCAGGTACGAGAGCTGCAGGCCCAGCTGTCTGAGCTGCAGGAGGACCTGGAGTCAGAGAGACAGGCCAGGAACAAGGCTGAGAAACTGAAGAGGGACTTGAGTGAAGAGCTTGAGGCACTTAAAACTGAACTGGAAGACACCCTTGATACAACAGCTGCCCAACAGGAACTTAGGTACTGTGTTGTGCTGCATTGAAGTCATTTTTATAGTTTGATCAGTAGGAAAGTAAAAGAGTGTTTGTACCTACCTAGGACCAAACGTGAACAAGAGGTTGCAGAGCTGAAGAAAGCCATTGAAGAGGAGACTAAAAACCATGAGGCTCAGATCCAGGAGATGAGGCAGAGGCACGGCACTGTCTTGGAAGAGCTGTCTGAACAGCTGGAACAGTCCAAGAGGGTAAACTCACCACAGTCAGTTCAACAGCAAAGAGAGAAAGACATGGCCTCATCATCTGACACTACTCACGCTCATGCTGTTGATTCTGTCTAGTTCAAGGCAAACCTGGAAAAAACCAAGCAGAGCCAGGAGACTGTCAACAAAGAGCTGGCAAATGAGGTCAAGGGTCTGCAGCAGACAAAGACAGAGTCAGAACACAAGAGGAAGAAACTGGAGGCTCAGCTGCAGGAGATGATGGCCAGAGTCACTGAGGGAGAGAGGGCTAAGGGGGAGCTGTCTGACCGCACACACAAACTGCAGGTGAGAAGCAGTCATACACTGAAACACATCCAAGCATGATTTTCACCCCCAAAATTAAACATTTAATTTCTCATAACCTGGCTTGAACCTCCTCTTACAGACTGAGTTAGACAATGTGTCAGCCCTGCTGGAAGATGCTGAGAGGAAGGGGATCAAGAGTGCCAAAGATGTTGCAGGTCTGGAGAGCCAACTACAAGACACACAGGTGATGTTCAGTATCTCTCTGACCATAAAGTCATCAATCAAATTTCAGTGAATTATTTCTGTTTAAATAACTGGAGCAATGTTACCGTTCTTGTAGGAGCTTCTTCAGGAGGAGACGCGTCAGAAACTGAACCTCAGCAGTCGTATACGGCAGCTGGAGGAGGAGAAGAACACGCTGCAGGAGCAGCAGGAGGAAGATGAGGAAGCACGCAAGAATCTGGAGAAACAGATGTTGACAGTACAAGCTCAGGTAGGACATGTGACTTCTAGTGGCAGCAAACACAGACATTTCCTGCGCTGATTTTTAACCTGATCATACTTTTTCCTCTGTTAAAAGTTGTTTGAGAGCAAGAAGAAGCTGGAGGATGATGTGGGGACGATAGAGGGCCTGGAGGAGGTGAAGAAGAAGCTGCAGAAGGACCTGGAGCTGGCCAGCCAGCGACTGGAAGAGAAGACCATAGCCTTTGAAAAGATGGAGAAGACAAAGACTCGTCTGCAGCAGGAGCTGGATGATCTAACTGTAGATCTGGATCACCAGAGACAAATTGTTTCAAACTTGGAGAAGAAGCAGAAGAAGTTTGACCAGGTGAGACAAAACCCTTTCATTGACGTTCTGTTCAGGATTTATGTGCTTGAGTTGATATACCTGTATATGCTTGTCATAGATTTTAAAATATAATTACAGTATGGTTACATCCACAGTTTTTGTCATCTGAGATGAATTTGTTCTCTTGTTCCATAGATGCTGGCTGAGGAGAAGAGCATCTCAGCTCGCTATGCTGAAGAACGTGACCGAGCTGAAGCTGAGGCCAGAGAGAAGGAGACCAAAGCTCTGTCCATGACAAGAGCCCTGGACGAGGCGCTGGAGGCCAAAGAGGAGTTGGAGAGGATTAACAAGCAGCTCCGTGCTGAAATGGAGGATCTGATGAGCTCAAAGGACGATGTTGGCAAAAATGTAAATGTTGGGATCAATAATGCACATGTATATGCTTTTCCAATAACAATAGAGCAGCTGCTTCACCAGTCACCCTGTGTCTTTCTCCTGCCGATCAGGTCCATGAATTGGAGAAGTCCAAGCGTACTCTGGAGCAGCAGCTGGAGGAGATGAAGACTCAGCTGGAGGAGCTGGAGGATGAGCTGCAGGCCACAGAGGACGCCAAGCTGCGTCTGGAGGTCAACATGCAGGCAATGAAAGCCCAGTATGAGAGAGACCTTCAGGGACGGGATGACCAGAATGATGAGAAGAAGAGAGCTCTGGTCAAACAGGTGAAAAGCAACACTTGACACAGGGTAACAACATTTACAACAGATGTGTAACATCACCACACTAAAAACTTGTGCCGGCTCTGCCACACAGGTGCGAGAGATGGAGGCGGAGTTGGAGGATGAGAGGAAGCAGAGAGGTTTGGCTGTTGCAGCGAAGAAAAAACTGGAGCTGGATTTGAAGGACATAGAGGGTCACATAGAGGGAGCCAACAAGGCTCGAGATGAAGCCATCAAGCAGCTGCGCAAGTTACAGGTACAGAGTTTACATTCAGTATGTTTTGGATCAGTACCCGTTGTACATATTCTCCATGTTCACCTCTTCACCTCTTCTTTCCTCCAGGCTCAAATGAAGGACTACCAGAGGGAGCTGGAAGACGCCCGGGCGTCCAGAGATGATATTTTTGCCATATCCAAAGAAAACGAGAAGAAACTCAAAAGTCTGGAGGCTGAGATTGTCCAACTTCACGAGGCACGTTAAGATGCAGAGAGGATCAGCACATAGATTGTGGAGTGGGTTGTAGACTGCTGACTTATGGATGTTATGTTGATGATATATTCTGACTCATGATGGTTCCTGTGCAGGATCTGGCAGCGTCTGAGAGAGGCCGGCGTCACGCTGAGCAAGAACGAGATGAGCTACAAGATGAAATCTCAAACAGCACCTCTGGAAAGTAAGTTACACTCCCACATGACCCCTGCCAGCCTGGTATCTGTCCACAGTAGCATCTTGCTCGCGTATAACTCCTCTCATTTATATGGAGCACCAGTACAGTTATACCAGGTCTCATTTCTCTTCATATTAAAATTATTAAAGATCCATTATTTCAGAGCAGCTCCAGAGCAGCAGAGAGATGTGGTGATAGAAGTGAATGGTACTCACATGACTGGATGGTTTTGTCTGTGACTTCGTCCCTGTGTGTCAGGTCTGCTCTGATGGATGAGAAGAGGAGGCTGGAGGCTCGCATTGCTCAGCTGGAGGAGGAGCTGGAGGAGGAACAGGGCAACATGGAGCTGCTCAACGACCGCTTCAGAAAGACAACCATGCAGGTATGGTGTCAAACTGGAAAAGAGTTACACAACACCTCATTTGATCACATTCTGCTAGGTTTTTTAAAACAAAGAAATCCTCAGCGTGTATTTAATTCATCCATGTAAGACACTACAGCCTCCATCTTGTTCTTTTCACCGTTACCGTCTCTCTCTGTCCCAGGTGGACACCCTGACCACAGAGTTGAGCGCTGAGCGCAGCACAGCCCAGAAGAGCGAAAACTCTCGCCAGCAACTGGAGCGTCAAAACAAGGAGCTTCGGGCCAAGCTGGGTGAGCTGGAGGGTTCTGTGAAGAACAGGTTCAAGGCCTCCATCACCGCCCTGGAGGCCAAGATAGCACAGCTGGAGGAACAGCTGGAGCAGGAGGCCAAGTGAGAATTCTGTCTCATCTTTACAATCAAAACCAGGTTCATGTATGAGAAGAGAGTTGTAAACGTGTGTGTGCATGAAACACTTACACTGAATGATAAACTTCTCCACCGTAGGGAGCGAGGGGCGGCCAATAAGATAGTGAGGAGGACCGAGAAGAAGCTGAAGGAGGTCTGCATGCAGGTGGAGGACGAGCGTCGCCATGCTGACCAGTTTAAAGAACAAGTACGTCTTTCACTGATGACATTAACACTGCTGTGATCATCACATTACATTTCAAAGACGTGTTGCATCACTGTATTTCTAACTCTCTCAACAGATTTCAGGTCTTTTTCTAAATTTTATTTAAATTATTTTTTTTTATATTATAATAATTATTTTCTTGTTTCTTTTGACAGCAATCGCCAACAACTTTCAAACTTAACATTTGCTTTATGTGTGTGTGCGTGTACAGGTGGAGAAGACCAACTCTCGGATGAAGCAGCTGAAGCGTCAGCTGGAGGAGGCGGAGGAGGAGGCCACGAGGGCCAACGCCTCCCGCAGGAAGCTGCAGCGAGAGCTGGATGATGCCACTGAGGCCAGCGAGGGTCTGAGCCGTGAGGTCCACACACTCAAGAACCGCCTCAGGTAGCGTTTGACAGACAACAAGCAACCACTGTCTGACATTCACAATCAGCAGTGTTTATTATAGTTAGTATGTAAACATCCTCACTCTCTGCTGCTCCTGTAGGCGTGGTGGCCCCATCACCTTCTCCTCCAGCCGCTCAGGCAGACGTCAGCTGCAGGTAGAGGGAACCTCCTTGGACCTTGTGTCTGATGATGAGCTGGAAAACAAGATAACTGACAACAATGCCAATGAGACACCGGCACCCCAGTCGGAGTAGAAGAGCAGAAGCCTTAACTCAACCTTTCCCATTTACGTATCTCTTCTCAGTGCCCACAAAAAATACTCAGACCCTCTCTGGCCTGAATAAAGAACCTCTGGCTACTACTTCAGCACGTAATCAAAGACCTGCTCTGTCCAAACCACACACAGCATCATCTAAGCACGAAAAGCCCATATTCCTGATCTTATCAACCCTAAACGTTAGCAGACACCAGCAGTTGGACCCCAACGCTCCCTTTTGTTACCCCACTAAAGGTTGTAAGCAGCCGTTCTCTGCCTTACCCCCTCTCTGCAGAGCTGCAGGGCCAATCGCAGCTATTTCCATCATGTGTTAAGTAAAGACAGCAACAATTACACTCCTTCATTTCTTAGTGCACATGTTAGTAACGAGTAAATCTTCCATTGAGTTCTGCTGGGATGCTCATTATCCTCTGTTGGACCCGTGTTAAGCTGTTACAAATGCTTCCAAGTGCTAAATGAATAGCATTGCAATATTGTAAAGGCAGCAGAGTGTTATTAAAGCAAACCACCCTATGTTTTGTCATACATCTACAGGTATGTGCATCCTATGAATTGGTTTAGTTGTGTAAGTTGAACTAAATAGTGTTTTTTTTCCAGCTCTATGCTAGGATTGTTTGCTTTCCTATAGAAATGTGACTGTATGCTGCCTTGTTGCCTCAGTGCTACAACCCCCCCCCCTCTCTGCTCTTTTGACCAGCTCTGTTTGCTCAGATGTTTGACAGTAGGTCAGTGTTGACTTGTAATTATTTGGTGTGAGTGCTAGAAGCAGCAGTCACACTCATGCTCTCCTGCTTCATTTTTCTTTTTCTTCTGTGCCTTCTTTCACTCACTTGAAACTCAGTACCCATCTATGCCACATATACTGTTCATATACTGAACCATGTGTAATGTCATGAAGGTATTTTCATAAAATTTGCATATGAAATGAGATGCTAGTCGAAACCTTATTTCTCTGAATGTTATGTCCGACAGCTTTCACTGTATACTACAACAGTGATTGGTATGTCAATCTGTTGGGGGGTTAGTCTTGGGTGCTATGGCCTTTATTATTTAAAGTAAATTTTATACTTTATTAGTTAGTTATTGTGATTATAAAAACAAAGCACCAACTGTATTCATATCTCTGCTATTGCATAAAGTCCAAACTCCATTACACTCAGTGCTGCACATGAATATACTGTACCAACATTCATTATTATGACATGGATGTTGTGCATTCAGTTACTATTCCTCAACGATAGGTGTCGCTGTAGCCCTGTGCATTCCAAAGCAAAAGAAGAAAATCGAAAACAGTTGAGTAAAGTTAATGCCAGAGTCTTGCGGTCTTTCTTCCCAGTACATGTAACAGCACACAACAATGGACAATTCATGAGTCATTAGGAGCCATATGGTGCGTTAGACGAGACCCCCCCCCCACACACACACACCCAATGCTCGCACGCTGATTAACAACGTGTAGTCCAGGGTCTGACAGAGAGACAGGAGGTTGACTCTGTTCTATCACTTGTTCTCTGAGAGAGAGACAGCATATTAGTCTCCAAGATGTGTCCCATACACACGACGTGATTCTTATACATGTATGCACACCTGTGCTTAATATTGTACCAATCAAACAAAGGTTTTCTTCTTAAGCAATGACGCCCTCTACTGCGTATCTTTATTTAGTCCATAACAAATAACAAATTGTGTTGTGTGTTGCATTTTTTTTTCAACACAAAGGTGAAAGTAGTAATAACCTTACATCAACACTGGGGGGCAGCAATGCACAAACAGCGTGCCCAGTCTGCAGAATGAGTCACAGCTGGTGGTAATTGAGTCTAATTAGGAGCCTGATAAGGATCAATGCCTCGAGACTCAGTCACATGTCAGTGGTCGTTTGTGGCTGAAGTTTGATCCAGGTACAGAAATATTCTTTTTTTTATTTTTTATTTATTTTTTATTTTATTTTTTTGCATGAACAGGACTGAATGAAAACTACCTGGACAGAGACACACAAAGAAGACACACAAAGCGCTCTTCAACAAACCACTGACAGTTTGAATCCAGCGTCTACATGAACTCACTCAGCAGACTTTCTCACCAGCTGCTGGATAAAGTCTGTAGGAAGTTTACAACACATGTTCTCTCCTGCACACGGAACATGAACACAACTCATCTGATTTCAGCTTGTTGTTGACAGCGAGGCCTGAGGTGTCTGCTGGAAGCTGATTGGACAGAACCTGGACAGAAACAGATGCCAACCCGCGCAGCCGAAGTTGACAGTTTGAACTCGTGGTGATCACCATGGAAACAGGCCATTGGAGTGTGTTCCCTCGTTGCCTTTTTGGCAGTACATGTCTGTGTTTGTCGTGGTGTTTGTGTTGCTCCTGTTGGGTCATGGGAGTATGTCACTACTGCAGTGTCCTGCTGCTTGATGACCAACATATCTTGTTGGTATTGGAGTGTGTGACGATGTACAACATTCTTTATTTGCGTCTGCGTGAGTAAAACGAGCCTTGGTTTTTGTCGTGGTCGTCTTGGTTTTGTTGTCTTGGGGTTTTGTCATCGTTGTCCCGGCTTTTTGTCGTCGTCTTCGCTCTTTATAAAATAAAAAAATCCCTGCAGGTCTTCCCCGGCCGTGTAAACTAAACTTGAACTTCCTACGTCCTCATAAGCGTTTCCGTTGTGTAGGTTTCTTTGCCACCCTGACGTGCTGGTGATCGTTCATCATCGATGCTGTTGTAGTGGTTGAAACTGTGGCCCAGTGGGAGACACTCACTGTGTCACTCATACAGCATTTGCTGCTTCAGTTGTTCTGAGGTGCACTGCTCGATTTGACCTGTTTCATGGTTTCGTTCCAACTCAGTTTTCTGCTGTAACAAACATTTTGACAAAATTAGTGTTGTGTAACTTTCTTTGTTTTAGAGTTATGGAACAAACTGTCTCTTTCTCTGTCCAGATGCAGAGACGACAGAGTCCAGGTATCTTCACCCAGAGCTTCAGACCCGAGAAATCTGCTCATGGTGTCACAACGTAAGTCTCAACTTTTGTATTTTCCTGACAAAGTTTCAGAAAATTATGACTACTAATACTACTACTACTACTACTACTACTAGATAGGAATTTGTATCTTCATCCAGAGTGGAGCCTCAGACCCTGCACCAGAAGATGCATTGACGTGCTCCAGTTCCTGGCTCCTGGATCTGTCTGCAGCACTCTGCTCATGGTGTCACAAGCTAAGGCTCATCTTTCTAATTGCCTGATTGAATATTAAGTTTTAGAAAATGTTGTGTAGGTGGTATGAAGGAATATATATCTTCAGAGCGTTCCCGGGAGCTTCAGATCCTGAAGACCAGAAGATGTGATGACTGTGATCCAGTTCCTGGATGAGGGGATATGGTCGGATCTGTCTGCAGAAATCTGCTCTTGTTGTCACATGGTAAGTCTCATCTTTGTATTTTCTTGGTCTTGTATGAGGTTTCAGATTACTACTACTACTACTACTACTACTAGATAGGAATGTGTATCTTCAACCAGAGTGGAGCCTCAGACCCTGCACCTGAAGATGCACTGACGTGCTCCAGTTCCTGGATCTGTCTGCAGCACTCTGCTCATGGTGTCACAAGCTAAGGCTCATCTTTGTACTTGCCTGATTGAATATGAAGTTTTGGAACATGTTGTTGTTGTTGTTGTTGTTGTTGTAGTAGTAGTAGTAGTAATTGTTGAAGTTAGGAGTAGGAGGTAGGAATTTTATATCTTCCTTCAGTGTCCCCGGAGCTTCAGACCCTGGACCAGAAGATGCGATGAGGTACCTGTGGTCCAGTGCCTGGATGAGGGGAAATGGTCGGATCTGTCTGCAGAAATCTGCTCGGTGTCACAAGGTTCGTCTCATCTTTGTCCTCACCTTTTATATCATGAAGAAATTATTTCATTGCATAAACCTGAGCTACGTCGCCTATAGACTTTATCTCTAGTTTGGAAAAACATTTAACTGAGGCATTAAATACAAATGTTGTCTGAGGACAAAATGCTGAATTTATTTTTTTTTTTTTGGACAGGCAACTGAGAGCAGAAGCTGGAGGAGTTGTGTTGTTGTTGTTGTTGTTGTTGTTGTTGTTGTAAATGGAGGATCAAAAATGACCTTTGGTGAATCAAGTATTAATGTTAAAGGTAAACATTAATTGACTTAGAATGTAAGCTAAGCTTATTTCAGTTTTATTTTCGATAAACTAATAGACAAACTAGAATAAGATCTTATACTTTAATTTGATTGTAAATGTGAACAGGCTTATTTGGGTTAAGTGTATCAGTATCTTTGTGACATGGTTATTTTTGATCCTCCATCTTGTTGTGTTATATTTGTATTGTATTTGTGAACCTGTAGATGTGGCCACATCTTTATGTAAATATCTGTGTAAAGAGGGGCCTCTCTGTCAATGTGAATGTGTCAATGTGGTTTTTTTTATTGTGATTATTAAAAGGCTCATGTCAAATGTAAATCTGTATCTGTTGACTTTATTTAATGCACAGTGACCGTACGACTACTGTTAGAACTGAGGTCAACACAACAGGTGTGTGTACTTGTATAATTTTAAATCTAAACGAAATTCCAGCCAGGAGCATTTTCAAAGTCCTCTACCTTCAAACATTCAACTGGTCTGAACCAGTCAGCACCAAAGCTGAAAGAGTGAAGAGAAGCAATGATGCTGCTTTTCTTTAAAAAACAAAAAACAAAAAAACAAACCCTCTGCTCTGTGAAGACTTGAACGCAGCATGAGGAGAAGGTGATGATGGATCAGTGAAGCACAAAGCGATTCAGACCAGAAGAACAACATCAACACACATGAAGATGATGGAGCTGAGCACAAATTGCTGAAATGAAAACTCCACTGGTAGGAACACAACACAAATCTAGCAGTTTAGCCGTCAACACAAACATCTGGCTTTTTAATGTTTAACTTTCTGGCCTCTTTTTGTTTTTCCTCAGGTATCATCAGTCTGCTGCCGTTTGTCGTAATGTTGTGTTGTCTCTGACTGTTTTCCACGTTTGTGTAGAAGCTGAGTTTGACTGCGTTCTCTCAACGAGTCTCAGTTTAAAGACGAACAAACCTCTTCAGCAGACGATGACAACACGTGACCCACAGTGCTGCAGTGATTGTCAATGAGCGACAGGTGTGTAGCACAGACAGGTGAAGCTAATCACCTCGCTCTTTAAGTCTCACTTCATCTTTTGTTGACTTTGTTCCAGTTCACTCAAAAGACACATTTTATTTGTTTCACATTTTAGTTTTGAAATCAGTCATTAATTAGTGGTGTACACATTGGAAATAAAACCCTTTTAAGGTGCAAGCAGCTACAGTTGCATTGCTGTGATAACATGGTATATTTGCTTTCATTGTGATTTCCTGTCTGAGGCTCACATGTCAGCACTACATGTCACAACTGTTCCTTCAGCTCACATTGGTCTATTCACTGACTCTTAGTAGAGATCATCCTGATTTTCTCACTTTCCCCCCCACTTAAGTCTCTGGAACAAATTTGTTCACTCCAGGGACTGAAGTTTAACACATCAAATAAAAAAAAAAGTATGTCTAATTTTTATTGTTTTGTTAAAATAAAGAAAAAAGTTCTTAACCTAGGTTTTTTTTTCTTTTTTTATACATAGGGAACGTAGGAAGAGGACGTACAAGCAAAGGTTTATTCAAGTGTTGAGTACACAACAAGATATGTACAAGTATTAAAGTCCTGTCTACCCTCTATTTACTTTTTTCTTTTTTTTTATAATCTGTACACCCACAGTTTGGGATTGACAGCTGTTACTAAAACCAGAGATGAGAAGAGAAAAAAATTTAGGGGGGGGGGCTGTGAGAGGTAAACCCACCCACCCGTGGGTTTCAGCAACAATGAAACTGTAATGTTTATAATTAGACTTGAGGAATGAGAAAGTGTTTGTGCTTTTGGAGCTGAGTGTGAGCTGCTCTGGCTCCAGGCTGCACTGTTTCCTCACATCACTTCACATCCAGTATAAGTAGGACTGGACCAGGATGAAATAGGGCAGGTATAGAAATAGCTCTGGAGCCTGGGCTGTGTCAGTTACCTGACACAGAGCCTGCTGTGCACCCGACGCTGTCTGTTCTTCGCCCAGGTGCGTGTGCATTTGCTCCCGTGTGGGAGATCGGGCCCAGGTCTGGCGTGCCTGGAGAACGCCATGAGAACGCCATGAGAAAGCACGAGGCCTGCGCCGACTGCACGCAGATTAAAGGCACTGACAAGGAATGTGTTATTGCCAGCTCAGATGGGGCCTGCATAATCTGGGACCCGGTGGAAGCCAGAACTCGCCCACTCAACCCCGTCTGTTTCTCTTCTGCTGCAACCAGTTCACATCCCAGGGACGGTTATATCACTTCAGCTCCGGCGAATCGGAGCCGCTTGTTTTTAAGTCTTGTAGAACATCATATTTCGACGGAGCTGTAAAAACACTGGAAGCGGTATTGATTTCCTGCTGGGCTATGCTGTTTCCTCATTCTGCCTGTCTATGCAGGCGTTCTCTGAGGGGGGGCATTGGGGGTCCGGTCATCTTTGGCAAACACAGATCAACACTGTGCCCAACGCCTCTGAGATGTAAAGCAGGAAATGATGAGTGCAAGGAGCAGAACTTGTTGGAGAGCACAACATATGTTCTTGAGTTTAGTCGGCGTCAATGTGCAAAGCCTAATTTGTGTGATATTGTATATGGCTCTATGGCGATTGTGCATTATTCTGTGCATTATTCTGTGCACTCCTGGTTCATGACTCAGGCGACCAGATGCTCTCTGTTGCCCACTTCATCTTTGGGGATGACATTTGCTTCTTTGCAGAGCTGAGCATCACAGAGGCAAACTGCTTCTCCATTTATAGGCATAACGTTACTTAACTATTAGGCCCCAGTGCCGCAGCGCTGATCTAATTATCTGTGCTCTAGAAAGGAAATCCACCTGACTGTCGCTTTAGTTTCTAATATAACGACTTCTCAGTATCACACCACATCCATGTTCAAAGGTTTGTGCTGCGCAGGAAGTGTTCCTCACATCAAAGAAAAGAAAATATACGCCACACGTACATGCGTGGCGCACCCATCGCACGTCTTTCTGATGGTGCATCTCTGTTTTCATAGGGAAATGAGATGAAATCAGAGTTTGGTCTTCATCATAATAACCGGAGAGACTGTTAAACCTGCCTTTTGAAGGGATCCTTCCAAAAATAACATCAGATGACAATAGAAAAAGGAGGTCAGTACAAGTGACGGCTGACAAACTCACACAAACTGCTGCTTCCCACAAAGGGATCAGCTGTGCGTGATGGAGGGAAGCAGCACGCAGCCACAGATGAGTCATTACTGATTTGGTTAAGAAAGTTTCAGATTTTTCATCAGTGCTCGTCCTCTGGAGTAGAATAATGAAATCAGCCCACTCTGTGGCGTCTCAGTGATTTCATCACATCCATCTTTTGCTGACACGGATGAGATTAGGATTTAGGCCAGCGAGGAGGACAGATTCAAACAAACAAACCAAATAATGTCAGGGAAATACACCTGTTTTCTCCTGGATACTTTTTTTTTGGGGGGGGGGGGGTTTAACAGAATGATATCTGAGTGAGATCACGTCTGAATGCATGCGCTCTGTCCACGGACACTGTGGACACTGTGGACACTGTGGACACTGTGGCTTCATCAGGACTGTGCTGCTTTGTTTTGATCAGACAGCTGTTGTCAATCCCACAACTGCCATGACATTTGAACTCAAACGTGTGCTCGTTCCTGATTGGTGCACTGAAGACCACTCATAAGAAGAGCGCAGTCGAAAGAGCAAACACAGGAGTCTATACTAATATTAGCAAGGTGTTGTAGGTCATGTATGTATGATTCTATATTACATATGGAAAGAGGCCTTCAGGGCCACAGTAACAGGTTTCTGTTGGGAGAGAGAGAGAGAGATAACTGTTTGTCTCTTTACCTCTGAGGCAGGTGATTAGTCACACTCATCTGTAATATTTGTAACAGGCCTGTTCGTTACAGAGTGTGGTCTTCCTTCTACAAACCGAGCTGGTGTTTTGAATACTGCTTCCCGATGGCGATGGACCCCATGTCGTCACCAGCGTCACCCTGACAGGAAGCCACGTGGGAGGCTGAGCAAAACCCGGCTCAGTCCTCCAGCTGCATGAGGAGTGAGGAGAGGCAGTCATCATGTTTTTACCCAGCAATGCAATAAACGTGAGACGGCCCTGTTTGATCAAACATATCTGTGTGGTGAGCAAAGGAGATAAACGGTGCCTCCCCCCCGTATGCTTCATGGCCCAGGAATGATGGGAGTGATAATCCAGGAAAGTGGAACCTGTGACAAATGTTTTCCAGGGCTCAGCTGATGAACTTTCTGAGCACAGTGCTGGGTCAGTCCACACAGGAATCAGTACATGAGGACAGGCTCCCATTCACTGGCAATGATGACAGGAAGTGGCTGTGTCAGCAAGAAGCTAATGCTAAATCATTACAAAGCATGACACAGTTTATTGTTTGATGGTAGAAACACAGAGACGAGGGCTCATCCCATATGAAAGAAGCATTAACATGGAGCTGTTTGCATCATTCATCCTATGGATCTGCGTATGTGAAGCAGTAACGGGACACTGATTAGGAACAGCTGGGAGTTACCTGCACTTCACTGCAATGTGTCCAGTTTACTATTGTTTATCCACACACACACACACACATACAAAGCTACGTTTCAGCAGGTTCACATCTATTTGACAGCAGCTGCCGTGAGTTTATTCAAACGCAGTGTTCCTTTTGGAATTAAAAAAAGTCAAAGTGGCTTCGAACCCTGTGTTGTGAAGAGTTAAAGCAGTGTTGTGTTTCAGATGTCTGTGAGCAGTTTTCACTAAACATGGATTGTTGGAATCTCAAAGAAGTGAAAGTTGTCATTTAAAAAAAAATTGTTTATGGAAGTTAAAATATCTCCATCTATAATTACTGCATTTGCTTTAACAATCTTAACATTTTATTGATATTTTAACTTCACTTGTTTATGATAAGTTACTTGTAGCAGTGAACTAAGCCTAATGCATATCATAAATAATAAACACTACTTTTGCCAACAGTGGTCAAAGTGGTGAAAAGTGGAGCCGAGCTGTATGGCGCTGTCAGCCTCATGGATCCAGAGCTGGCTGCTGTGCTCTGCTCCATGTGCGGGAGAGAGGGAGGTTCAGCCCCACACTGAGCAGCCGTGTCCAGGCCACGGGGGGGGTGGGGGTTTGGGGGGGCGCTCAGTGCTGCAGCTGGCCGCCGGGGAGCCATGACGGGATGATGCTGCTGCCTGTGTCAGGGGGGTGAGGAGGGGGAGGGGGAGGGGGGGGGGGGGCGGGGGGGGGGGGCGGGGGGGGGGGGGGGGGGGGGGGGGGGGGGGGGGGGGGGGGGGGGGGGGGGGTGTAATGAACGCCTTCAGTAAGTGCTGGGATGGATGAGGCAGGTTCGCTGTCAGCGCAGGCTGCTAACACAGTGCGCCGCTGCGCCGCCTGGCTCTGCGATGCTGTCACCTCTGTGCGCTCTCCCCTCCGCTACCCGGACACAGGACAGTGGACACAGCAGTGACACACCGCCGCCGCCGCTGCCGCTGCCGCCGGGATCCACACAGTCGCCAGTGTGAGAGCAGCGCGGCCGCAGGGTCGAGGCGCAGCCATGGAGAAGCCGAGCCGAGTCCGCGGGGAGGAAATGCCGGCGTCCAATGAGAAGGAGGAGAGGCGCAAAGAGAGGAAGGCGAAAGCCGGGAAGCTGTTCCGGAAGAAGCCGCTGAAGTCTGTGGGGACTTTCGTGAGCAGGATCATGAAAACTTTGGGCACTTTGACGCACTTTGGAGAAGCGGAGGCGCAGGACGCGGAGGACGACGACGGCGGCTTCGGGCACGGCGCTCCCTGCACCCTGAGCGCCGGCTCCGGGCTGCTGAGAGCGGACGCACAGGTGGTGGTGGTGGTGTGGGATGAGAGGGCGCAGGACACCGGCGGCAGCGCGTCCTCCTCTCTGTGCGCCGCCAGAGACAAGCTGCTCCACCAGTTCGGGGACAAAACCCCCGGCGTGCAGGGGCTGAGGAACCACGGCAACACCTGCTTCATGAACGCCGTGGTCCAGTGCCTGAGCAACACCGACCCGCTGGCAGAGTACCTGGGTCTGCAGCGCTACAAGCTGGACATGGGTCCGAGCAGAGGGGGCGGCCTGCTGAGGGCCGAGGAGCCGGGACAGGTGACGGAGCAGCTGGCGTCACTGGTCAGGGCTCTGTGGACGCTGGAGTACACGCCACAGCTGTCCGTGGACTTCAAGGTAGTCCTCATCCGGGTCATTGTCATGGTAACAGTGATGGCACCGGCGCTGACAGGTGGTGGCAGGGTTACATCTCCACTGTGTCGCTGAGTCAGCGTTATTAGCCTGAGCTGCTGTAGGTAAACATAGTGACAGCAGTAAACAGCAGTGTGCGGTGCAGGTACAGTATTATTGTATCACTATAATTGCACCAGTGCAGCACAACACTGTTGTTATTCCCACTGGCAATAACAAGTGTGGAGCACTTTGCCCTGTAGGTGAAGGGTTGCTCCTCCAGGTGATCAGTGTCACTGCAGCCTGAGGTCACAGGGTCAGCGGGTCACTGCCTGCCACTGCCTCATATCATGACACTGACAGAAGTAAAGGTTCATTCCATCCACAGCAGGTGTGCGATGATCTTGAGTTCATCATGCCTCTCACTTTCTAATTGGAACAGCCCTTTAAAAACAACAACAACAACAACATTGTGAGGTAATTAGTGGAAGCAGTATTTATTTATTTGGCTGAATCAAAGTTGTGTTGTGATTCAAAGTATTTAAGTGCAGATAAAATAATTTGATTTCCGTTTAAGAAGTCCTTCGTTCTCCGGGGATCAGGGGGGTGTGGTGCAGGCCGATCAGGAGGCCCTCAGGCTCTGCCCACGCTGGCGATGGAGGGAAAAGCAGCAGTACTTTATCTGCCTGCAGCTCTCTGCTCTGGATTTCTCTGAGCCCTGTTTGAAGGAAGAAGTAGATTAGAGGAGCAGGGAACAAAGAAACTCCACAATGGATCTATTCTGGGACGTGTTAATAATCCTACAGGAATATCTTGACCCCGGCTGTATAGGCACTCGTCCTTCCCTACACTCTCGTAACAAGGAAGCCGGTGGTGAACCTGCGAGCTGTTGTCAGTCAGAATCCTGCCTCTCGTTTGCCCTCCCATCTGTCGCGCTCTCCAAAAACAGCCCGGCTCCCCTGCTCAAATAAATTCCATTGGCCACAATTGTTACTGCCAATAAAGCCCCCAGTTCCACTTCTTCATTTCCCTCCTACCTCACGGGAGTCTGATATCAGATAGTATTCAGACAACAGCGAGAGGGAACAGCATGGAAACATCTTGACTAGATTATAAGAAAAACGCTAAACACTCCCCCACGTATGTGAAGAGATGTTTACACACACACACACACACACACACACACACACACACACACACACACACTGCCATGCTTCTTGGATATGGTTTGTGACTGTAGGAGGTCCAGCCTAGGCCTTCTGAAATTGCTTGTTGAGTAATACCACAGCCGCCTGGAGGGAGGCATTATAAAATCAGATACCTCCGAGGCCCGCGTGTGACAGGCTAAATTAGCTTGCGATTGCAGTAACTCCAGATGGGACAAATCATTTCTAAACAACCCCAGTGAAAAAGACTGCTCTGTGTGGAAATGGCTGTCAGGTGATGATCGAAAGTCAGGTGCTTTGTCAGATGGGCCATGCAAAGCTAAAGCAGCCAGATTAAAAATAATCGTCATTAAAAGTGGCTTAAAGGACTTATACATGCTGTCTGTCACATTCCATATGTTTTGATGAGAAATGATTTAAAAAACAGGAATTGTTTTTAATGACGATGCCTCTTTTAATGAGACGTAGAGTGCACTCTGCTGTTTGTTTGGAATGGGCAGCGTTGCTCATGTGCACCTCCCCTGGAAATGTGGAATCGCCCCTGTTTGATCAAACGCTCTTCAAAGTTCATGAATCAGCAGTGGCCCCACCGCAGGTCATTTGGCTGCAGAGTCCCAGTGAGGAGACAAAACACGTCCAATATATCCACTAACACCTGGCGTACAGGACGAGACGGCTTAACAGACGAAACCATTTTGCTCAAGATCCACTGAAGATGTAGCATCGGCCTGGGTTTCTATTGGGATTATTTTCCTGGGTCCACTCCCACAGATGTGTCTCGGACGCAGTGGTTTAAAGGTTGACTCCTTCAGCCTGGGAGCAGATGTGGACGTCTTTGATGTGGACGCCTCTCGTATGTCTTCAGGACACCCCCCCGGACAGATGGTGTGTTTGCTCAGAGGGGCCCGGACAGGGACAAACCCTGAAAGTCAAACACACACTCAATAGCCAATTTATCAGTTTCCATGACAAGAGGCCTGAGAGAGAAGGGAGTCATGGAAGCTACAGCTATTCTGTGGTTATCTGTGGTGGCACTTTAGCACGTCTTTAGCACTTTAGCACGTCTTTAGCACTTTAGCACGACTGTTATACAAATATGACAAGCAGGTGGACACACTAGTTTTCACGCTGTGACCTCTGTTAGACCACACAAGTGTTTGTGTCGCCTCCCCAGCACAGCTGTGTCGTATGTGGTCTACGTGCTGCGCACAGCACAACCGCTACTTGCTAACTGTGCAAGACATGCTAACTAGTTGTTATCCACAAGAGCGTGCCAATCTTTTAAAGACACACTGACAGACCACAGTGACTCAGACCTTGACAGGAACACAGCCTGCTGTTGAGACTCAACAGTTCCACTTTTTTGGTTTTGTTTTGTTTTGTTGCTTTGTTTCTTGTCGTGTGTTTTGAAACATTTGTAGACGACTAAGGTAAAACCTTGCTGACTACACATAAGAGGGCACCTGCTCTAGTCCTTGATCCCTGTGCCTGTTTGTAGCCTGTGTTTACTGTTCAACAGTAGCTAACGTAATGCAATGTAAGCTAAACAAACAATTAAAATAGGTTAGTTTGGTAAATATATTGTTCGGTAGAAAAAATAGTTAGCATGCAGGAGAGGAATGAACTATTGGCATTAACACTAGCAGTTAACTGAAGGTTAATGGAAATGGTGGACAGCGGCTACATGATGTAGAGGATGTTTGGTCTCTATCTTTAAGGTGCCTGGTTGCAAACTGGCCAGTTGTCATTATGTCACAGAGAGCAATAAAGAAACGCGCAGGGCATTTTCCACAGCCTCAATTATATCACTGAGACAATTGCCACCTTCAAAAGGCCGATGGTAATTACTGTTATTGCTTTGCTGTAATGAATAGCTGCACAGCAGCTTTAGGTTAGGTTAGTGCGTGTCAATGAATCTCATGGTTTCTAACGCAGCATTTCTTCAAAACGAGCCCGCATGTCTCAAGATTGACCAAAAAAACCCACCACACTGAATTTTCTCCAGTTAGTTTGACTTAGGATGGCTCTTTACTGTCACATTACAGCAGACATATTACAGAGCTGTACAGTATATAAATCATCACTGCAGGTTGGAAAAACAACATCCACATAATATATGTGGATGTTGTATGCGACGGTTGTGTGTTAGTGTGTCGTTTGAAGGTGAAGAAAAACAGTAGAGTAACTATGCATATATACATAGTTCCTCTTATATTGGATAAAACATAAACACTGTAGTATTTTGTCACAAATTTGTTATTTAAAAGAATCCGTTGTTAAATGACAACACCTAATACTTGTAAGTTTTTTACAGTTTCACGTTTACACAGTGATCCGGGGGGAAGATTACAGAACTTTATTGCTCTCTCTTAACCAGGTTTTTCTTAATTGTTCTGAACACATTTTCTCTCTGTAACTGTGTTGCTGTAACTACATTTCTCCACTTCCAGTGAGTTATTACTCACCTCGTAAAACATCACCTTTAAAAACACCTCTCGGTTTTTAATGACTTCATTTTCTTTAACTTGTATTAAAACAGCCAGCCACTCTTACGTAACAGGCCTCTAGCTTGATCATCACACGTCCTACATAACTGTTATGGTGGAAGTGAGAGCCACATCACATATTAGTGGATTATGAAGCTATGATTACAGTCGTCATTCCCCTCTGCTATAATCTGCCATCACTGCCTGTGCTTCTCCAGGCTGCCAGCTGTGGTCCAGGCACCTAATTCCTGCCTAATTGAGTTGGGTGTCATTCACATTTTAAGTCACATTATACTGGGAAGGAGCTCAAGCAGTCTTCAACCTGCTTTTAAGATGAACGTTATTTGCACATCTCCATTATGTCAAAAACATTAAAAGTTTCTTGAGAGGAGAAGGAGAGAGGAAATTATTTTAAACAGCGACACTTTTATTAACGAGCGGCTGTGTTTTAGTTTCTTAGACAAGGGCAGATTTTTTGCGACACAATATGTGAAACTGTACCAGTCACAGTGTGGGGCTGGGTGGAGAGGGGAGACAGCAAGGAAGCGTGGACAGAGTTAGTGCAAAGTCACAGGTCTAGGATTCCTCTGATCAGCGTTCAGTGGAGAACCCAGAGCAGGTTCTGCCCAGTCAGCAAACGTACCTGAGCTGTCAAAAACTGTAAACAAGAAGGAGCTGAGATTCACATTATGTGCGAGAGAGGATTCTGCAGGCAAAAACAGTTATGGCACTCGTATCTTTGTTTATCCGTAGAGTAAACGGTCATTTTATGTGAATGGGATAAATGTATTGATTTGAGAAACACCCGGAATGTTATAGCACTTTAATGCTTCTCTTACTCATAGCTAAATCAGCCACAGTGTAATGATTATGCAGCTGCAGGAAAGTTACAGTTTCATTAAGCCTGTCTATTTCCTCTCTCCAGACTATAGTGTCCAAGTATGGATCGCAGTTTCGTGGTAATTCCCAACACGATGCCTTGGAGTTCCTCCTGTGGCTGCTGGATCGAGTCCATGAAGATGTCAATCTGGCCTCCCACAACAACAACAACAAGACCAACGCTCCTGTTGGGGTAAGAACCAAGCAGCCTGTCACTTCATGTACCAGTGTTCAGCATGGTGTCACTGTGGTGTCATCAGTGTCACTGGTGAGAGAACGTGTCTGCTATGATGTAAATACAAATACTGTACATGAATTAATGCATGATACATCATGCACCCCTGTGTCTTGATATATAATGGAGCCATTATTAGTCTGTGTAGTTTGTTGCATGGCATCCAAAAAAGATAATACTTTTATGATTATTAAATCATGCATTAATTCATTTGAAATTGTCATGGAATCGGCTCTTTAATCTTCCTCATTGGGTGTTTTTTCTTTTTTTTTTCTTTTCACAAGGCCAAATACTCATGCACTTAGCTTATGATAGTGCTCATATACTATATCAAGAGTACGCACAATCTGATAATCTTGTCCAGAGGTGGTAATTCCGCAAACAGCATCATCTTAGTCATCTCCTCAGAGGTTACCTCCAGGCCCCTGAATTTGATCATCATCGCAGTTTCCATGCCAAAAAACCAATCTGACGTGTGAGATCTTGCAGTGTCTAATGCATTCCCAGTGGACAAGGCGAGATGACGTGTTGTGATTTGGTTGTGATTGGCTTCCCTCATGGCTCCTCCTGGAGGTAGGCCTGCAGGCCCGGCGCATGCTTATTCCCCTAGAACTGCTCTGCTGTGAACCATTAAAGCAGAACTTCCATCTTTTATTAAAACATGTTTTCATTCTTGTCATAGACATTCCTCCTTTTGTTGTTTTATTAGGGTGATAACTAGAGGCATAATTGATTAGATGTGCTACACTTGCTGTTCGAGAGCTATTGCAAATAAATCTGCTAAATCCCAGTGCCTGTTGTTTGCGGAGGTACGAAATGTAATGATTTATACTATTGTTTCATCATTGTGGGATCAGAGGATAGTAAGATTGGGAAGTATTACATTCCCATTGCAAGACACTGGATACTGTACCACACACTTTTCTCTATGACTCTCTATGACCGACATGCAGCCTTCTCTTGCAGAAAAGACATAGGCATATCATTACAAAGCCAAGGGCCATATTAAAATGTTTTGTGAATAACAACAGTCACCCTTTAATCTCAACAGAATGTAAGAGTCTCAATAAAGCAGCGAGTTAAATTAAGAGATAGGGGAAATCTGTGTTTCTGACTTGAACACAGTTCATCTTCATCATAGGTGCCCCAGCTGCTTGTATTTCTTCCTTGTATCAATGGGACTTTTGTTCACACAAAGGGGGGGGGGTGGGGGGGCAGGTCTGGACTGTGCCCTTGAGTGTACTGGGATTGCAGAGGACATGACAGGGGACTGGGGCTGGTGAGCTGCTGATAAGGTCTGTCATGTTGAGTCCTCAGCACCTCAGGCAGAATGTCGCCGCATCTTGTTAACACGTGAGGAGTCGCTGAGGTGTGGACGACACAAACCACTGAAAACACCTAATCTGGGATCTTAATCCCGGATCCTTCAATGTAATGGTTTCAAAATCTTCACAGAACCGGTGAATTTTAACTTCTCTGACCAACATCATCCTTATGTAACTGTTACTTATGAATCATTTCAGAATAGCAATAATCCAGAACCGAAACTATTTAGTGACAGTTGTCACTTATGTTTGCCCAGGCCTCCTGCCATTAGCCGGTGTGGGCACCAAGGTTGTCATGGATTTAGGTTTGATCAGTGTTTTATCAGTGCAGTCAGATCCATGCTCTGCGTAGTGTCAGGGAAGGGAGGGGTGAATCATGGTTTACTCCTTGTCTTATTCCCTATTCCGTGCCAGTAGCAGCTCTTTACATACTGTATCTCTGTAGGAACGTACAGTAAAGATGTGGAATGCAGGCTGCTATCGCTTCTCCACCCACAAAGAAGCGTTGTGAAGTGCTGAGTGGGCCTCTCTGAGGGGTACGAGAGGGGCGGCTAAGGGAAAAGTGCCTACATGACATTCCTCTAAGTCATTCAGGATCATTTTTGGTTTCTTCTTTGGTTGTTTTTCTTGTTTGTTTCTCTGAGTGTTTATCTTAATGGCACCCACCACTGGAGCTGTGGTGGTGCTCGCTGTCTGGCAGAGTCATTCAGGGTCACAGTCAGGAGGGGTCAGCCCTGTTTACCAACCCATGCATGTTCCCACCAACAGCTTAGGAGTTTGCAAGCTTAAACATCTTCTGCTGCTCGTTCAGGAGCCACTGGGACTTTGCTAATTGTTTTTAAGCATGTGTTGTTAGTTACCACTGACCACATGAGAGCCAGGGCACAAAGAGCCACCCCCCACGACCTCATTCACACAGTCGCCTTGCTCTGGTTATGTAGTCGCACACTAGTGTGTAGTTTAAAATTGGAGTATTATTTTATTTGCAATGGAGGGTGACACACACATTCTAACATTTACCGTTGACTCTCCATGGCTCTGACTCATGTGGAGTACATTCCCTCTTGGTGTGTTGAACATTTATCACTGAGGAAACAGAGCAAGTGTAACTCTCTCTCTCTCTCTCTCTCTCTCTCTCTCTCTCTCTCTCTCTCTCTCTCTCT
>JAFBJQ010002381.1:0-54117 GCA_016785345.1 Trinectes maculatus | reverse complement strand
TCTCTCTCTCTCTCTCTCTCTCTCTCTCTCTCTCTCTCTCTCTCTCTCTCTCTCTTTCTCCTTTATGAATGTGGCTCTTTGTAAGTGGCAGGAAGAAAGAGACACTTGTGCAGCCCAGCTACAGAGAAGGAGAGTTGAGGCTGAGTTCTCTGCCATAATGTGGCGGTTGTGGGGGACAGTAAACACTACTGACTGTGCCTTTAAAACGCATTTCATTACAGATTACATGCCCATAAATAAATGTGTTAAGGATGCCATTATAATACCCAAAATATGTAACTATGTAATATTTTAGCTCATTTGAATTATGATGCAGTTTAGCCTGGGTGTTGTTTAGCCTTTGACCATTTATCAGCATCATGTTAGTGTGAAAACCCGTAAAGAAGATAAAAATAAAACTTTGAATGGATGACAAAAATATGATACATTATCTTATCCGTGGTCTCAATCAGTTACAATCACAAAGCTTTATGAGTAGATGTTTTCATAGACATGGACATGCAGCCATGTCTGCCAGAGAATCGTATGAGAAAACTGACAGGGCAAAACTGAGACAGTGCATATACCCAGAGATGTCATAGGGAAGAAGAAAAAAACTCTTTGGTACATGCAGAATAGAAAAGTCTTTGTTCCCAAAGGTGGCAGATACAGTGTATGACGTGTGTGGTTTCTGTTGTGTGAGCTGTGTTTGTTTGTTTGTCTGGTAACAGTATGAGCAGTCAGGCACCAACTTGGATCTTTACGCTGTTTTATGAGAAGGAGTCAGACCTATACCAACTGGTGAGTCAAAGATGTTCTGGAACCAGAACAGTGTGGTGGGAGTTTTTTAATGAGTGTGCCTGCAAGTCCTTTTCATTAAACATTAGACATTGTATGACTTCAAATGTAATTTCCTTTCACTTACTCCACCAGTACACGCCTAATAAGAGCATGTCAAACCCCACAGCCGAGCAGCGCCGGTGCCTGTGTGTGGTCAGTGCTGCTTCTCGCTCCTGATAGATTCTTGTGTATCCTCTGTGTTCTGCCGTTGAATCCGTCTGCCCTGCCAGGCTGAAATGGCTCCCTGTGGCTCAGAGCCATTGGGCTGGAAGGGCAGCTTGAATGAGGGAAGTGTCTGAATATGACCCCTCTGTATTTGAGGTTTCCTCACTGACCACTGAGCCACTGACCCTGATCAGTTTGAGTGGCTCGGAGCATTTAGCCTCCCGCAGCCCAAACACATGCTGAGACGAGCGGTGTTATGTGTGTGGACGTACAGTAGGTCGAAGATGAATTTATTGTGTACGTGTAAATATAGTCAGCGTCTCTGTCGGTCTCTGAGGTTGGCTTTGAGGCTGTCGGTGCTTCCTGAAAAAGGAGCCGGTTCTGTCCGGTTTTGCTCAGTGTGGAGTGGACAGCATTACACTGGAACTGTCTGAGTGATGTGGACAACACAATGCATCACCTCAGTAAAAGGACATTTCTGTAAACCGTGCCCGAGCTCCATGGGAAGCTCAGAAAACATTTCCTCTAGGTGGTGGGGAGCTTTTAAATAAAAGGAAACAAGGTCGCGTTCACAGAATGGGTCTAATTAAAGTTAAAAGTTGAAGTCAGCGGCAAAAAGACTAAAAAACAATCTCTCCATCTTGTTTTGTTTTGCGATACAGTTAAATCAACAGACTGATTCTTTGTTTAATATAAAGTAATTCCCTCACGCATACAAATTATCCCCTTCCCTGCTGCGTCTGATTGGCAGACGGCACCGACCCCAGCCATTTAAGTGATTCAGGTTTGCTGAGTGGAGGCTTTCCAGAGAGTGTGTCAATTCAATTGCCTGAAACCAGGCTGACTGGAATGATTTAAAGAGTTGTTGATAGAACTCATTTAAGCAGGGAGGCCTGCCTGTCACGCCAAGTCCAGTTTTAATGTGTTATCTTCAGTTCAATTGAAGCTGCCTGTGAAGATGAATGGATTTTTTTTTACAAAGCAATATTTATCAACCCGACCTCACTGGCAATTGTCCCTTCACAGAAATGAGCTTCAGTCAAAACAGGCAAATACAAAATGTTGAATCCTGCAATATTATAGCGTATTCTAAGTTATAATACGCCTGTGTATGTATGTGTTCATGAACAGATGTATGGGCGTTTGTGACAGTGACTGTACATGACTGGCAGGTAGCAGAGGCTCCTGTGTGTGCAGTCATTTTATCCTCATCTGTGTCACCACAGCCATCAGCGACAGACACAGAAGCGGGAGGGTAATAATAAACCTCATCAGCTGCGGCGGCCCAACCGCCTCCATCTGAATTAATTTCCCCCTCAGCTTCTCCTGCTGCTCGTTTAAAGGTGTGATTAATCTTCTTAAGAGACGCCGCGCCGTCATCTTCTCCAGCAAAGTTTGCCCTCAGCTTCTTGGAGAACACTGCGTAAACACTCTGTGTCTGTGTCATGTCCGTGTGCAGCATCAGTCAGCAGTGATTGGCTCCACGGGACCTAATTGGCTTCAGTGTCTTTGCCATACAATACACCAGCTCTTCATCGACACAGATACATTACAGTTATTATGGCTTGACTCCTGCTCATATTCAGACCGAAGAGGTTTTGCCATATTGTACTATTATCCTCATTCCATCAAGAAAATCCTCATTACAAAAGACGCACACATGCAGCTTTACCTCTTAATAACCAATATGTTGTGGTTTCTGTTTCTCTAATTCTCTGTGAGAGCTCTTAAAACTCATCTGACTCAGCTGTATCAAAACCTAAAACCGTAAACAAGGAGACATTTCTCTTCTCGTCGTCCAAACACATCGTCACGGACACTGTCACTGTCACGGAAAGCGTCTCTCTCTCCTGGCCATCTTCTCTCATCGTGCCCCTTCTGTCACCATGCCTACCTGATCCATCACCGTTATTTTTTTCCCCCCCCCGTGTCTTTCATTTCTCCTGATTAGAGCCCTTTCCATTTCGCCCGCTGATGATGAAATTCATTTTGACTGCGACTTTCTTGCTCTCAGCCCAGTGAAAGCAGTAAACACTCCATAATGGCTTTCGCACGGCCTCTCTTACCTTTAGTGAGCAGGATTCACAGAGGAGCCTTTGCAGCTGTCTCTACACGACAAACAGGACACCTGCAGGCACTTCTCAACTTCAACGTTTGTTAAAGAATTTTTGGTAATTATTTTTCAGTAAATTAGAATGGTTCAAAAACTGTGGCTGTCAGGGGGTTAAGTGGTTCCATGGTTGAAAACGTCATAGAAAACTGACATGATCATACTGATAAATCAAAAGAAAACTTCATCATGCATCCATCATCCTGCAGCGTCTGTGGACGTTTTTGCAAAATTTCAGTTTGGCAGTTATTCCAGTTGACTCGTTTCACTGTGGATGAGCGTGATGACCAACAGCAACCCACACAGACCAAATCTTGAGCACGGCTAAGAACTGCGCAGTGATATTTGTTTCTTGATCAAAATGAAAGAGGATAACGAAGGCAGCTCTCGAAAAACAAACTTGACTTTGAGACACTGATCACTCATTATCACTCGTTATCTGCATCATCGTCAGAACTGATGCTTGATGTCAGTGAGCAACCTGGTTTTTCTGAGGTGGAAACATAAGGTCAGTGGAAGATAACTGGGGTTGAACGTGTGTAACATCCCTTATCTTCCTGTCAGGTTACTGACCTGTTTTTGAGCAATCAGTCAAAACAATAGCATACAGAAGCAAGTGTACCTTATATGTACTGTCAATCAATCACAACCCTGAGGTCAGTTTGAGTTCCTGTACCGTAGTCTGGGCACTTAGTATGTCCATACAAATCCACCCTGCCCAGAGTGATCGCCTATGGGGAATAATACGTAAAATGGTCAGAGAGAAAAGCTTCCAGTCGTATTATTATTATTATTACTGGCTCCATTTATAGAGAGGTATGACTTTTCGTGAGAATGGCCATTATTAATCAGTGCTCCATTGCTTAATCTTGTGTTATGTTAGCTGTGTGGACGACTGTGACTCATTCACTTACTGAGTAACACTCTCTTTTCTCTTTTCTTCTCTCTCCGTTTGTCCACATATGCAGTGTTTTAACTCCGCGTCTCCTCCTCCTCTGTCTGGCTCTCGTTCCCTCTCTCCGTTACGATCACCACGGGGTTTAAGTTCTCATTCTCAATCACTCCGCGATAGTGCTTTCCCCAGCAGAAGCACATGTCCATCCCTGTGTGTTTCTTTGGCTTGTTTAAATTATTCACGTCAGGGCCATTACTGGGAACACTCGTCCCCCCTTTATGATCTGCCTCCCCCGTCCCTGAAAACCCATCAGGATGAGACAGGTGGTCTGTGAGGATGGAGATGGTGGGCACATTTCCTGGAGTTTCAACAGAGTGGAGTTGAGAGAATGCCCGAGTTCCTTTGCAGTGGACCTAGTGGCAGAAATGAATCTCATCTTTTGGGTGAATTATTGAAAAGCTCCCGAAAGGGACAGAGTGCAGTGTTAATCTGTGCGATTTCAAGCTTTCATGCTGAAGTACAGATGACCAGGGTCAATTGTGTGTGAGCTGTGTGTGTGTGTGTGTGTGTGTGTGTGTGTGTGCGTGTGCGTGTGTGTGCGCGCCCGCATCCTTGTTGCTAAAGACAGAAGGAGTGATTGCAGTGCTGTTTCCAACACTGCAGCTCTTTCTTGTTTAGCACTGTGGAAAAAGCTCTCGGAGCTTAATAACATTTCACTTTTAAAGTACGGCGATTTGTTTTTACCACTCTTCTTAAGTCAGTTTCACTCTAACATTTATATTAATTCAGTTTTGCTAGACAAAAATCATTCTTCTGTTTCAGGTTGGATAACTGCAGAGCAGGAAACCCACATTCCCAGGCTGTCGGTATATTTCACAAAACGCCCTCATATCAGCTCGTGTTCCCTGCTGTTTGAAGAAAATGACCCTTTTGAGGCAGCTGTCTGGTTTTCAACAGTCGGCTGCACAACAATCTGCTTATCATGTTCGGCCCTCTCCACCGCTCTGGCCCCTCTCTCTCTCTCTTCATCTTTCAGGCAAAATCACGGTCGCTGAACTATGGCCTCCTGCACACAGTGCTGAGCCAGCGGCCAGACTCCTGCCCACCACTCAGTTGCATGCTATATCTTTGCCACTTATCTAAATCCCAGAAATCAATTACAGCATGCTATGGTGCCAGAGTGGGGGATTTCAGTTTGAATTTTCTCCATGCTCCTCAGGGACTGGCACATGGCCCTCTCCTGGTTCATAGATTAAGCAGAGGTAAACAGTTCTCTGGCTTCACATATCTGGGATATTAGCAGTTGCACATATTATATGGAGTACTGCTCATAAAGCCTTGACTTTGGATGTAGTTTAACATAAGCCAATAGCTGCGGTGCTAAATGACAGCTCACCAGTTTTTTTAATGTGCTGTAAAGTATTTGTGAGCACTGTAGTAGCATACCAGTTGTGGTAGGTGTACAGTTTCTGTAGTGTGCCAGGTAATACCTAGTATACCAGGTATACCTATATACCTGATAGGAAATAACCTCACTCTCACAACAAGCCAGTTGTGGCTTCTCATCACAGTTAAGCCATTAGATTTATGTTTACTTGCTTATTTACAATCATAAAATTTAATTTGCGTTCAGTGCAAACGCATGTTGTGCCCTCGGACGCCGGTTAAGACCTTCATTGAATGCAGGTTTCAGTACATGCATTGTGTTGGTATTGTACTATATATTCCTGAGAAACATATTACCAGTGAGTGTGAAATGTGAAATTTCACACCCTGTGCTTTTCACCTTTTTCCTCCTTTGATGTAACAGCCAGGAGTTGGTTCGACGTGTCTTTAAAATAGCTTCTGTGATTTTTATATTTTGTCACCTGCCTGCTTTGGCTGTGTTTTTATCAGTTTGAAGCTGGCAAATTTTTCTGACAGCCAATTTCAAAGATAGCATCTAAATATCAGCCTGGCACATGGCACCTCTCGAGATGGACCCCTGATCTGTCAGGGTCTCCTAACAACATGAGAAACAGTTCCTCCGACCAGGACCTGCGACTCTGTGCGGATCACTATCGGGCCACAATCAGTTAGATGAGAGAGGCCTATCAAAACCACATGTTAGCGGGCATGATACCCGTCATGCTTTCTCACTGCCAAAACCGTCGACAGCTACTGTTAACACACAGCCGACGCCTTGCAGTCTGTTGACACGGCAGAGCTGGCCATGGATTTCTGAGAAATGATAAGACTGACCGTGTCTGCACCCTTTGTTATCACTACATAAAGATAGCGGTGGAATCCACTGCCATGTACGCATGTGGAAAATAGGGAGTGAAGGAGTGCGAGAGATTTATTCCCGAACCTAACGTTGCATGTTTTAAACGAACCGGTAACCTGATCGGCGAGGCTGAACCACCCCCTTTTGGCAGTCCTGATCTTTCAGGGGAGAAATTCACAAAGTAACTGATAATCCCCAATGTCTACGCACAAGCGAAAGAGTGTGAGAGGAGGTAGAGTTTGTCATTGTTGGTGGCTGTTGAAGCACAGAGCAGCGCAGAGGTCAGGTTTCAGACTCGAGCTCGGTTTCTGGAAAGCTCACATGCTTTCAGGAGAACCGGCTCGGGATTTGAAACGGTGATGAACTGTGAAGGACTCTCCCGTCTTTCTGTCGATGTCCGCCTCACAGTGATTCCTCAGACGTACACACACACACCCTCCATTTCCCTCTCCCCTTGAGAAACTCTAAACCTCTTTTGAGCTCTGTTTGTGAGCGGAGGTCACGGTTGACCTGTCAGCCTGAGAACAGTGGCAGCCAGTCCACGACCAGGAGCTCCAACTCGGAGAGAGAGTAAACACAGAGAGAGAGAGAGAGAGAGGTTTGGAAGGTGCATATGTGTTTGACCTGGCACAGCTGCTATCATACGATGAGTTAATGCACTCTCTAGTACCCTTCATTTACACCAGGCCAGTGCGAGGGTGATTGCGTGCAAGCAAAGAAATGCTAAGAAGGTGCTTGTATGCAAAATTATGGCCCTTTAAGCATAACCGCTTGGTAAGTGAAAGAATGTTTTTCAGGACATGTTCTTGGCTGTTTAAATGTGAAATGGAGCTGGTGCCGTACAGAGTCATCCAAACACTGAGTTTATTCATAGCAGTTTAAGATTATAATCCAGCTCGGTCATTTCATGGTGACATTTTTCGCAAGTATAGTCATTTCAGAAAATTAATATCTCTAATTCTCCACGGGAACGACTAGTTAGCAGTGTTACCTTGCTAACCCATAAAACTGGCAAGCAGTCGTGTCTCCTCCTGCCAGTAAAACTCAAGCTTACAGTTAACAACTTTGTTTTGTTTGTTTAATTTTGGAGATAATAATTTGATAATAATAATATAAAAGAAATATGTGTGGAAAAAAATAGTTTTTTACAAGGACCTATGTCACAAACTGTGAAGTTTAGCTATGCTAGCTCCACGTAAGCATTAGCGCAGGATCAAAAACACAACCACACAAAACAAACACGTAAATATATTTTCACAACAGCAGTTTTCTTTTTCAGTTTTGACAACAGTTCTGTCCATTTTAAGTGGAAGTGCAAAAAAAAAAAAGCACTTAAGTTGCACTAAACTTTGAGTGCACTGGTTAGCAGCACTTTACTATGGCTGCCATGGTAGTCTGTAAGCCATGGTAACACTTTTTACACTTAAATACATCTATCCTATTTGGCTGTTTGATGAAACTGCTCCATTAGTGTCCGATGTGTTCCTGTAAATTAACAATCCCATCTCGGTTCGGGGGATCTTTCTGTGTGGAGTTTGCATGTTCTCTCCGTGTCTGCGTGGGTTCTCTCCGGGTACTCCGGCTTCCTCCCACCGCCCAAAAACATGCATTGTGGGGGTTAGGTTAATTGGCCACTCTAAATTGTCCTTAGGTGTGCATGTGAGTGTGAATGGTTGTTTGTTTGTATATGTATTCTGTGTTGGCCCTGCGATGGACTGGCGACCTGTCCAGGGTGTACCCTGCCTCTCGCCCGATGTCAGCTGGGATCGGCTCCAGCTCCCCCCGCGACCCTTAACAGGATAAAGCGGTAGAAAATGAATGAATGAAGGACAGTTCTGTCCATTTTAAGTGGAAGTGTCTTAAGTGCAAAAAAAAAAAAAGCACTTAAGTTGCACTAAGCTTTGAGTGCACTGGTTAGCAGCACTTTACCATGGTAGTCTGTTAAGAGATGTATTTACACTTTTAACGAGTAAATACATCTATCCTATTTGGCTGTTTGATGAAACTGCTCCAATTAGTGTCCGATGTGTTCCTGTAAATTAACAATCCCTTCATGCGACATAAAAGATCTCTGAACTCTGAACTAGGGCTGCAGCGATTAGTCTCCGTCGTCGACGACGTCGACTATTAAATATGGTCGACAAGAAATTTTGTGGTCGTCTAGTCGTATATTATTTTAAACAACATGATGAACGCCATTCAATTCATTAGAATACAGTACATGAATACACGCCACCGGAAACGTAAGGGGCAATAGCCTGCACCATCTGCGCCCATATTGAACTAAACACTGAAGAAGTTCAATAGCAAAGTCGATGCAGTAGCAACGATGGCTGAAGCAGAGGTGCATAGTGATGTTAGCGTGAGACCGCGAATGTCTAAAGTCTGGGAGTATTGTCGGGAAAATAAAGAAAATAAACACGTCAAGTGCACTAAAGTAACAACAGCTAGGTTACTTTAACGGCCCTTTCTTAAAAGATGATGTTAATTTCGTTTACACGTACCAGGATATCTAAAGCCGACGACGACCGCCATGTTACGGTGCTAAAACTGTGTTTCACCTTTTCACGTGTCTGAGGAACACCCGGAGTTTTTCAAAGTAACGTTAACGTCATTTTCAGTGACTGAAACCTCCGGTTAAGCCCCATTTGAAAAAAATATGCGTCTTTACTATGATACTGTAACGTCCGACCGGACGTATCAGGAAGACGAGGAGTTGTACAGCAGCCCTCTTTACTGGTAACATTTCTCAAATACAACCTGGTCACTGTCGGCCGCAACCACGCCAACAACAACAGAACAACAAAACTTCCTTATTTATTACACACGGCTCTCTCCACCAACCAGATGCATTCACAGACTGTGGGACATCACAGAACTCTCACAAAAACACTGCACATTAGTGCAGGATTGCTACAATACTATTATATGCATCACTAGTGGACACATTGCCTCTAATACTCACAAAGCTCAATACACATAAAGATACACTGCTTTTCAATGAAATTTAATTAATACCCAACTTTGTTAAAAACGGGAAACGTAGCAAATAAATAATCGATAATCGTTGACTAATCGAAAAATTAGATTATAGATTAGTCGACTACAAAAATAATCATTAGTTGCAGCCCTACTCTGAACTGAACTCAGAACATTTGTGCGCTGCCGTTACCAGATTAATTGTTATTAAAATAGCAGTATAGTATATTGGCCTTGAAAACATGTATTGCTCTGTAACACTGCGAAAGAAGGTTATTTTCTGAGTTCAGTGTCATTAACACAGCAGGTACTCACTGTGTGTGCCATCCCACACATTTATGTTGTGACCTTGCAAGTCTTTCAGTGATCAGACTGACTTTTTCCTTTATTTATCTTTTCCCCTCCGCTTTTATCTTCAGCCAAGGTCAGCCTCCTCTCTGTGGTAGCTGAGTATATGAAAGAATAAAGACAGTTTCACAGAGGTTATGTTTAGGTCAGTGCTTTATTCCAATTTTTGGTATCACTGCCACAGAAAATCAAGAATGTGCTGAAGCTGCTTGTCAAATTTATTGCTGCACTACAATTATGATACACGATGAGGTTATGCTCACAGTGAATCTTGACAAGCTGGGAAGTGATGATGGTTCTCGAAAGAATGTGACACCATAACAGCTTTGTGTTTATGGGTGGCCTCCTGTCTGCTGCAGGGCCCCGATGGAAACGAAGAGGTGATGTCCCCTGACCGGTCCCAGTCCCAGCAGCCCCGAGTCCAGCACAGCTTTGTCCAGGAACTTTTCCAGGCCCAGTACAAGTGAGTGTCCTTTCTTCACAACACACACTCATACCTGCCAGAAATCATATCTGACAGTTAGGACCAAATTAGCAGCCAAACTCTAACGACTGCACAGACATCCAAACCACCAGCATGTAAGAGATATTATGTGCCACTGTCATTTTGTCAGAACACCTGCACCCACGTAACACTGCCCACTCATGCTTACATGGTATTTAGGCCTCACTGATTCGATTACGGTGTAATTGCTAGATACAGCAGATGTAATGGTGATGTCAATATTTCTTTTGCACCGAGGTCCTCAGAGACACAGATGCCAGGTTAGAGGAACAGTAAATCGTCCTAATTATAAAGCAGGCAAAAGCAGTGTAGTCTGATTAAATGCTACCCTGGTGCCCTAACCTCAGTGCCACTTAAGGAAATAAAAATCCTATTCTAGTAGATTTTAACAGCTTATCTTTTGTTCTGGTTGAAATAATTGAGGTTGTTAGCTGTGCCAACTGCAAAGTATTTTCACTGGTGTAATACCTTGAGATCTGTTTTTATGTGGTTATATGCATATTTGGGATGTGCAGAAAAGCCCAGAAAGGCGACTTTTCACTCTACTATCAGTGTGTTGTGTTTCTCATGCAGCTGGGTGCCCTCATGACTCCCATCAATCAGTCAGATAAAGAGGCAGTTAATTTTTCACACCGTGTTTACATCTGTCAGCTGTGGCCCACAGGGAGTGGAGCATCATTCAGATGGCTCTATTTGGCAAACTCATTTAAGCACCACATTCAGTAGGAGATGGACTTTTTTTATTACACTTTTTTTGTTTGAATTTGTGCAGCATTTGAGTATTGTGAGTATGTGAGTATTTGCAGAGAAAGAAAGAATTACATGCATTTACACTATGTCCATTTACTTCTTTGTTATGTTTTTACAGTTATGTTTGGGGACAACTCCTTTAAAATAGTTTTCTTGCATATATAGCCTTTGCTTCACTTGTACAGTGAGTTAAAACTTTATTGCCCATTGTTTTGCATTAACTCACCAATGCCCGTTACAATTTACATTTAAAACCATCTAAGACATTTGGGTTCCAGTTTTCAATCAGTTGACTCACACGGTTAAAGTTATATACTTTACCCTGCCCGTGATGCCAATATGAACCCTCAGCCCGCCTTTGACTAAATTGACAAGTTATACAGGTTTTAGGCAATCAGCAAAATCTGTTTGGTTTAATTAACGGTAATAAAACTTTTGAAGAAGCCATCCGAGCAGAATGAACTCAAAATGTCTTGTTGGTTAGTACCTTCCTCCATCTGCCAGTTCATCCAAAAAGTGTCAGCTCTGTGTGACTGCCAGTAATACGTCTGTCAGAGCATATCTTTTAATTGCTACCCTCACTGTCAAATGTTTCAGATGTGAGACCTTGGGTGTGTCTTGATGGAAAGCAACTGTCTCAGCAGACTGGCAGGAAAACTTGATGTCCCACTCCCCCTTGAATTCTTGAATACTGTGTTGTGTAAGGCAGGGACACTGGGTCATAGGGTACACCGGGCGCGTGCGCACACATATATATATATATACAGTATATATATGTATCTATATATACACCTCTGTGTGGATGTTGTGTGTGTCATTTTTGCACAAAAATATATGCAACAAAAACAATGCAACAAAAAAATATATACATATACACACACACATACACACACACACATATATATATGGCTTTGAACAAGTATCTCTTGACTCCTGTCCCTGACCCCTCTTTTCCTGTGTGCTAACACTTCGCAATGCACCGTCTGATGTGGTCCAGCACCCAGAGTTGACAGACTGGAGAATTATTCCCATAATAGCCTGGTTTGTCACTATGCAATCATCACAGCTATTATGCATGTCCAGACAAGACAGATCACTGTCCAAGCAGGGCAAGCTGAGAGTAATTTGAGCTAAACTTGTGTTATCTGTCATCCTGTGCAGGGACTGATCAAAATAAGCTACTTTTAAGCTCTCATTCTCTGGTAAACATGTAATTTTCAGTGTACAAAACACAGTTCTTACTGTACTTCTCTACTTTTTCCATTACATCTACATTCACTCCATTGTCCGTGATTTATGAATCTGTTGCTTTTGGCCCCCTCTGATCTGAAGTAAGTAAATCTCGAATTAGATCAAAGACTGTGATCTTTGTCTGTGTGTGGGTGAGCCATGGGCTGCTGTCAGCCTAGAATGCAATGAAAGTGTCTGTCTGTCAAGCATTGTTCATTACAGTGAAGCCAAGTGACGAGCAACCGAGCGTTTCAAATTACAAATGTGGTGCAGTTTCAGTGGGAGTGCGGCTTGTCTTACTGTGAAGGCACTTTCTCTGCAAGGCCCTCACCTCTCACTCTGTGACCTTTGTTTTGATAATTTCTCCTGATTTCCTTTATGTGTGCAGAGCAGGATTGGGTTACTAGTGCTTTTATAAAGCCCCAATAATGGCTCTGTGTATTGTGTGTGTATATTGCAGTTTTAATTATTGCATTATGGGGCCCACATTAAGTTTTATGCTTCTCCATTTCAGAGCATTAACATGGTGAATAAACTACCTTTCATTCCCCCACAGAGGATATAGCTGGCAGGCTTGGAGAGCAGAATTAGCTGCCAATCTGTCTGAGTCTAATCTGAAACTATTTTGCTTTTAACTGTCTCGCCCTGAAAAGAGAATCAGATAGATAAAGCTATTAGGCGATGTGTTGATCGAGAATATGCAAAGCTTCAGCAGTGTGATGTGGGGCAAAGCAGCTTTTATAAAGCCCCAATAATGGCTCTGTGTATTGTGTGTGTATATTGCAGTTTTAATTATTGCATTATGGGGCCCACATTAAGTTTTATGCTTCTCCATTTCAGAGCATTAACATGGTGAATAAACTACCTTTCATTCCCCCACAGAGGATATAGCTGGCAGGCTTGGAGAGCAGAATTAGCTGCCAATCTGTCTGAGTCTAATCTGAAACTATTTTGCTTTTAACTGTCTCGCCCTGAAAAGAGAATCAGATAGATAAAGCTACTTAGGCGATGTGTTGATCGAGAATATGCAAAGCTTCAGCAGCGTGATGTGGGGCAAAGCAGCAAGCTCAGAGTCCCTTCAGCATGGCTGCATCGCAGACAGGGAGATAGATACCACTCAACCTCTGCAGGGTTTCTCCATTAGTGCATCACCAGAATATCACCACTTACTATGCTTCTTTTCTCTTTTTAAGTGTTTTAGAGCACCACGGGCAACATCTATGTTTTAGTGGAGCCTGAGTGTGATTTGTATGCACAAAGTGCAGATACCCTCACTGTTTCCTGGCGAGAATAAGACATCCGTAGGGCAACCGTTCCACTCTGCCAAGACCGAGAGATCCACTAAGAGCCAGCGTCAGCTGGGCTTGCTTGAATAGAGCTTTATTCACTTCCCTTCTCTCTGCTCCCTCCTTCTCTATGAGTCTGTCAGGTGCCTTCCTATCAGGAAAACACATTTCAATAGTTCATGTATGACTTAATTTACAATGGTAGGATGCTGTGTGCAGACAGTGAAGGTGCAACTCCCTTTGTAGTAGTCTGTGGCCAATTTATGTGCGGTGTGGTGCTTTGCGTTGACTGTTGGTACATTGAAAAGGAAAAGTTATTTTACCTCAAAGTGGCAGATTTATATTCGTCATGTTGATGATAAAAGAAATGAGATGAAATGAAACAGTAAATCAAAGTAAAAACAGCAGCCCTGACCTCCTTCAGTTCTCTATAATAAATGATCTGCAACAAACATGTACATGTAGATGTTTTCTAGATTATCTCAACAGTAGCTACTGTAATATTACTCCCAAAAGCTGTTTTGGAAATTAAATTCAAGAATTAAAAATTGATGATAATGAGGGACAATTATCCCTGGTTGGGATTCACTGATTTACAAGAAAATTATGTTTACATGTTGAAAGTTGAGGTTGGTACAGCGCACCAAATTAAGACTCTCTTGATTATTGTGAATTTACACAAAGTCTGATCCAGGAAATCCTGGATTGGACAAAACATTGGACAAAAGACTTCATTTAGTTGCAGGGCAATTTACAAAATCTCCTCCAGGAAACAGCTAATGAAGTAAAGTGCATGGGTCCACTGACTCATTAATCAGACAACTGCCTAACTGGAATAAATTAATTCCTCCTGCTAAAATGAAGAGGAATTAATTGAAAGAGTTGTGTAATCGTGACAACAGTGACTGAATGGAAAATCATTGCTGTATGGATCCAGTAATTTCCCCTTTCTTAGTGATCTGTGTCCTGTGCATTCATATGCAGTGGAAGAAAGGCCATCACTGAGGGTAACTCCCTCTTTATTACTTATTTCTCCTCCGGATCCCATAATGGTACTACATTAGCATCAGTAGCGCTGGTGAAAGTGATGCAACAAGACAGAAATCACTCCTGTAGGTCTCGTGTATTGCGCCAAATACCCTGGGGAGCTTCTTCTACTACTTACCACACCCCCAACCTCTACCCTTTGTCTCCGTCATTCTCACCAGTTACATCACTCACCTTTCCTTTCTCATCATCAGATCAAGGCCTTCTGAAGGGAACAGCGTGGTCGTTTTTTTTTGTGTGTGTGTGTTGATCAATGGTGTAACGAGGGCCTTTCCTACCAGACATTAGTCAGGAAGACTTTGAAATAATTGGGACATCTATGTCAACTCAGCACAGCTGTTTCTTTGAATACTAATGTGACTCTTGTTTTCCTCAGATCATCACTGACATGCCCCCACTGTCTGAAACAGAGCAACACCTTCGACCCTTTCCTCTGCATCTCACTCCCCATACCTCTTCGCCAGACCAGGTGAGCACAGCCGACAGACTGGAGGAGTCGCTCTGTGACAAACCGTTCTAAGCAAATGATTGTCGACTTGTGCCCAGTCTCCAGAACAGCATGCACATACAGTACAAGACCAGAGCTTTCCATGGTGCCTCACTATTATTATGTTGGTCATTTGATAAATAAACTACACTTGGCTTCAAGAGTTTTGCAACTAATGTTTGTACTGTTAATGTGAAACTCCCTCTAGCGCTTAGTTTTAACTTAATACCAGCTTTTATAAAGACTAGAAAGAAAACACATCAACTGCCTGTGACGTTACCTCTCAGGTCTTTATACACATCAAACAAACTACATTTAATTTCATAATTAGTGAGCATTACAGGTGCCACTAGGCAGACGTTTTTCTTTATTACAGAGCTTGGTCAGGTTGGTTATCTCCCCCCTGTTTTCAGGCTTTAATGCTAAGGCAGAGTAACCAATGGCTTGCTATAGCCTTATATTACCTTATTAAACTATCTGCAAAAACATGAATATAATAAAGTCATAAAACTTGATGGCACCCAGCTTTGTTCATGCACATACACTAGGAACACAAGTCATTGTGCAGTTGAGGGGCAGGTATCCGAAAGGAAAAGTTGGTGGAAATCCCTCTCAGCATTCACAAACAATGTCTTATTCAGCTTTACATCACAACACCCACTCAGCATCCTTGTCAGGTCAACGGGGGTCAGCCTCTTCAGGAAATCCTGACATTGTCAAAGAGGGAGACTCCATCCACTTCTCTTTGATTCTCTGCCAGTGTCTGTGTCAGTTTTTTTTTTTTGCTCTCTTTCACCCCCACCACCTGTGCCGGACCACCTTTTTTGTGATTGAGACAACTGTCTGACATTAGCACCTGTTCTCAACTTTTCAGAATCCTACTGTTTCTTTGGAGACGCGCAGGCATTTTGTTTCATGTATGAACAGATTTGAACAGTTAAGCTTGTTATATAAATATTGTGATTCAACTATTTTCCAAGAAAATGTCTAACATTTTGGGAAATACCATTTGTGTGTGTATGTGGCAAGACTCTTTAGAAGGTAACTGTTGTCTTTATGTTTTAGTATTTCTGCAGACTAAACCACCAACAAAGAAGATGTGAATCTGTTAGCGGGCTTCTCCCCCAACCGCTTAATAGAAAGATAGGGTATTGATCTTTTAATCTCACCCTCAGTACGAAAGCAAATAACAAACAAAATAACAGAAGATTTGCTATTATGTTATTTAGGATAAAATGTGACTTTTCCAAAGCACTGCTCCTTCAGTATAAACTCTTACATGACTAACACAGAGAGGTGTCTCTGTCGAGGTTTGCCAGGGTTTTTTCTCACTATTTATTTACATCCTCTCACTTTTTAGTTTTTAGAATAGCTCATGCGAGTTCAGCCAGCATACCTTCTAATTTGGTAAATTGTTTTCAGGAGTGTCATTCTGACAGTATTCCAAGTCAAGTGTATTGAGTTGCCATCCATTTTTTTCTTTATGTGGCAGATAGGGTGAGAGAAAATACTTCAGAGGGGATAAACAGATGGATTGTCTTTTAAAGCATTTTTCATATAATTCTCTGTGTGAAGAGATCAGCTCCCATGCTGTTTGTTAGCAAACCAACATTTGCTGTGCCCAGCTATCTAAACACTGGGCTTGTGTCACTTGGCAGTCACGTGCATTTTGAATGTTGGATGGCTTTGTTGATGCCTCTCCCTGACTGTGATATCGACCGCTATTGTATATGAATACGTACGAATGGCTCATCAATTGCACCCATTAATCAAATTCCTTCCATGAACAACATGTTAGGGCTGTAGATATCTAAAGCCATTACATTTATAGAGTTACTTCTACAATTATATTGTTGTATATAACTGAGAAGATGACACAGAATACAGTTATTGTTAGCTCAAATTAATTTTATGGATATTAACATTTAACAATAACATTACTAACATTAATGGCTTTGTTGAGCACTGCAGCCCAGTCCCCACTACAGTGATAACGTAGCAGTTACGCTGCTTTGTTTTGCTCAAACTGGTATGAAAAATTTAATTAGCATAAATTGAGGATACCTCCTGAGCAATGGCTTAATGAGTGCTGCCAGTTCAGTGCAGTCTTTCTACTGTGCTTGTTTGAAGTCTCTTGTTCCTAATCCAAATCACTGGGACAGGCATAAACATGTTGTTGGACAGAGGAAACAATGCTACTTAAATGTTACAGTGGAATTATGTCAATGTTATGCAGAAATTTGTCTTGTAGTTAGTTATAAATGCAGCTTCAAAGTGCTGGTTTATGTATAAGCTAATTGCTTAGAGGTAAACTACATCTCTGAGATGCTTAAATAATATAAACACAGTGGGCCAGATGCTCAGATCCTTCACAAACATACAGACAGTGGAGCTAGAACCACAGTACAGCTAATGGCCCTGCATACATTTAAAGGGTGGTAACAGTAAACCTGTGATTTGCTGGCATGTAACTCTATAGACCTTGACTCTAATTGTGTTCTTACACGCACACTATGGATATGTAAATAGATATGATCAGACATATGACAGTCGGAAATGCCCGGACTGTGTGCTCTGATATAAATGAACACAACCTTTTGCATCTTTTTGCAAACACATTTACTCAGTGAGAGAGACATCATGCACATTCAAGGCTATTATGTTTTCTGAGACACCAAAGACAAAAGGCCTGTTCATCTATATGTAACCTTGGCTGCAATGTTATGCACATGTTCTGAAAACGACCTTTTGCTCCTGATACAGTTACTTTGCAAGTGCTGTTAAATAACAAGAATGTTAAATAACATATCTTTCACTCGTGTTAATTAATGAACTGTATTATATTGATGACTATCCCATTCAAGTGCACATTAATAACAAAAACTACTTGTGTCATCACCCCTTCACTTCTCCATGAAATCCTCTTAACCGTGACACTGGCCAAAGTCTCCAGGCTGCATACAGACACTCCCACAGGTAGCTGATAGTGTTCCTCTGTATCACATCACTGTGGTGGTGTTCAGAGAAGCCATTATGTCCCAGCACCCTGCTCATGTCAGCGCTGACTCTTGAGAGGTCAGAGCCAAGCGCTCCCTGTTTTTAAAAATGCAATAGAGATTCCATTATTTTGCACACACGAAACTCCTAATGATCTATTATTAATGTTAAAATGTATTGACTTATTCATGAAAGTCTTCTTTTGTCCCTTCTTGGCCACAGAGGATGCTGTAGGAGAAATGGCACATAAATCAAAATAGTGGCTGTCCCGTTTCCCACCTTTCCTGATTGTGTGTTTTCATCTCTGCCAGGCCCTTGTGTGTGACCCTGGTGTTCAGCACCAAAGGACAGCGGTACCTGCGGATAGGGCTGGCTGTGCCGCTGTTTGGCTCTGTGGCCTGTCTGAGGAGGATGGTGGCCGACGAGGGGAAGATTTCTCCAGACCAGGTAACATAAAGCAGGACTAACTACTCAGTGTGGACCCTCATACACTGAAGTATTAGAATGACATTTTGCATTCATACATTTATGCACATTCTTGTAGTAAGAAAATAAGATTGATATTTCTTTCAAATATGTAACAATAAAGACAAACACAAAGTTACAGTCAGTAGCCAATAAGCTTAGCATGGCACATGAGTGTGATTATATTAATTTGTGCCCTGGTCTGACCTTTCTTTGTATGTCACTGGCTTGAATTAACTCTCTTGGCTACTTTACACTGTACTGGATCTGAGATTAGTGGAATAATAGTATTCCACTAATGTTAATATTGGTATTCCCACAAGTTCAAAGTTCACTCTCACAGCACTGTAAGCTTTTTTAATGTAATAACAAAGTGTGTGTGTGTGTGTGTGTGTCTGTTTCTGTGTGTGTGTGTGTTGGTCTCTAGGTGATCCTGACGGAGGTTTACTCCACAGGGTTTCAGCGCTCCTTCTTTGATGATGATGATCTAACCAGCGTTGCTGAGAATGATATCATCTACGCCTTTCAGGCTCCGCCCCTCTACATCAGAGGAGGCTCAGCACGGATCTCAGGTAGGTGGAATCAAAGAATTAACACTATTTTTAGTCACAACATATCACACATTATTAGTTTGCACCGCCACAATGATATTTTTGCGGCATGGATGTAAACATATAAGTGTAAGCAGACAAACAAATTTTAATATTTGTGTGGTTAATGAAACCCTCAGGGAATACACCTCACTGAATGGGGGCCTAAGGGAGTACATTAAAAAGTATAACTTCATTTAGAGCTCAGTGAATTTCATCATCCCTGTGCAGATTTCTATTGCACAACTAAATTAATGTCTTCATTTCAACCATTTCTCAGGTAGTGATGTAAAATGTGAGCTGAAGGGGCACAACAGTGCAGAGTATCCCCTTGTTTCTTATGTTATACTGTTAGCAAATAGGTTCTGCTCCCTTGTTCCCTCACACAGGACTGAAAGTCCCACCACTGTGTTAACGCTGTTGTCAGATATGAAAAATGTGCCTTTTAGTGCTTTAATTTGTGTTGCTCAATGGTCGCACAAATCCTTGTGCATGGACCCTCCCACCCCCTCTCTCTCCAAAACAATCTGACTGGACTGCACACTGGATCAGACGAAATTCCCCCTGGGTTTTCACTGGCCTTCCGGGGTTGTTATGGAAAATCTACACCGCCGCACAACACTTTTCTGTGCACAGCAGATTGTCATGTAACTCACACTGCAATGTAAATATGCCCTGTGAGAATACAAATGTTAGCATCTTCAAAGGAACATTAATATCTTCAGGAGATGTGCATATTTGCTGTCAAACTTAGTTACGTGATGATTTTATACCTCTCTATTAAGCCTTATATGATGTGAGGACCAATATTAGCATGTTCTATTACATAAATAACAATTACAATCATTTATTTTTATTTTGCAGTATAACATTAAAGTACAATTGGAGTGCATAAATTGGAGTGAGTGCCTCACTCTTTGTTAATAACCAAAGCTGTAAAATCAAATTAGCATATAAGCTTAAAAGAATGCTGATTTTTATTCTGTCTGGCACCATAAAAATGGTATTCTTAATTTTTGCGTTTATAAAATGTAAACGTTCTTGAAATGATCCATTAAATCTTAAAGTAACAAGGGCTTGTGGGTTAGATGTGAAATAATAAATTGTAACCTGGGATCTCATTATAGCTTAAGCTTGTATTGTAGGCAATTTTGTGTGCAATGAATTTAGGTGGATCAATGTATCAGTATCAGTGTGGATTATGTCCTTAAGAATAGAAAGAGTCTCAACAGAGAACAACCAATACAAGCATAATATGCAAGGTGATGTCTGAGTGTAATCTTGTTGTACTATATTCATTATTTGGTCATATTCCTTGTTGGAAACATGAAACATGCGATTGACTCCACTTAACTGGCTACCACTGAGTGTATTTCAAATAACAGTTACAGTCCGAACATACCGTAGCTTTAAACCTCCTGATGTATGAGGCTGTTACAGACAGCATGAGGTGCACAGAAAAGACCTGTTCTGCTGTGTCGACTGTGAATGAACAAAAAATTACATTTTATACCAAACTGGTATTGGCCTTCCTACTGTTATAGTCTCCGCTTTGTGGTCTAATTAAAAATTATTTCACCTGTTTTTTTTTTTGGTACTCTAAAGTCAACATTTAATTCTTTTCTTGGTATTTCAGTCTGATAAGATCATGTTTGTTCACATAAATATTGGCTGGCTACCACTTATTAGTTCACCATTTTGTAAAATACATTTACGCACATCAATCAATCAATCAAATTTATTTGTACAGCCCATATTCACAAATTACAATTTGCCTGATAGGGCTCATGCATAAGTAAAAGAGAATTGATTCCACACTCACTCTTCTCTTGCTCACATGGAGAGGGAGTCGCCCAGTTGGCTGTATTTCCAGTTTTGTATAATGTACAGTGATATTAATCTTAAATTCCTTTTTCAACTTCTTACCAGTAAGTGAATGAGCATAGATCGCCAGATATACATGTAATCATTTAAGAAACTGTTCATTTTCAGTTTTATTTAGGTTCTTTCTCCTCAGTATAGCCATTGACCAGTCATTAACTACATGTTAATCACTTGTCTGTTGTTGAAGTCTCCAACCTTGGTTCAGACTGTAATAACACAAAACAATTTGTGGGTTAAAATGAAATTCGGCAGAGATTTAGCAGATTTTGGTTAAATGGCGATCATGAACATACCCGTTGCAAATGTATAAAAAAGTTAGCACTATCACTACAAATAAGTTAGGGTATTTGGGTAAGAGGCAGAGTACATCATGGACAGGTCTCTAGCCACACACAGGGTTAAGTACAGAGAAAAACAACCGTTCACATTCACATTCACACCTACGGCCAGTTCATAGTCTCAAAATAAACTGACCTCACACGCATGTCTTTGGACTGTGGGAGGAAGCTGGAGTCCCTGTTGAAAACTCACATAGACACATGGAGAAACGCAAAACACCACTCGAAAGACCAGGGAAATCCCTGGTCTGCTATGGAATCAATAAAAATAAATAAATATTACAAAATCAAAATAAACTTAAGTAAGATAACATGTCTGTGTTGCACTACTGCATTGTTTTGTGTTTAGGTCCTTGTCTGTGAACGAGCAGACTGCTAATGGGATTTTGGGGGAGGTTACTGTAGCTGTGGGTGGAATAGATCCCTTTAGGGGCAGAGGTGTTTCATTATGAGCCTTCACATATTGTGGCTTTGTTTAGTCTGGCTCAACCTGTGTGTCTGTTTGACAATGAAAGAAGCCTAGAATGCTGAGGAATGAGGTGTTCACAGGCTTCCTGCGGTTTCTAAGAGTTAGTTACTGGCTCATGGATAATAAGAGATTATATCAACAGATCTGTAGCCAAAACAAACAACTAACTTTGGTGTGGCGGTGTGTATAGTACAGATTTTCAAATGGTTGCAGTGTTTTCCCCGAAGTTCACTGTTTTGGGTCCAATCAGCCGCAGACCTGCCAACATCCTCGCCACTGTCGCCAGATTGCAGTGTTTAAAAAAACAACAACTGATATTTAGGAGCAATGTCTGTCTGTGGTTTTAGAAGGATTCAGTTCACTTGTTGGTAAATGACACAAATATGTGTTTTTTTGTTTTGTTTTTTCTTTTCCTTTTTTTCTTGGAGAAGTGGTCAGCCCCACACGAAAATAGAGGCGTAAACACCGGGTTTTAATTTAACACCTTTTTAAAATGTAGCTGTGAGAATTGTTCAGTAGGCAACAAAATCAGCACAAAAACTAGCATTCAAACATGCACCTCCACCACTGCTACTCCTGTAAACAAGGTAAAAAAAAATATACAGAGAGAGCAGTGACAGGAGCCTTGGAAGAAAAGTCTTTACGGTGCATTTTATGACATCCACTCAAAAACATTGATTTAATGAGCAATGTGAAGTATGGCTCCTAAATCCAAAAGCATAGTGGGACAGAAGGTGACCTCTGCCTTTTACTGTGGTTTCATGGGTGTGTTCCACTGGGCTCTGAAAAAGAGATTTTCCTCAATGAATCACTCTTAAAGTAGGAAGAGGTTGCTGCTCATGCAAACTGCAGCTCACTATTTAAGTTTTATCACTTGATTAGAAGCCCATTAACAAATGTAAAGCCGTGCATACTTATCATTACTCTCATTCTCGAGGTCAAGACATTGCAATCAGAGTTTTAAAGTTAAAGCTTTGGTGGCGTACATGTAGGCTTTGATTAGTTTGGAGTGGGTCGCGCCCCTCATGTATGGCACGGCTTAATGGCCTCACAGCCCAATTATTTCTGTAAGTGGAGGGATGTGCTAACACAGTGGCTTGCAAAGCAGCTGCCGGGATCTCAGGAACAGCATGGCCAGGCAGTGGCATTTGCTACATCAGTGATGAATCATGTGTCAAACGTAAACAACTGTGTTCAATGAAAAGTTTAGTGAAGGCGTAGTCACTGCGGTCAATCAATACCTTCTCCTCTTGTGTCTGAGGGTCTGATTTATAATGCGGTGTATCACCATGACCTTCTGAGGCTCCTGTGTGCCACACCAGGATGTTGACATCTGTGTGATGAGAACGTACCTCTGCTGACGTCATGTTACACCCAGATCTCAGCTTTTCGCTCAGTCAGTCACGCTCCTCCGTGTTGGTAGCGATTCGAAGGTAACGGAGAGAAGTGGTGCTTGGCACCCCACCAGGACAGGATGTGGAGCAGAAGCTGCATCAGATAATGCCTCCTGCTGAGAGTGCAGGCTGCCATTGGTCCATCTGTTCTCCCCTCTGAATCACTGTTCCCCAAATAGAAAGCTGCTGTCTCACCACTTTATATATCTTATTTCTCCTCCTCTCTCCTTGATAGAGGTGTAACATTTATTGATTACATTTTCAGTATCAGTTCTTTTGAAATAGAAAAACACTAAACCAGCATGCTGTGAGATAATGGAGTAAGTTACTCTGTGAAATTGGTTTGACTAGCATACGTCAAATTTCTGATCTTACATTAAATAAAGAATCTCTTTGCTCTCCCCTGCTGCTCTGTTTTTGTTTTTATGTTTGTTCATGTGTTCTCTTATCACACTTTGACTTTCCCCTGTGTTCTCCCTCCTCTGGTAGGGTACCATCACAGCCTGCCATCATCTCCATACTCCACAGGGCCTGAAGGGCAGAGGTTACCCACATCTGGCACGTTGTCCTCAGAGTTCCTCAACCAGGGCGTCACAGTCAAGATTCTGCTGTTGGTGTGCAACGCTGCAGGAGCTGGCCAACAGGCTGTTAGGTAAAATACATCTGTTGACCAAACATGAGTTAACGAGAGTGAAATGTTAGGGCTGTGTTGCCTTTTATACAAATAGTTTACAGTACTACAGATGAGGCATTATAATACGATTCACAAAACAACAGCCTGGGAGTAAACTAGGTGGGAGAGCCTTTCCTACTGAGGAGCACAGGCCACACATAGGACACATCACTCCAAACACAAAATATCTCCTGACTGCATTACACTATCACATTACACACAGTGAATTCACTTCAATACCACACAAAAAGCAGTGAGGCCAATTACAATATTTAACATTCCTTCCCAGATCTAACCTAGCCCCTGCTGGGCTTCTCTCATCTGCCCACACAAATGCAATAAATACAAAAATAGAAAAGTCAATGCACATCAAAATATGCAACACACACACACACACGCACACACGCAACAGGCTCAGGGTCCAAATTTGTAGCAATACCCATTTCCTTGGACACCAAAAGCACACAGTGAACACAAACAGCAGCAGGGTGTCAGCTGATCTGAGAAGCATGGGCCACTTGCACTTGACCCCCCCGTTGTCAAAAGGAGACATCAGACCTTCCCAGACAAAACCGACAAATCGACAAACCCATCATGTAGGATTTTCTTAAATCCCTGTCTCTTACAAAAATGTTTGAAAAAAAGTATAGTATAGTATAGTATAGTATAGTATAGTATAGTATAGGTATCATGATATAATTATATATGTCTCTATCAAGGGCAAATCTTTTTTTGACTGAAGTGGTTCTATATTTTTAAAACCCTTGCACCTTTTAGCCTCATCTGTTACTACCTGTTATGACTTTAATTGACTGAGCTCCTTGTTCAGTGTTTCATTTCTTATTTATTATGTCTTTCTTTTAAACCTAATCCTGGTGTGCTGGTGAAGCATGTCAAGGTCATGTAAGCCCCCTGTCAGAGAAATGACTCACATCTCACCGAGTTTCATCTCAAACGACAGAGGAATCTGACATCTGGTACGGTATACAGATTCATTAGACACCTGTGTCTCTGCCAGAGTCCAGAGAGATCAATATGAGTTCAACAACGTGACTGCGAGAGTGCAGTCCCATCCATGAGGGTTGTCAGTTTCTTCTTCAAAGGATCAAACCACCAACCCCTCTCTCTCTCTCATCAGATGACACCTGGAGGACTTGTCTGTTACAGGATAGCATTACAGGCACATATCTGAAAAACTCAAAGCGTGAAAGCTCTCAGTGTGATTGGCTTAGTAAAAAGCAATGAATTCACACTTTATCAAATTTTATGTGTGAAGGGTATTCAATGCATGATCCCATCTCAAATCTTCTTTAGAATAATATACACCTATAAGACTGTTTACTGTTTTCACATTTAGGTTGTTCAGGTTAAAACAATGGGAAGATAGGTTATGGGTTATGGGAAGAAGTTAAGAAAGTTGCTGACAAAATCTAGATTAACAGAAGTTTTTTAGAGTGATTCATTGAGTTTAATTTAATTTATCTCATTTTAGAGTTTGTCCCATTTCGTTGTGTTTGTGTGTTCATTTTGTCTCCCATGTCGTAATGAGGCAGCCACCACAGAATGATCATTTTACAAGGCCATTGAGCCTAATTTATTTAAAGGATCTCCATGAAATCTACTTATCATCTAATGTGAAAATGACTGATGGGCTCTTTCTCCTCTGCTTTTTTATTACTAAATCTTTAAAAAGCATGAAATAGATGAAAATGAGAAAAATAATACACTTATTTAATTCATTATCTTTACACTCCCAACATTTAACCTACAGTTGTCACTGTGTATGTGCCTGTGTGTGTCTTTGTCCTCCTATGCACAGTATGAGACCTGTGAGACCTGTGAAAAAGTCACATGGTCTCATATTAATAAATCTTGGGCCTGCAGTGGAGGGCTGCCCTCAATTAAATCTGTGTTATAATAAATGTGTTATGTGATCTGTCATTTGAAATGCTGCTTGTCCTCCTTCTCATTTTCATTTCTTATTATCTCCCCCCTTCTTTCAATAGAAAAGCTGTAATGAGAATTCTGCTCTAATACTGACAGTGCTAATAAATAATTATTTGCATTACTATAGAATAGGGTAAGTGTGTGTGTGTGTGTGTTGGGGGGGAAGGGAGTTGCGGTGTGATGCAAGTCTTTATTTAATTTGAAAACTCAAATTTCCTCTGTCCCCGTTTAAGGTTCGGACCTCCATTTCTAATGAGGGAGGACCGGTCTATTTCCTGGGACCAGTTGCAGCAGAGCATCCTCAGCAAACTTTATTACCTGATGATCAATGGAGCGCAGGCACAGGTACGGGACATCTCCTTTTTAAAAAGCCATCATTTATTTATGCCTGGATGCTTTGTTTCTTTTCTTATCGCCTCTTCAAGGGAATAACAGTACACAGCACCAGGAGCTGCTCGAGGTTCATTAACTCATAGATTCTTTAACACAGCAGGTGTTGATCCCATGGCCTCTGGTTAAAGTCTGTCTGCCCACGGACAGTCTAATATGAGACAATTTATGTGTGTAATGATGACCAGTTTTTACAACAATACATCTCGAGTATATCTGCAGCAATTGCTCCAGCAGCAGCCACTAAGATCTTTATTATTTATTTCATTTGTACTACTGCTTACCTTCTTCCTGGATATCCCATACTAAAGTTACAATAGTGCCCCGTGTAGTAAATCAATAGGAAATGCTGCACGATTCTTGTAAAAGCTATATGCTCAATATCTGTGTACCAGCTGGAAGCAGAGAGGGGGCGTGTTCCCTTCCTGCCACTGGAGCCCCACACCAGAGTCAGGTAAAATTTGATGTCCACACAGTGTGGCTGTTTTTAACTTTAATTGGGACATTTGCTGAACTCAGAGCTTAGTTAACACACAGATGCTAAAAAGGTAACCTGGATCTGCTTCACTGGAAGTTGCAGGGACATTATTAGAGACTCAGGGAAGTTATTGCCAATAAAGTGTCTGGCACATTAAACTCCCATAAAACATGAAAATAATTTTTTTCCCCCTTCCTTTTCTTGTGCAGCTTAAACAAGTGAAGTATAATGTCTTTATTAGTGAGTTTTAAACATGCTGGTCGGCAGATACGTTACGTTCAGACAATTGGTTGCTGGCTGTGTATTTGTTATTTGCTTGCCTGCAGCATGTTGTTAATCATGTAGCCAAACAAGTTCCTCATCAGTGTCAATTGGTAGAGTGACAGATAAAGAGCCACATAGAGCATAGATTGTACAAGACACAGATGACCAGCTGGCTGCATATCACTCAGTGCTCTTTGTCTCAGAGAAGTGCCCACAGGGAGAGGAGTAGAGTCAGGTGCAACATCTTCACTAACTCTGCTGGAGATCCGTAGCCTCCTCTGTGCCTCGTGGTGGCAGCCATTTAATTAAACTTGTACGGCATAATCAGTCTTGCTGGAGCTTGCCTCTGCCAAGGAAGGAGCAAAGCTCAGAGCAGATGTTTGCTCTAAATCTTTCATCGTAGCAGAAGCTGTAGTTTTCTTGCGTCAGTGAATCACAGTCACAAGTGGCTCTCTCTGCTCCTGTCAAATTTTAGCTTCAGCTTAGATGCTCTTCAAAATGAAAAAAACAAAACAAAAAACAGCCATGTTTCCTGCTTCTGATATCGATTGAGCAATAGATTTCAGTCCAAGACTGGCTCAGTGATTACTAATGCAGGCTTGGTTACATAATGTACAACAGTACAGTGCAGGGTGCTTAATGTTTACTAAGTTAGATTCATGTCACATAAGTACCATTTCTCCCAAGGATTCAGGTATGAACTTGAAACAGGAGTTTTTAATAAATAGACCCTGAACTTTTTGGATTGTCTATCTGATCAGATTAATCACATTGTAAGTATGAACTGTTCTCACGCACAGACAAATTCAAAACAACTATATACACTAAATTCTAAAACTCTCAACCTAACGAAACACTGTGCTCTTTTCATGGCTTGTAACTGGAGATCTTTTGCCTTATCAGGCACAAACAATGCCGCAAACATTCACTTACCTCACACTACCTTCACTGAACACAAAAAAGGGATTACCCTCATTTGAATCCAAGGATTCCCTCATGGGAAAACATTACAAACTTTCAGGCCTCTACTCCAACAGGATGCTGCGATGACTTTTCACAGGTTCACTCTTCTTCCTCTCGACAGTCGCTCGAATAGAAGCGACAGATCTCAGATGCTCTGTTGTTCATTTGTCTTCTCAGTTCAAATTTCTGTAACACTCAGTAATATGGTTACACTTCACTGGGATTTCACACTCACAAATTGCCCTTCATCTGTCTCTACTGGGAGAGAACATTGTATTGTACTCGCCTGACACCATGCTAAAAGACTAAAGCTGCATGTAGTCAAAAGTTATAAACATCATTGTTCTTGCATTGCTCATTAGCAATAATTAGCTCACAATTGACCAGGTAGTTTTTTGTTTTATCCGAACATAAATGTGTTGAGACTTGAGTTTGGAATATTGTTTTGCATAATTGTAAACAGTGGTATCTTTCTTGACCTTTTACTAGAGAAAATGCTAGAAGCGTACATTTGGAGAAGGTGATTTTTTGACTGAGGTTGGTGGAGAGAAAACTTTCCAAAGTCCAGAAAAGAGCGGAATGGAGCTGCCAGTGTTAGCATAAGCCCTGATCTGACTGTTATAGGGAATGCCACTGGCCTGATATAAGAGTATGGGTAGTAGGCTTCTCATTTACACACTTCTTTTATTCACAGAGTTCCTTTCAAGGTGTGCAAATATGTTTTCTTATTTTATAGGTGTAGTTAGGGAGTGTGTTGCAGAGGGAGGGGGCCGATGTGCAGGATGCTCTGTCACATCGAGGAGCAGGGGCTGTGAGTGTAGTGGCAGATCAGATCTATCAGGAGGGAGGGGCCTGGTGATGAAGGGCTTTAGGGGTGAGGAGAAGTACCTGGATCTGTGGGGCATGGAGCCATTAAAGCCTCTCGATGGAAGAGGTAATGTGGTCATATAACTAAGCTAGGATTTGACTCACGGTTACTTCAGCCTGAAGTCTTCCATAAATCCATAAACCTGGTGAATCCTCCTGTAGGAGCAGACACAAGCTCTGTCAATACCTATGGAATGATAATGCATGTATCATGTTCTAAAAAGCATTTCCCCTGTTTTCCATCAATGTTTGAAGAGAAACAAAACCCATCCCACAGATGCAGGAATTAGAAGGACTCCTTGGGTGGTCTTTACTTGTACATTCATGTTTTTCACTGGGACCCAGTGAGTCCAATCAAGTCTGTAACGCAAAGAAAACTCACCTTGTGTTTGGATGTGGTATTTAGCATTCAGAGTTTTTTCTATCAGCAAATTGAGAATGAACAGGCAGGAAAGTTGATGAGCTCTCTGGAAAAGCAATTCACTGAGCTCCATGGGGAGGTTGGATGCCTGCAGTGTCCATAAACACCCAACGCTGAGACGCTGTAGAGAGGATAATATAGTCTTAATTACACAGCTCTGTTTGTGCACTCAGAGTGAGGCCATGAAAGCAGAATTTCACTTGGCCCTCGAGTAGTTCACGCTGACAAGCAATAGTGATACTGATATCTTCTATATTACAGTTTATCGCATATACAGTATGAGCCTGTAAAATTAGAGGTATTGTGTAGCAGCCCCCATGGGGTATCCATTCTGGAGGACTCATGTGTTTATCATATGAATGGTTCCTGGAATCTGCTCTCTGCCAACAGAAAGATCCTGGCGGGCTGAGGTTTCCTCACGAAACTTCAAGTGAGTGTTTGTGTTTGGGCTCAGCAGCTACGCACCAGATTTCACTTAAACAACAGGAAATCACTTTCATTTCTGCAAAGTGCTTCTTCGTTCCTAAAGCACCTCAAACCGAAGCAGATCCCAGAGTAATATAAGCATATTATACAACAGGAAGAAAAAGGTTTTATTACCTTGTTTTCTCTTTTTTCCATGTGTCTTCTCAACTTCTCAGCCAGCTGAGAATGATATGAGAGTGTCCTCCAGTTAGCTATGGGTTTATTCATATTTTGGTTGCTTTAAGATGGTACTGTGAAGGCAATAAAAGCATTAACACTGTGCTCCATGTTGAGGATGCAACATGTTGATTGAATCAGAACTGCTGTGAGCTCAAAGTGTCTGGTGCAGGAACCCAGCCATTATTTCATTACGGCCCATGTTGTTCTCCTCTAGTCTGCACACAGCAAAATTATCTGTTAAGCATAACCTTCAGTGTGCACAAATGTGTCACTGGTGACTCTCAAATGAGCTTTTCTACATAGTTTTGAACATGAAAAAAGAAATGTAAGTAAGGAGTGTGCATTTTCATATCTCATTCCTATCAATGTACTGGTGTGAAAGTAACTGGTACATTGGTGAACTATTTTGTACCTGCAGTGGACAATGCCAGTTTGTTATCATTGTGACTTGCTGTGTGCCACGGTGGGAGGTGAGAGTGCACAGAGGATGTGGATACATGAATCAAGCATAGTACTCCTGGTGTATGTAGCCATACATGTCCTATTGCTGCTCACCATACATATGTTTCATTGTGTCACTTTAACACAATGTTCGTCACACGGTGACTCTCCTGACAGTAGCAGGGAATATGAAGAGAGGATGCACAGGTCTGATTTTGAGGAAGATGCAGGAGATGTGTTTATGTAATGATGTATTTATGTGCACATCATATTTCATTCATTATTCTGCAGTGACATATTGTTGTGGTGTTTTCAAAAACAGAGGTTTGGTCATTTTAATGAGTGCTTATTTGTCAGTTTAAAAAATTGCAGATCTGTGGGTCACAATTAACACTGGTGCTTCTCCACTCTTCACTTGGGTTCTTAGTCCAGACTCGCCTGTCAAACCTATGTGCTGTAGTGAATAGTACAATTGTAACCAACTGGATTTGGGTAATACACAGCATTTACAGTGCAAAACAATGTTTAATATGCACCAGTGTTGCACAAATGCAGTAATATACCCCTGCTGTCCAAGGCTTTACAGTTTTTGTTGTGCTCCTCGTTTCAGAATACCAGGGTGCTGTTCAACATCCGTGTGGTGGGAGGATCAGCATTTTACAGCTACCTATCACCTCAGGACAGGCGACCACTCTACCATCCAGCTGTCGACAGGTGAGGTTGCCCGAAAATACATAAAACAATGAGTGAACTGTGTCACCAGAGCTCATCATACACATTACTGGCATGTGTGCCTTGTATTGGCTTTTTTGCTCTGTGCAGTTTTCAGGATGATTGTGCTCCAGACTGCAGCCCTGCTGAATCCTAAACTCACTGCAGCTTTGGGAATCACCCACACTTTCAGAGTCCAAATATACCAAAAAAATAAATATGGATTTACGCAGTAACAGGTTCTTTGTCATCGGACTCACATGACAGGGAAAAATCCATTTCTGCAGGTGTGATCACTGAAAGCACTCAGCCCAGAGGGACTGATATCGTTTTGGCTGACTGCCTGACTGGATGCTACATTTCCCTATTATTAGACTGGAGTATTATTAGATTATTCCAAATGTGTCCTCTTGTTGTGAAATAACGGCTGTTATGCTCAGACATTTCAACACTAAAATGACCCAATGTTCCCTCCTGCTCATTCACTTTTGATCTAATTTAATCAATTGTAATGCAATTTAGATCTGTTGCAATCTAATCTAATAAAGCATTGCTCTACAGGCAGGTCGTCAGTTTATGGGGACAAAACAACACATTGCACACTGGTCTGACCGTTAACGCTGGTATCGCTTACTGAATGGTGCTTTCTGTGCAGATGTTCTACAGGTTTACCTCTCATTTCTTATTTTACATCGGACAAACTAAAAATGCTTGAAAAAATAAAATATGCAGGCATTTGATCCCTTTTCTTGACTGCATGTTGGATGCCTTTCACTTACAGACGTGAATTGCTGTTTCATCTGCATTTTGGCAACGTGTTGAAAAGGGCTTCCTTTTGTGTAGTTGCGAAGAACAGCTTATTCATTCGTTGAATGGTGCTGATGGGGCCAAATGGCTTTTGAGATCTTTTGAAATGCAAATGTTCAGCACACTGTATCCTAGAAACTAATGTAATGATAGTGTTGAACTGTGAAGATTCAGAAATATGCTCAGGCCCCAAGTCAGTGCTCATCAGACAGTATGAGAATGCACCAGTGAACTAGTGTTCACTCCTGTCAGCCTCCGTGAACTGTCTGTTTCTATCAATCCATGCCACATGCATTAGTATTGTGTTTCTGAGACAATTATATCCCTAATATAAAAAAAACAAATGTGTAATGGACCTATAATGTCTTGCTATAGTCATCATTATTAAGTTTTTTCATGAATGTGCATTAATGTTCCTTCTTACAACTGGAAGCAATTGACTAAGGAAGTTTCCCAGTTTGATCTCATGAAGATTGTGAAATGTGTTTTAGTCATTGGGATTATTTATTTCATTGGTGATGTTTCGAAGCTCTTGTGTGAGCAGTCAGTGTTTTTTGATTCAGTGCCACCCAGTTATGAGGTTTCAGGGCTTGGTATGTTAATTCTGGACAATTAAAGAAACACTGAGTCTGTACAAGTTGCCCTTGTACAGATATGAAGGGCTCATTTTAAGGAGATCAGCAGGTGATTTAACATGAATGAAGAATATATTATTAATGTACATAGATCCACTGAACTCTATGATCCACTGAACTGGTGGCTCCTGACACACTGGTATTTTTAAAATACCCTCAACTAAATCCAACCATCTCTCTCTCTCTCTCTCTCTTTGTCTGTGTGTGTGTGTGTGAGTGTGTGTGAGTGTGTGTGGGTCCAAGTATTAAGTGTTTACTGACACCCACTGGTTAAAAAGCATCAGTGCAAGTGATCTCCCAATGATTCTAGTAAAGTTGCTGTTACAGTAAATTTACAGTCAGTGTTTCTCAGAAGCAGCAGCAAATGTCTGTAATGATCTCGTGTATTGTAGGGCTGTGAAGATGTGCAGCTCAGGAGGACCTCCACATGTGAAGCTCATCATTGAGTGGGAGCACAGGATCAAGGATTGGTAAGTGTATTTTATATTACAGCCCACCACACATTTACATTTAGCTTCATGACCTGACAAAAATATATTTTCTGTCTGTTCTGTGTCACTCCTCCGTGTCCCTATCTGCAGTCTGTTTGGTAACATTCAAGAGGAGGTGGTGAAAGATGCTGAGAGTGTGAGAAATCAGCAGCAGCAGCATGTCCAGCAGTATAGCTGCACCTTGGATGAGTGCTTTCAGCTCTACACCAAAGAGGAACAGGTAATCTGACGGCAGCAGCACTCATGTGACTAATAATAAATGCTGATTATTCTGCACATTATTAGTTAATTGCAACCGTTTAGCAAACGTGTTTTATTTTCTATACATATGAAAATTACTCTCCAGAACAGAAAGAGTCTGAAATGTTAGTGGTGTAAAATACACAGTGCATATCAAATCTAAAAATCATGAAATATAATTCGAGTTAAGGGTCATTTATAAATGCACACAATATAATTTTTCCTTTAATTCTACAATAAATGAAATTTGACACATAGTTTGTTTTTAATGTTTCAATAACTGTTATATACTAATAACTATTATTGTAATTAGTAGTAACTTTATTGTTGAATAATAATAATAATAATAATAATACAGTTATATGGCATATTTGGCACTTTAAAAGATGAAGTGCTGTAAAGACAAGCCTTACATTAATTAGAAAAAACAGTGTTATGTAAAACTGTAATTAATTTCCAAAATTCAAATAAAGAAATGTTGGAGAGTGTGCAGACACTATCCTCAGCCTGCATAGTGGGGAAAAAATAGCCCAGTTAGACAGGTTTTGAGTAGGCTGTTGCCATCATGTGGCTTGGGACTGCATCTGATTTAACAGAGACAGTTGTTGTATAAAACTGGTTTAGTGCTGCTCATCAAAATCACTCACTATTGGAAGAGATAAGCAATATTCTTATCTAATAGTTTCTTGTTTTTCTGCAGCATTTGGATTGTTGTTTTTGTTGTATTACATCTTTATATGTATTACTCAAAATTATGCATTTATTACAACTACTTTCCAGAGTAGAATTTCCCACCATGTTACAAATTGCTGCAGTCTAACTTACCGTAGAGACAGAAACAGAAAAACCTCAACATCTATAAATTTGGTTCCAGAGTATGAGTACACGTACAAATGTATGAATTCATTTTGTGTCCAATCAGTGAGACGTTAACCATAGTCTGCAGTGACTGCTGTTGTTAACCAGTATCGCCACAGGGTGGAGTGAGGCAGCTTCACCCACTCACGGTGGGTTCAAAATGTAATCTATGTCACAGTGGATGAATGACCTTAAATGCTGACCACTGCCCATGATGGTAATAAGAAGGTGTTGGAAAAACTGGAACCAAAGCAGTAACTATGGCAACAGCATCTAAATGTGCTCCTTGTTCCAAGTGAAGCTGAGTAAGGCTTAAGCAGAGGGGTTTTGAATTAAAAGGTTAAGTCACACATCGTTTCTATGAATATGATTAAGTAGTGTAAGAAAAAAGGGAGGATCGGCTTATCGGGAGGAGGTGGAATGAAAGAATGATTTTTTAGGTTCTGCCAGTTTGATAAAGGCCTTTGTTATCTAATTTTCTTTTTGTCTCCTCACCACCAGCTTGCCCCAGACGATGCCTGGAAGTGCCCGCACTGTAAGCAGCTGCAGCAGGGGGTGGTAAAGATGAGCCTGTGGACGCTTCCTGACATCCTGATCCTGCACCTAAAGCGCTTCAGGCAGGTGGGCGAGCGGAGGAACAAGCTCTCCACATTTGTGCACTTCCCTCTGGCAGGCCTGGACATGAAACCACACATGGTGAACCGCAGCCATGGCACCCATCAGCTCCCTCTCCAGCCCGGGTGGAAGCAGTCGCGACGTTCTGACCTGGCTCCTCCTGACTACCTGTACGATCTGTACGCTGTGTGCAACCACCATGGAGGAATGCATGGTGGACATTACACAGGTCTGAGACGTGTCCTTTACTCTCAGTGATAATAACAATCATAGTACAGTATTTATATTATTACATGTTTTTCAAAAGATGTTAACATCTAGATGGTGAATGAAAAAGGTAGTCTCTTGGTGTACCTCACCAAAACAATGTATTTATGACTCTTTGGCATGTAATTTATTCTAATGTCTCATGCAGTTCAAGTCTTTCCTTTGTCATTGTGATTATAGCCTTCTGTAGGAACTCAGTGGACGGCCAGTGGTATAGCTATGATGACAGCAGTGTTGAGTCGGTACCAGAGGGGGAGGTGTGCACACGTGGCGCCTACATCCTTTTCTATCAACGAAGAAACACCATCCCGTTGTGGTCTGCCAGTTCCTCAGTAACTGGTTAGTCTTGTCATACTCTTCTTATGTTGAGAACAGCCATATAGAATCTGCATTCATATTCAGTTCTTTTATTGTATTCAATCAAAGCTGTTAGATGTTTTGCTTCTCAACAGGATCAGTATGCATGTTTGTGATCTCACAAATTGGTTTTAGCCACTTTCTTCTTCTGCAGGGTCCACTAGCTCGTCCACTTCTGATCATTGGCTGATCCGGCTGTCAGAGGGCAGTAAGAGGGGCAGCGTGGTGCCAGGAGAACCCATCTCTGCAGCGCCAGAGCCCATACAGGCTCCAGATTCTCCTGAGTTGCCAGTGTTTGGAGAGGAACCCCCCAAAACAGCGGAAACAAGTGAGTGTCAGGAGCAGTGTGTATAATTTCACATATCTTAACACAACTGCGCATACAGTAGAGACACAAGTTGTTTCATACAGGCATGTACAGTATTTTAAAGTTATACCCATTAGGTCTTCAGTTGACACATTTCTTTTTCAGTAAATTGTTTTGACCCATTTTTCATGTATTGTGCTTAACTGTGTTCAACAGATTAGTATTTTCAATACAAAACAACAGCAGCAGGAAACACTGAGTCAACAATAGTTGTCAGTGTTATGCGTCATGTATGCTTACCTTTACAGATGGATTTGAATCCAAGCCATTTGTCCGTGGAATCCAGAGCAGGAGTGTCAGTATGAGATCACCAACTAAGCCCAAGGAGACTCTGAACAAAGTTCTGCCACTGCGATGGTCCTTTGGCTCCAAGGACCGCATTAAACAGCCAAACCAGAGTCAGCCTGGAGAGCTGGTGGAGTATCTTGAGTCTGGGCGCAGGCCACGATGCACCAAAGACCCTATCATCACACTGGTGGCAACCCCACCACAAAGGACTGCCCAGCGAAGAGCTTTTGATATAGGACAGGACTGCAGCTCACCTAGTGGCAGCAGCCTTAGTTGTACAGACAAAGCCAGCTCTGACAAGTGTTACTCCCCTAAAATACCAGAGGGACAGAGCAGACCTCTTGTGGAAAGAAATACCAGCCATGCACTTAGTAACAGCAGCAACAGCAAAGCCAGGGATGATAGTTCTCTGAGACAGAGGTCATCTAAGAGAGCGAAGCAGGACCAGGGCAGGAACCTGGACCTCCATCTGCAGAGAGGAGCTATTCTAGGGGGTCACATCAGCCACAGTGCACCGCCAAGCAGAGACTCCACTCTGAGGAGGACCAAGTTCCAGACAGGGCTGTCCTCCAGAGCCCAAAAAGACTGGTTACACATGGACATGCAAAATGAGGACAGGAAGGGACAGAGCGGACAGGAAGGTCGCAGCCACGACAACCTCTTGTCTTTCTTCAAACCTGGTTTCATGAAGAAGGATGTTCCTAGGTCCCCAAACAAGGAGCAAGATAGGCGTATCATTGGCTGTGGACAGCTGGAGAGGCTGGGAGACATTAATTTAGCCAAAATGTCCCTCTCTAATGGGACACTGACCGCAGTGGCACTCGAAAGGGGGAAGGCCAGTGTCATCCCCAGCTGTGACAAACACAACTGCAAAGTACAACTGGTGAACGGCAAGACTGGGAATCATGATCCTGTCGACATACAGCGTGCCCACAGCTCCAGCAACATCCAAACAAAGCTGGATTTGACATTTCGCAGGTGTGCCTCCTTGCAGAGGAATGGCGAAGTGGTGGTCCCAGCAGTCCACCGCATCCTGCTGTCAGACAAGCCCAGCTATGCCACTCTGCAGCGGACTCGATACAGTACCACCTCCCTGGGTAGGCACAGACATCTTTTTGAACCCACACTTAGCTAAACTATTGTGCAAGACAGGAAACTGCAGTATCTGTTGAGCTGACTGGATAGAGAACCTTCACTCTTAGTGTAATAAGTGTAGCATTAAAGTAGTAATGAAGCAAATGCAGCCTCAGTCTTCAAATATCAATCGGGTTTATTAACCCTAATGTTTATCATAGTGATTACTTCAGTGACTGATTACCATGTGACTGATTGTGTGTGTGTGTGTGTTTCTGTTTTGTTTTTTTTGTTGTTGTTGTTAATAAGTGCCTCTGTGACAGCCCAGAATGACTTTGGAACACTCGGACCTCTCTTCTGATCGCTCTGCTGCACACAGAGAAGCTCCAGCACAGGTCATCCCTGGAAACATCCCTGAAAACAAATTCAATCCTCTCTCCCCCCCTTCACAGTACTGTTATAAGTTCTTACCTGTGTGTGTCTTAAACTAAATCTATGCAGTTGAATTGACTGAGGAGAGAAACTGCTGTAATGTGATTTTATTTTCTTGCTTGTTTTGTTTGACAAAGTCTACTTTTAATATATGGTCATCAATATTTGAAAGGCGGAGAGTGACTGCGTGTGTTTAGCCCGGAATACTTTATAACGTCAACATCTGTCTGGATGATATGAAATCAATGTAAAACCTTTAACAGTAACAGTGTACACTGGAGTCTTTTAAACATATACAGTTCAGAGTTATTGGGCTAAAACATGTTACATATAAATTCTGCAAAAAAGTATGAACACCTGCACTGTAAATTGGCTGCTAAAACAACATGCACCACTGCTTTGTCATGGATGATATTTTACCTGTTATGTTACATATGCACTTTCTTTCTTTAAAAAAAGTCTACATATGTTGCTACAAGACCAGAGCTTACAACAAGTTACATTGGTAATATAGAGTGAGTTTTAAAAAAGTTAGATCAGCAGTTTTGTCTGGACAGTTGTTAGGCTCAATAATGGTGACAAATTCTACTGATAATACAAAAGAATAACTGATAATAATGTTTTACATTCGTTAAAATTTGTTCATGTTCACCATAAACCGTAATTGTCGGTCATCATACATGTGCAAATAACGTTTCTTGTATATTATGTAACACATATTTGTCACCATTATTAATGCTAATATAGCTCAATTATTTTCCAGAGATTAGGTTGTCAAGACAATTCATCTACATCCTGTCACCAGCAGATAAACTGTGGGATATTTGTGGATGTACAGTCGATACGAGATTGTTTGTTTTAAATTTCAAAATCACAGGAAATTTTGAAAATGTGTTTTTGCTATTGATTCTTTTAAGGTTTGGTTTATGGAGGTAATATAAAAGATTTTTGGCTACAAGGGACTAATCTGATAGAAGACAATACATCTGTTCATCTCCCCCAGTAGCAAGTACGTGTGTGTGTGTGTGCGTGTGTGTGTGTGTGCGTGTGTGTGTGTGTGTGTGTGTGTGTGTGTGTCACATTTACTTACACAGCAGTTGTATTAAAGTATTGTAGTAACCACCACAGTAAGATTCAGCATATCTATTGTATAATGAATTCACAGTCATTAGTTACACTCACTGTTTCTGTATGTGCACCACCTCTGTGTTTTCTGCTGGAGGAGGAAAACTTCACGGCAGCAAAGTTAAAAAATATCAAATATTTTTCATTTTCTCTTCCCGATTTGTGTTTAAGTGTCAATTTGCATTATTGGTAAATGTAAATTATTGTGTCCAGGTGAGTGTCCGGGTTGATAGCGACACTGTAACTGTATTCATATCTCATGCTGTCACATTTACCACACCCTTTGACCAAAATAACATGATAGCAATTGAGGGAGGTTTTTGAGAACTTACTTGGGAAATATGGCTAGATTATATTTTATTATTAACTTTTTTAAAATTCTACATTTTTTACCGGTTGTATAATTATGTAATTTAAGCACCAGATTCAGTCTGTATCTTTCAGGTTACTGTATAAGGTCAGATGAATACATGCTGGGCAGAACACAAATAAGTCCCTGTACTGGACTGTCTACAGTATAATGTCTGCTTAACATACTGCAAGTTTTATGCATCGCAAATTAAACACAGAATTTCTCACAAATGCAGTGTTGCTGACTGGTTTATGGCAGCATGGTCACCTTTTCACAGACACACACACGCATGCACACACATAATGCAATAACCTACATAACCTCTAGTGAATGACCTCCACTCCACACCTGACAGTACTGCACGTAAACATTAACTATTGACCCAGTGTCACTCTACAGGTGAGAGTATTTGTACTTGTATTTATTTAATTTGAAGTTCAGAATCAGAAGGTACTTTATTCATTATTCATTAAACCTGTTTATCAGTGTACAGACTTTTATTTTAAGCAATGACTGTAGGCATCGCCTTTGTCTGTCTGTTGTGACCTTTAGCCACACAACACTGGAAACCATTGTTCCAGCATGCGTTAACGGCCCTGCTGGCTTTCATAAAGGAGAAAAGCTTCCACTGGGTGTCAGCATTGTCAAGGTATAAAAAAATGAGTACAGACGGACATGTCAGAATCAAAAGCAGATGTCACGTAAAGAAAGGAAAAGACAAACAACTACGGAAATTGTTTGGAAAACATTGGGTTGTGTTGTAGGATTAAAGGACACATATGATGCAGAAGCATCCTCTCACCCATGGGACAATTTATCTATATTTTTGTTAAATTATCCAGAGCATCAATATCGTGTCAGACTGTGTGTGTGTGTGTGTGTGTGTGTGTGTGTGTGTGTGTGTGTGTGTGTGTGTGTGTGTGTAATATTATGAATACAGGCCTAAATAATACAATGATAATCATGATAATGAACACTTTAATTTGATCGACAGACTGACAGATGGTGATTCCTAAACAGCCTCCAGCATGAGATTTTTTTTCTGCCCACATTACCTGACATGTTTAGATAGATAGATAGATAGATAGATAGATAGATAGATAGATAGATAGATAGATAGATAGATAGATAGATAGATAGATAGATAGATAGTGGGGTTGACAGACTGACAGGGCGGCGCTCCAGTCACAGCATCACGGATCCTCCCAGCGCTGTGGAAGGAAGCGGATATAAAGGTCGCCAGCCTAATGCTAGTAGCTAGATCTCGGCTCTCAGGACGGGGTGGAAGCGACACCACATACACCGTTTGCTGCCTCTCCAGAGGAAACAGGGAGCGGATAGGCGGGCTTCGTTTGTTACCGTGGCAGCATCGAACGTGATTATCCCGAGCGGTGAGTTTCCCCGACGCTTTGTCTTGACGTAAAAGTTGTGTGCTGTTTCCTTTGACGACGCAGGCTAGTGAAGTTCAGTTACGTTAGCAGGGGCTAGCTGTACCACTAAGCTAGCAACGACAGCTTGCGCTACGAAAAAAAAGGTGTTTTCTTCCTCTCCCATTCGTCAACGTGAAGTCAGCTCGTAGGCCTCAGGCGTTGATAAACATCTGACCTTTATTTTCATCTGGTCGTTCGGCTCGGGTGATGTCATTGTTTATTCCACACGTTGTGATAAATCGGGCTGGGTAAGTTTGATAGTCGTACTGCATCGCAGTTATTGTTACCCAGCCGTTAGCCGGCATGCTAGCTCCATCGGCAGGGAGCACTGGGCGCAGTCTGTTTTTTGGAACAGGAACCATTTTTCTTTAAGTTGCCTGAAATTTGTCACGAAAACCGCCGTCAGATGCTGGAAATGACAAACTGCTGAATGTTAAAATGTAATGTTATGTTTGAGTTATGAGATTGCGGTGAGGTGAGTATAATTGGAGGTCTCCCCCCGTCGGACTCCAGCTTCCCTTTTTAAATGCGCTACCTTTACTATGTATGTCAGCTTTATGCGTGTTCGTTCGTTTGTTTACATGGGCGGTAGTGGTCATGGGTTGGGTGGTTTGTGTCACGTTTTAAATCTGTTTTTACAGTTGTTGTTGTTATGAAGCTGTTGTCTCTGGTGACGTCTGGGTCGACTGGGGAGGGAGGTAAAACAGTAATCAGGGTTTGTACTTGCAGATGATTTGTCATACTTGTGTCACTGCTTTGTTGTCATCTGGGTGGCTGTCAGATTTAATGGCCTTACTGGTCGCAGAGTGTCATTAGCGTGAAACCCTCAGAGCTATACGGCAACATATTAGCAAACAACTTAATGGGATAACGCAGCTTGATCCATTTAACTCAGCAACTGTAGGTTTAGCTGATGTATCTGTGTCAGCTCTGCTTAAGTAGGCTACTGACTTAACTCTGCTTGGATCAGGTGGTTGAAAGTGTGTAGAAGTTGTCGCTCATTGGATTGATCTTTGTATCAGTGTCTTCTTGTTCTCTGATGAACAGCAGTAGCTGCAGCAGCAGCTACATGTCGGCATATGCTCCCCATCTGCCGCTAGGAATTGCATTATTTATTATGATTGTATTTGGTAATGTTTTTAGTAAGAGTCTTCTAACCTACACTTTTAGTGTTTGACATAATATCACATTGTCCATTATCCTGTTTGCAGGTGTCATACTGTGACCTTTATGTAAGGTCGAAGCCCTGAAGGAACGGGTCATAGACAGGAGGATTTGGAGTAAAGCATCCGGCCGCAGAAGCTTGGTATTCATTTTTTATTTAGTTTCTGAAATACACAGCAACAACCAGCAGTTTTCCAGCCAGCGAGCACCATGGAGGCCATTGCCAAATATGATTTCAACGCAACTGCTGATGATGAACTTAGTTTCAAGCGTGGAGATATCCTTAAAGTAAGTGAATACTATTTTATCATTCAATGTAAGGGCTTGTCTGTTATACTCATTATTATGAAATACTGGAATATGTCTTCTTGCTTTAGGATTATGTACTGTGAGGTTCATAGTATCGTATAATTCCTGTGTTATATAAACAACACAACTATCTTAGCAGTTTTTGGTTATTTATCAGTTATGTATGCAGAAATTCATCAACAGTGTTAAGTTTATATCTTACACTGAATCCAAATTATATTGTGCAGTTATATATTATATTGTCATCTAAATCCATCTTGAATTTCCCTAAATTAAACCCATAATTTAAAAAAGGAGGTGGTTCAGTCAACTTAGACTTGTCTTAAAAATTCAAAACGCTTTGCTTTTGCATATCATGGTACACATGGTAATTATGTATGGCATGAGAACAGCAGACATTTTTGCCACAATGCTGTGGCCTAGTGTGTAATGGCAAGGGATTGTACTGATGTAATGCTGGGCACACTGATTAAAAAGAGGCAGAAACTGCAAGGTATAAGTTTGAATTTGGTTTCATTATGAACTATTTTTAAAGTGCTCTATTTGGCTTGTCTGTCTGTTTTCTCTGTCTGCATAAGAAGCTTATTCAACCCTTGTACTTTCCTGTTGCATGTAAAGTGTTGATGTCATTTTCTGACTCCGAAGAGGAAGCTTACAATTTAGACCCACACAATAATTCTCTTTGGATTTAAATGCAGCCATCATAATCCTTCTGTTTAGAGCAGTGCTTTTCAACCTTTTTTGAGTCACGGCACATTTTTTACCTGAAACAAAATCTCATGGCACACCAGCAATCAAAAAAATTAGAAAATGTAACAAAAAGTTTCCAAAACAACACTTTCGATGTCTGCAGACATGTCATCAATACGTCTGACAACATACAGCCCTGGTCCTCGGGCTGTAACACAGGCACAAACAGTCATTTGCAGTGACTAAATTTTTTTTTTTACCAATTAAGTGAAATTGGACAATTTCCCACGGCACACCTGACGATCTCTCATGGCACACTGGTGTGCCACGGCACAGTGGTTGAAAATCACTGATTTAGAGTCAGCGTCATGAAGGGCCCAATGTAAAGTCATGGTGTAAAATTAGATTAGATTATTAAAAAAAGATTATTTAAAAACAACTCAATTTCTGGTTATTTTATGAAAGTTTATACACTCTGTTGGAAACACCTTTGTTATAATACACTGCTAAGTATACATATTTCTGTATTTCATGATATTTAATATTATTTCTAAAATAGAGACATAATCATAAACATAATCACACTGACTTGAACATCATTAATAATTCAATTGTATAGAATAGAACAAGAAAATATAGACATGACTGCACAACTGTTGCGACTTACACTGGATCAATAATGACTTTTAATCTGCTACCCATACAGATAGATTTCTCCAACAGCATCTGGATTTTACTCCGAAGGGCTTTGTGCAATTCAGGCCATTTGAGGTGCTTAATGATGTTGAATGAGTATTGGTATTGATATAATATAAAGTTAGTGATTAGTTGAATGGTCTGTCAGTGGATGAGTGCCGTGCTTCCCCGTATGAAGGATTTCAGAAGAGAGTTTTGAAAAGATGTCACTGGGGGTGGGGCTAAAGGGAGTGCGAGAAAGTGGGCTCAGGAAGGACTAAGCTATAAATGAGTTCTTCTTCTTAAATTTGCATAGCAAAATCGTAAGCGCTGTGCTTTTCCCCGCATTTCAGTACCCGGCTGTCTTGATGGAAAATCCCTTTTTACCAGATGGCTCTTTTCCAACCTAAGTGTTAATAGGAAAGACCACTGTTTCTTTCCATTTGTAATTGTCATCATTAACAATCAGATTTCTCAATATGAAACTAAATGTGTTTGGTGAGATATGTCATGTGTTCTAGCTTTTTTAGTCTTAGTTCCTCTCAAGTTAAGCATGTTGTCGCTCTCAATTCTTGATTTGTTTCCTCCTTTACAAAATGCTTTTAAATTTAGCTCTCCTCCCCAGACCTCTGTGTGGTTGGCTACATTAAAAAAAACATGAGGAATGCGTTCAGTGAAACATTGTTCATTCTTCTGATTCCGTCATGTCTTGTAAAGCTCTACTATGCCTCTGTTTCTGAGGTTCAACAAAAACTACACAGAGACAACATCATTAATTTGTTCATTACACATCTATATCTTCTTATGTATGTATTCCCCTGTGTAAAGCTGGCAGTAACATATGTCTTGAAACACATGTAGCCAAGTTGCACATCACAAGTCAGACAGTAGATGGATGAGGGAGAGAGAGAGTGGGAAAGAGAAGCAGAAGAAACTTTGAATTATAATTCAGTATATGGTAGTCAATGTTGATATCTGGCAGTGTTATAAATAAGTCAGTATATGGGATGTATATAGACTAAGATGTATTTGCAAGTCAGATGATGTCAGCTGAGTGGGTGGTCCTTCAGTGTAGCCCAGGATGCATTTGCGTTCACACTGCTGAACGTACATACAACAGGTGATTGGATTACCTGAGACAGATGTTCATATGTCATTTTGTTGAATTTCCCATTGGGATTAATAAAGTACCTCTAATTCTGAACAGAACCTATCATGCAGTTCAAATCCAAGCTGGCACACCATGTTTCAGCATATAGTTAATGCCACCAGGTGTAGATCAATCTTTGACTTTGGTGCCCACCACTGATGTACACAACAACTTAAAATTTAATTTAGTCTGGTATATTTATTCATGCTAGCTAGTACATTGAATACAGTTGGTGCACAATCATATAACCTAGAAAAATTTTCCCTGGGAGAATGAATCTGAAGTTAGAAAGGAAAGGCTGCATCAGTGTTGCCTCCAGCACTGTCCACATCATCTGAATCATCTGTTGGCTACTACCCCATAGAAACAGTTCACTCTTTTAGACTGAAGTAGAACAATGCTTGTCTGAGACCATCCCCCTCTCTATTTCTTTCATCATCTTTATCATGTTTTCCTCTTCTGTTCCTCTTTGCAGTACTTGCACAGTAGTCTCAAGTCTAAATGTTTGTTCCCAGGTTATTTTGGAGGAACATGATGGAACAAGCTCCTGTCATTCACTGCAACACACAGGCAAAACTACACTAAGCGCTATTTTAAATGAAACTAAAAGGCTACAGATGCTAGTAATTTTGGTTTGGTGGTTGCTGACTAGTTCTCATGTATCACCAGGATATTACTTCGGATGTTATGTAAGAGAAAATCAGATAAATTTTACGTTTTTTGTCATAGCATTTGGTGAAATTTAATGTGTCCTCTTTCATAGAAATGAAAATCATCTTACGCAATTGTCTGTGCACCCATACGTCAGGCCAGGTTAAGAAATTACAAAGAAAAGTACAAAAGAAATTGCCACATCTGTTTGTTCTCTCTTTTGCTCTTTGCAGTCAGTTCTTTAGAACTGTTGAATATTTGGTTATATAACTTACCCTATAACATCACATAACTAAACATTCTCTCTCTATTAGCAATAGTATCATGAACAAGATCACATTTTGTTCAATTGTGATATAAATGTTTATTAAGCCAGTACTTTGCAACATGCTGTTACACAAGCATTTGTAATAGTACATCTATAGAAGGTGGAGTTTGTTCCTTGTGGCTCCTTTTTCTCCATCACCAGTTCTGTCTCACTGCCGATACTAATACTAAACAGCTAGGCTCTGAGGACAAAGGGCCCCTCTCATGAGAGAACAGGCCCCTGTTAAGACTTTGTTTGTATGTAACATCTTCAATTTCTCACTATTCCCAGGATCACTAGAAGATGGTGGCTGTGTTGCTGTCATTAGCTCTCGAACAGAATGGTCTGTCTTTTTGTTTAAGGCAAAAGCAGTGGCATTCAAAATTGTATTGTCAGTAAAGAAGAAGAGAAGCCAGAGTTTGTTGTTGTTGTTGTTGTGTTTGTTGCTGTGGACCTTAAGCAGATAACTGTATGTAGGAGTTATGTTATCAGCATCAGCAGTACAGAGAGTTGGAGTTACAGCAGATAGCAGATATTAACCAGCTCTACCTTAATGACACACAGCTACTGCTTCTAGAAAAGGTATTTTTAATGAGCATTTATCAATTGGATGCCTGCTAATGAGGTGAAAAAGAGTGTTTTGGTGACTGTAAAATTTTATTGTGTCAGCCTATTTTATCTTTATGGTGTACATAGTGTCATGTGCACATTAGAATTTCTCTCATAAATTGTAGTTGTTCGGTGTTTTTAGAAGAGGACAGTAGTTACATGAAAAGAGCCTGTATTGTCTAATGTTACTGGGACATTTAGTAATCAAGGTCCACACCTGTCAGACAGCTAGTAAGCACTGTGTCACTGTGAGTCACACAGCTGGATGAGCACACCAGACTCCCCTCTAATTTTCAGCTTGAGTCACACAGAAGCATTTACAGTAGTTCTCTGATTTAGTCGCATTAAAACAGAGGCTCCAGTCTCCAAAGTCCTCCCTATAACAGATTCTAAGCATGTCAGAGCTAATAAAGTTGAATGTGGTGTATTTGCTGTTACAGTTAGGTGACATGTACACATTGCTATCACTCCTTATCTGTTGGTGGCACACAGAGCCGCTGCTGCCTTCCTGTTTTATCGTTACAACCAGTTTCAAGTTGTTTAACTGTTTCAACATCGTTTAATCCGAAGAGTTGGATATGAGGTCTGAAAGTTTGGTTACAGAACTTAGAACAAGTGACACGATCAAAGTGGGTTCATATGAAAAATATCTCACAGTGCAAATGTGTGGGCTCATGAAAATTTTGCATAATGCAGACGAGCTCAGTTTCACAACACGATTTCCTATCATGCATAGACAAAAAGGGGAAGGTGACACTTGTGGTTGAAGGTCCTATATTTAAAATGGCTTGCATGCCATTTGTTTTAAATACTGGGCTTCATCCCTGTGAGTTTGTACAAAGACCCATAACAAATCCTGTATGGGACACTTTTTGAGTATCAGTCAACATATGTGAAGGTGATCTGTGAAATCCATAAACCATCATTAATCACGTACACAACAGTGTCAAATCAGCCATTTATAGCACAGTGCCCTATTACAGTCTACATAGTTGTCTGACTAGTGTTGCAATCAAATTAAGCTGTTTTCAAAGCTGTTTCTACATTTTGTCTTTCAGAAGTTTCAGTCCATTCATGTGATTGTGTTGGCCAGTCCAGCGTATGCTACTAATGTTATTTTGATTGTGTTCTATGTCTGAAAGCAGATCTCGAGACACAGCAGCAGGCGCATGAAGGCCACAGATGAAGCCATAGCCCTGAGCACTGTGCACTTGTTCTCATTTCCTTCTTAAATAAATAAAGATCAGCGTTCTTGCTAGTCGACAGAATCAGCTCCCATCTGCAGGTCTTTTAATCCTGCCACCCCCATGTCACTTCTGCAAACTGATGTCTTCAGATTTAAAGCCTTAGCTATTTAAACTCTGTTCAAGTAATTCTCACTATGTCACTATTATAGTGCAGCCATTAATGAAAGAGTGTGCCATAAAACTCAAATGTAAAGTCCCCCCAGGGACTGAATGAGAGCTTTACAATTGATCCTGACAGAGCTAGGTCTTTGTGGAGAACATTAAGTCACTCATTGGTCAGTATAGGAGGTAAATGTCAGCTAACAAAAGAGAAGCTGAAAGCTTTTCTTCCCCCAAGAATGAAAACAATAGGTAATTGAGGGAAATAAAGGATTAATTCAACTAATATGAAGGTACATTTGCTTGAGTGTCTAGTTACCGTTTAGATTTTAAGGAACGTCTAAAAAAGCAGGGCTAGTGATTTAAAATAGCTTGAATAAAAAAAATTTAAACACATTTAAAACAGATGTTTAACAGGTGTTCAGGTTCCAAAAACAGTATTGGAATTACCACGCAACAATGAGAGCAACCATCACAGTGTTGTGTCATACAGCTGTTATTTATATATGTTTTTAATGCTCTTGTATCAGTACCATGTATTGGCCAAGTTTAGTTATCAGAATCAGAAAGGGTATATCAGAAATATAATCAAAACTTATTATACACATTATAACTCACATTTCAGAAACTGACTGCTGCACTTGAGTGATTCAAGAGTTTTGGTTTGAGAAAGACTGTTGCATCCACCACTCAACCATGCTGCCCCAAATGTTAGTCAACCTAGGTTTAGCATCATTGGTAGTTGTCTGGTCTGAAGCAACATGAGTCTGTTCATGTATCTGTGTGTGCTCGCATTTAAAGGTTTGGCGTAGAGGTTCTTACATCGTGTCACTGCACATATATATACGGTATTAGGGAGGCGCCCCTTGTGGCAATGGCCTCCAGCATTGTTTTAATTACAAGAATGTTGCAAGCTCTCATTTACTAAAATCCCATCAAACCTGCCCTGTTTCTCTGCATCAAGCTGACATGCGTCACCTTCATGGCTCTGGCCTGTCCTGATCTTAGTGTGCAGCCTCCCTGCTGGGAGCAAAAGAGGTCAAACTCCTTTTGGCTGTTTTAATGTTTGGTTCTGAAACTGTTTTGCCTTGTCTGTGTTTTACAGCATGCACCCACCATCTTATCACACCCCTAAATCTGCTGTGATATTAAACCTCTCCATGCCATCAGTCACAAGTAGAGGTTGGGAACCTTTTCCTTATGAAAGGGCCATTTCCATTTTCTATTTGTCTGCCAGAGGCAATGCTCTTTTTTGTGATACAATCCTCATTTTCAAATTTTTATTACACAGTCTCCCAGAAACTGTTCTGTTTAGGAGCTGAATGTTGAGAGAGCTGTTTGTCCTCTGTGTGTAGTTATCAGAATCAGAAAGGGTATATCAGAAATATAATCAAAACTTATTATACACATTATAACTCACATTTCAGAAACTGACTGCTGCACTTGAGTGATTCAAGAGTTTTGGTTTGAGAAAGACTGTTGCATCCACCACTCAACCATGCTGCCCCAAATGTTAGTCAACCTAGGTTTAGCATCATTGGTAGTTGTCTGGTCTGAAGCAACATTAGTCTGTTCATGTATCTGTGTGTGCTCGCATTTAAAGGTTTGGCGTAGAGGTTCTTACATCGTGTTAATGTGTCTTCCCACCCCCTGCCATTTCCTGTCTCCACAGCAAACTGCAGCAGTCCGCATCTACCACTCCACAGCACTGGGTAAACATAGAAAAGCAATAACACAGTGCTTTCTGACAGACGTTTGTTGAACCTGTGAGCTGCGTTATAGAGGATTTTAGCCAGATCCTTCAACACTTTCTCTCAAGGTCCACCACCCCTCCCCTGATTAATGGCTCCCCCATCGCCAATTACTGCTGAGGGTTTTGATTTCCGTTCACTATCCACTTTCCACTGAAGAAAGAAAGAAAGAGATGGATCAATGCTGCCAGTGATTCAGTTATGCCTGAATGTCTTCAGTCTTAAAAACACAAGTTGTCACTAGAGCTCCCAACCCAGTTCCAAATCCAGCTTTTGATTCCTTTCCAAACGCTTGACGTTCAAGTCAGCAGTGGATTTCTGTGGATTTCTTGGCTGGCGCTGAAAGGCAACAGTGCAGTTATTTCGAGCTGTAGGGTCAATAAATCGCTGCCAGGTTGCTCATTGTGCAGTTTCTTAATAAAGTTGTGACTCATTTATGTATAGGGCCAAAGGCAGGATTGTAGGAGCACTGGGGTCAAAGACACTGTGTTTCGCATTTAAATATATGAACAGAATATTTAACAGTTTGCATAATATCTGTAGGAACGACCTTAGGAAATGTTTCAGTGTTTTTGTGAAATGTTTTTTAGTTCAATAGTTCCCCCATTTAAACCCCAATCTCCTCCCTCCTGCCTTGTTTTTTTTGTTTTTGTTTTTGAATTTATTAAACGGGTTCAAGCCAAGATATGGCAGTAGTCCTAGCTGGCTGACCTAATAGCTGCCCAGCAGGGTAAGGTTTAATATGTCAGCACTATTGCCAGTGCTAAAACCCACTCTCTTAAATTGATACTCTCCCTCTATTTCTGTTCTTTGCACACATGTTGCCAGAGAAGTCGATGTATGTGCTCAGGCAGTTGATGCAAAACTACATCTTCAGTTTTAGACTTGGAATTTCTGAGGGCGCTATATACAGCATAAATTCCTTGGTTAAATTGAAGGACCGTAAAAATAGTCTACTGTATTAGGAATGAGGAGGCCTTTGTGTATGTGTCCCTCTGATAAAATTTAAATTTTGAAATTGTTTCATAACTAACAACCCCCGAAATGTGTTCTACTTTGTCATTTAACATATAAGACAACTTTTTTCTGTTGACTGATCAACCTTGCAGGTGATGCACACTGTCCTAGATTGTTTGCTGGTTGTAACTCCGCTGCCCAGGTTGGCAGTTATATGATGATGTTTTTTTCCCTTCCCCTTTTTTTCAGTTGCCCTACATGCAGATAATCACATAAAGAGCAGTGTAGATACAGCTCTCAAGTGTTTTATCTTGGTGCTGGCTCCTATATATTTCTGAATTCACTGCAGTGAAGATGTGTGACTCGTCATCGGCCACTTAAAGCAGGATTTAGGACAACTTGTAGGGTTGGCTTACCACCCCTGGACTTAAACTTCCCTGTTGATGTCACCTAGACTAACATTTTCACACTCACATAGATAGAACTATTATAGTAGAACTATTATATGCGTTTATGTGGGCTCTGATATGTTGTGTACAACAAAAGAATCTTTCCTGAAGGACGTATGTTTTAGATACAGTTGCATCAAATGGGAACAACAGAAGATGTGCATCATGGGAATGCAAAGGTGACACCCACCTCCCCCATTCACTGGATTGATGGGTGATCACAAAGAGGCAATTGGCTAGCCAGCTACAGCAAATGGAAGACAGCACACTCTGCAGGATAAAACATATCTTGTTTGGCTGCTCTGAAAAAGAGATGCCCTCAATTTATGTTATTTTCCCTGAGGAGTTTTTCTATGAAGATCACAAGGAGTGTAATTCTTCAGTGTTCTCTCTCGCTCTCTCTCTTTTCTGTGGTGTTTGCTATTCGTCTCTTGCTCCGTCACTGCTTGTGTCTTGGTTTTGCTTCTCGCTTTATCCTCTTTCTCTCACTGCTCTCACTCTGTAGCTGGGTGATGGGTCAAAGAGATGAAATTAGGCCTCATTCCTTCTCATCCCCACCATTACTCCCTCCTCATGTGCTTTAAAGACACTGACAGCTGTACAAAACCAAACGTTATCAGTCTCTTATGGATATTTTTCTTCTCAGCTCAGCTTTGGATCCCAGTTAACACAGGACAAAGCATTGTTCAAAAATGTAACCAAATTAGCTAAATAGCATAAATAAACAATTGTTATGGCCATCGTGATCGAGATTTGATAATTTGATGGATCTTCAGCTTGTTATATTCGGACTTTGTATTCTGTAATTTGCCAGCAGTGTATGGCTTGTTGATTTCCCTGACAGCTGGTAAAGCTTGCACTGACATAAGTTGCTGCATTACTTTGAGAGTTGCCTCTGAATACACGTGATTGTCTAAGCTGTCACATCTGTTTACTGCACGGCAGTTTTAGTTACTTTTTTAAGCTCAAGCCATTAGAGAGCATTGCCAACATAAACTGCGCTGAGGATTCAAACTGTGATAAACAACAGCATAATGTAAGAGAGAAACCCTCCCCAGATGCCCCAGTTAAGCTGATGCTGAGAGGAGCAGGGCTAATTCATACGTACCATTTCATGTCAGCCACACTTCCACAAGAATGAGTTTTCTACACATCTCGTTTGACTGGTGGGTTCTTCATCTTCTCAGACAATATATTTTTTGTAGTCTCAGGAGATTTTCTTTGGTAATTGGTTCAATTTTGATTTTGGTTCCTTTAGTATACTGAATTGATAATATTTGGAAGAATTAAGGTGCAGAATATGTCTATTGATAGCTATTGCCGATATAGCTGTCAATGCATTTGCAGATACCAGTGATTTCTAAGCAGTCTGGACCTGATTCTTAGATATATGTAACATGATAAATGGTTTTAAATGCTAAAAAAGAACTCATATAGTTGGGGGGAAAGAAATCAGTGTTCAGTTATGCTTCTAAGGGCAGTCACCTCAAGTTTGAAACCCACTTTGTCATCTTCCTCTGCTGCGTGTCCAACAATGACTCTATTTCCTGGATTGGAAATTTCATGTTTGTCTGACGCTACAGTCACTGCACATATATATACGGTATTAGGGAGGCGCCCCTTGTGGCAATGGCCTCCAGCATTTTTTTAATTACAAGAATGTTGCAAGCTCTCATTTACTAAAATCCCATCAAACCTGCCCTGTTTCTCTGCATCAAGCTGACATGCGTCGCCTTCATGGCTCTGGCCTGTCCTGATCTTAGTGTGCAGCCTCCTTGCTGGGAGCAAAAGAGGTCAAACTCCTTTTGGCTGTTTTAATGTTTGGTTCTGAAACTGTTTTGCCTTGTCTGTGTTTTACAGCATCCCACCATCTTATCACACCCCTAAATCTGCTGTGATATTAAACCTCTCCATGCCATCAGTCACAAGTAGAGGTTGGGAACCTTTTCCTTATGAAAGGGCCATTTCCATTTTCTATTTGTCTGCCAGAGGCAATGCTCTTTTTTGTGATACAATCCTCATTTTCAAATTTTTATTACACAGTCTCCCAGAAACTGGTCTGTTTAGGAGCTGAATGTTGAGAGAGCTGTTTGTCCTCTGTGTAAAATGTGGTGAATCTGGTGGGGTCACCCGTGCTGCCGGTATGTCAACATACCAGGCCTCAAATTCCATTCTTACAGCACATCCACAGAGTGTGTACTAACACACATCTACACCCTCAGGCACACAGACACACACATGAATATATGTGGTCCACTTGCACATGCACTTGTGCAGTTTTCATAATCTTTTTACACATTAAAATGTTTTTGTTTGCCAGCTGCAGTCAAATCTCTTTATTATCTGCTAAATATACAGTTTGGTATTGACTAACCCTCTGCTGCAACAGGAGCTGTCGTAGTCCTTGTGGTGGCAGTGTAGCAGTGTAGGATTCTGAAATTTTCAGAAAGCATAGTCCTTTTGCAGGAATGCATCTAGTGTAGTCATGAAATAGCTGGAATTGTAACATATTTGAGCAGATTAATTTTGAGAATAGTAATTTCTCATCCTCCTCAGTCAGTGTCTACACATGAAAGAAAGAGCCATTTTATATCTGGTATTGTCTATGTTTATTTCCTCTAACCTTTGGACCATGGGATTTTTACCAGTTAGTATTTTTCATTTTCCTACTACTGACTTTAGGTAGATAATTTCCTGTGGTCTGATTAGATATCCAAGCAGTGTTTAATGTTGCCATGGTTGCCACCTGGTGAGCAAATAAGCAGATGGATTAAAATTGGCAGACCCAACAGGCCTTGGCCTGAGGTTCTGATAAAGCTTTATCTTATCTATCTATCTAGCTCTCAAGTGTTTTATCTTGGTGCTGGCTCCTATATATTTCTGAATTCACTGCAGTGAAGATGTGTGACTCGTCATCAGCCACTTAAAGCAGGATTTAGGACAACTTGTAGGGTTGGCTTACCACCCCTGGACTTAAACTTCCCTGTTGATGTCACCTAGACTAACATTTTCACACTCACATAGATAGAACTATTATAGTAGAACTATTATATGCGTTTATGTGGGCTCTGATATGTTGTGTACAACAAAAGAATCTTTCCTGAAGGACGTATGTTTTAGATACAGTTGCATCAAATGGGAACAACAGAAGATGTGCATCATGGGAATGCAAAGGTGACACCCACCTCCCCCATTCACTGGATTGATGGGTGATCACAAAGAGGCAATTGGCTAGCCAGCTACAGCAAATGGAAGACAGCACACTCTGCAGGATAAAACATATCTTGTTTGGCTGCTCTGAAAAAAAGATGCCCTCAATTTATGTTATTTTCCCTGAGGAGTTTTTCTATGAAGATCACAAGGAGTGTAATTCTTCAGTGTTCTCTCTCGCTCTCTCTCTTTTCTGTGGTGTTTGCTATTCGTCTCTTGCTCCGTCACTGCTTGTGTCTTGGTTTTGCTTCTCGCTTTATCCTCTTTCTCTCACTGCTCTCACTCTGTAGCTGGGTGATGGGTCAAAGAGATGAAATTAGGCCTCATTCCTTCTCATCCCCACTATTACTCCCTCCTCATGTGCTTTAAAGACACTGACAGCTGTACGAAAACCAAACGTTATCAGTCTCTTATGGATATTTTTCTTCTCAGCTCAGCTTTGGATCCCAGTTAACACAGGACAAAGCATTGTTCAAAAATGTAACCAAATTGGCTAAATAGCATAAATAAACAATTGTTATGGCCATCGTGATCGAGATTTGATAATTTGATGGATCTTCAGCTTGTTATATTCGGACTTTGTATTCTGTAATTTGCCAGCAGTGTATGGCTTGTTGATTTCCCTGACAGCTGGTAGAGCTTGCACTGACATAAGTTGCTGCATTACTTTGAGAGTTGCCTCTGAAT